>JAAALK010000082.1:302415-464414 GCA_019279435.1 Zizania palustris
GAAATCAAACTTTGATTCTTGCATGATACGAGTGCCATCTATTTCGCAACATTTGTGTCCGGAATGGAAACGTTGGAAACACATGTGTTGGTACTATTAAACCATATGATGATGACTGGGCACGTTTTTGAACCCTTTGTTCCGGAAGCAAAATATTGATTCTTGCAAGTTACGTGTGCCGTCTATTTCACAAACTTTGTGTCTAGAACAGAAATGATAGAAACACATAACTTGGTACTATTGCAACATATTAGGATGATTGGGCTCATTTTTCGACATTTTTTCCCGGAAGCGAACTTATGATTCTTGCATGTTACGGGTTGTCGTCTATTTTGCAACCTTTGTGTCTCGAACGAAAACGTTAGAAAGACAATCTTTGTTACAATTACACAATATTAGGTTGATTGGGCACATAGTTGAACCTTTTTTTCCGGAAGTGAAGTTTTGATATTTGCAAGTTACGAGTGAAGCAAATATCGCAAACTTTGTGTTTGGAACGGAAATGCTAGAAACGCATCACTTTGTACTTACAATATATTACGTTGATTGGGCATGTTTTTGAACTTTTTTGTTCTGTAAACGTAGTTTTGATTCTTGCATGTTACGGGTGCCGTCTATTTCACAACATTCATGTCCAGAAAGAAAACGTTAGAAACATATCCTTTGGTACTATTACACCATATTAGGATGATTGGGCATGTTTTGAACTTTTTTGTTACGGAATTGAACTTTTGATTCTTGCAAGTTACGAGTGTCGTCTATTTCGCAACATTTGTCTCCAGAACAGAAACAATAGAAATACATCCTTTGGTAATATTACACCATATTAGGATGATTCGACACGTAGTTGAACCTTTTTGTTCCGGAAGCGATGTTTTGATTCTTACAAGTTACGGGTGTCATCTATTTCATAGAGTTTGAGTGCAGAATGGAAATGCTAGAAACACATAACTTAGTACAGTTACACCATATTACATTGATTGGGCACATTTTTGAACCTTTTGTTCCGGAAGCGATGTTTTGATTCTTGCAAGTTACGGGTTCCGTCTATTTCGCAAACTTTGTGTTCAGAACGAAAATGCTAGAAACGCATCACTTTGGTACTATTACACAATATTGCGATGATTGAGCATGGTTTTGAACCTTTTGTTCCGGAAGCAGACTTTTGATTTCTTGCATGTTACGAGCGCCGTATTTTTAAGAACATTTGTGTCAGGATCGGAAACGTTAGAAACAAATCCTTTGGTACTATTACACAATATTACGATGATTGGGCGTGTTTTTGATCCTTTTGTTCTAGAAGCGATGATTTGATTCTTGCAAGTTGCAGGGGTCGTCTATTTCACAAACTTTGTGTTCGGAACGGAAATGCTAGATACGCATCACTTGGTACTATTACACCATACTACGTTGATTCGGCACATTTTTGATCTTTTTTGTGTCGAAATCAAACTTTTGATTCTTGCATGATACGAGTGCCATCTATTTCGCAACATTTGTGTCCGGAATGGAAACGTTGGAAACACATGTGTTGGTACTATTAAACCATATGATGATGACTGGGCACGTTTTTGAACCCTTTGTTCCGGAAGCAAAATATTGATTCTTGCAAGTTACGTGTGCCGTCTATTTCACAAACTTTGTGTCTAGAACATAAATGATAGAAACACATAACTTGGTTCTATTACAACATATTAGGATGATTGGGCTCATTTTTCGACATTTTTTCCCGGAAGCGAACTTATGATTCTTGCATGTTACGGGTGTCGTCTATTTTGCAACCTTTGTGTCTCGAACGAAAACGTTAGAAAGACATCTTTTGTTACAATTACACAATATTAGGTTGATTGGGCACATAGTTGAACCTTTTTGTTCCGGAAGTGAAGTTTTGATTCTTGCAAGTTACGAGTGAAGCAAATATCGCAAACTTTGTGTTTGGAACGGAAATGCTAGAAACGCATCACTTTGTACTTATAATATATTACGTTGATTGGGCATGTTTTTGAACTTTTTTGTTCTGTAAACGTAGTTTTTATTCTTGCATGTTACGGGGGCCGTCTATTTCACAACATTCATGTCCAGAAAGAAAACGTTAGAAACATATCCTTTGGTACTATTACACCATATTAGGATGATTGGGCATGTTTTGAACTTTTTTGTTCCGGAATCGAACTTTTGATTCTTGCAAGTTACGAGTGCCGTCTATTTCGCAACATTTGTGTCCAGAACAGAAACAATAGAAATACATCCTTTGGTAATATTACACCATATTAGGATGATTCGACACGTAGTTGAACCTTTTTGTTCCGGAAGCGATGTTTTGATTCTTACAAGTTACGGGTGTCATCTATTTCATAGAGTTTGAGTGCAGAATGGAAATGCTAGAAACACATAACTTAGTACAGTTACACCATATTACATTGATTGGGCACATTTTTGAACCTTTTGTTCCGGAAGCGATGTTTTGATTCTTGCAAGTTACGGGTTCCGTCTATTTCGCAAACTTTGTGTTCAGAACGAAAATGCTAGAAACGCATCACTTTGTTACTATTACACAATATTGCGATGATTGAGGATGGTTTTGAACCTTTTGTTCCGGAAGCAGACTTTTGATTTCTTGCATGTTACGAGCGCCGTATTTTTAAGAACATTTGTGTTAGGAACGGAAACGTTAGAAACAAATCCTTTGGTACTATTACACAATATTACGATGATTGGGCGTGTTTTTGATCCTTTTGTTCTAGAAGCGATGATTTGATTCTTGCAAGTTGCAGGGGTCGTCTATTTCACAAACTTTGTGTTCGGAACGGAAATGCTAGATACGCATCACTTGGTACTATTACACCATACTACATTGATTCGGCACATTTTTGATCTTTTTTGTGTCGAAATCAAACTTTTGATTCTTGCATGATACGAGTGCCATCTATTTCGCACATTTGTGTCCGGAATGGAAACATTGAAAACACATGCGTTGGTGCTATTACACCATATGACGATGATTGGGCACGTTTTTGAACCCTTTGTCCCGGAAGCGAAATATTGATTCTTGCAAGTTACGTGTGCCGTCTATTTCACAAACTTTGTGTCTAGAACAGAAATTCTAGAAACACATCACTTTGTACTATTACAACATATTAGAATGGTTGGGCACATTTTTCAACATTTTTGATACGGACAGCCTAGCATCAACAACATTTCTTTCCCCCAATGATCAAGATATTCCAAATCATTTTGCAGGAGCAATAACTCGCACTCGTGCAAAGCAAATAAATCAACAGGTGAACTCGCTCCTAAATAAGAATAGCATTACACATGAAAATCAGTTGCTACCTAATGCCCGTAATTTAATTATTCTTAGGTATGACATCGTTGAAGAGTGGCCAAAGGAGCAGCACTTCATCAACAGCCATCAATCAAGCAATGAATGCAATGAAGACCCTTTCGGATTCAAGTGACCAGTATGGAATAAAATGCTCATAGAAATAACATATTAAATTCAATAAATGTGTTTGACCACAGCTTAGAACGCTTACTTCATAAGCTTTCCAACAGATCTGGCCTCACCCAATAATTCCACCAGAATAGAGAGTTATCGCCGACTTAATGTGGAGACCAGAAACTGTCAAACGTTTCATTTGCTCTAATTAGGGTGTTGCGCACCAATATTGGCTTAATGCCATGTAAAACGTCCTGAACACCTCTCCATCTCCCTCTCAATCCCTTCTTTATAATAGGATCTTTCTCAATGTGTAGAGGGAACAGAATTTTGAGAATGAAACAACTATGCTTTATGCATGTTCTTGAGTGTTCTAGCTACTAGCTGAATCATCTATGAGAATTGTGCATTCCTTCCCGTTGTTCTTGCAAGCCCTTTGTGATTGCAACGAGGATTGTAATCCGCTTGACTTGGTTGAGTGGACAACATGAGGTTGGGCGAACTCCGTGCTGCAGGTTGTTGCTCATGCAACGGTTGGCTGCATAAGACTCGTCAGGTTTCACGAGTATCTTTGATTCTACGCCGTGAAGGTTGGGCGCATCCTCGTATCATTTGGTATCAGAGCCTCAGTTGTCACGGTAGAATCTTTATCCCTAGTTTTAGTTTCATTTTTGTCCTATCTGAAAATGGCCTAACAAAAATATTGAACCATAGTTTACGATCTGTTGTTCTTGTGCGTTCTGCTAAGTTTTAATCCAAGAGATCGTGTTCTTGTTACTGAACGGTTCATTGTCCTTCTCGTTACTTATTTTTAATCCCCATTGATCAGTTTACTATACCAGTAGTAATTCCCACAAGTAAACTGTAACACCCCAAGAATAAAAGGGAAATAAAATAAAAGAAAAATAATATTAAAGGAATTTCTGAATTTTATTATTAAGAAAATCCTAAAAGAGACCTAATAAAGCCAAACAGGGAGAAATATTGAAAATTTGGACTTGAAAAATTTATGGGATAAACTAGAGGCCAAAATATAATTTTAGGAATTTTTACAAATTTTTATCAATAGTGATTCAACCCTTAATCAAATATATGAATTACTGCAATTATTTTAAATCAGAAAACACTTATTATTCTTAATGGGCCTCAACCTCGGATTCCCTCCAGCCCAGCCTAGCCCAAGCCGCCAGCCACCGACAGGTGGGACCGACCTGTCGGCGGTCGCGCCCCCTCTCTCCTCCCCGCGCCCGTCCCCGCCTGGCCCACCCGGCAGCCACCTGCGCCGCTTTCGCGCTCTGACCAGCGTGGCCCGCCTGTCGGCGTTGTTGGCTTCGCGCTCGGTCACTGACAGGTGGGGGCCACCTGTCAGATCCATCGTCTCCGATGGAAGGGGATCTCCCCCTTTCCTTCCGGCGACTCCCTTTCCAATTCCTCGCCGCTGGCCGCCCGCGATCGCCCGGTTTGTCCCCAGATCACTTTCCCCGGACGCCGCCGCCCCCTTTCCATTTATTGCCGACGCGTTTTCGCACTCATGGAAGCTATTCGACGCAATTAGAAACCTCGCCGGAGAGAATAGGAACCCTCTCGGGTTTCCTCCAATTCCCTTGCCAAAACCACCGCCGACGACCCCTATTTATATCCCTTAGCTCACCGCACTCCACCCTCAACCCTAATGCCCTAGCCGAAGCAATCCCGAGCGCCCTGCTCCATTCTTCGGTTTCCTCTCCTGCTCCACCTCCGGCGATCGGTCACCACCGCCTCGGACCCCCTCCATCCTAGCCGTCACCACCGTCGTGATCGCCGGAGCCCGCCCGTCCTCGGCCACCCTCGGTTGGCCGTGGAACCCCTCGGATCGCCGTCACCGTCGAGGACCCGAGGGATCTCCCCGTCTACCCCTCGCCGCCAGTCACCGTCCGTTGTTCACCGTCGCCACCGAACGTATCATCGTGATCGCCATCCTCTCCTCTTTCCATTTTAGCCAAAACCTAGGCCCTTAGGCGCTCGCCGCCGTCGTCGCCACCGCACCCGAGGCCGCCGTCGCCGGAGACGAAGGAGGTACAAGCCCCTTACGATCGTGTCGTGCTGGACCGCATCGCGGCCGTCCGATCGTGATCGGAGGGCTACGATTAAATCCCTTCGGGATTTAATCTGGGCCCTCGGATCTGGTCAAAACGGTATCGAGGCCTCTCGGCCGTCGATCATCACTTAACCCGCCCCGCTCGATCTAGTGCGTCCACGTCATACTGATTCACGGGTTTTAATCTCCACCGTCCATTTTCATTAAAGCCACCCGCCTCGCGCCTGATCGGTGGATCTGAATCCAACGGATCTGGTTGATCCGGTCCACGCGCACAGTGGCCTAGTGATGAGGACATCACTAGCTCGGATATGCCCATGATTGTGAGCAAACAAACTAAGGTGCATGCTTTCTACGTTAGATTTAAATTTTATTTATTTGAACCATGGATGCTACACCATGAGGTACTTTTAATTTCAATTACAGAAATTCTCACATGGATCAAGCAACACGTTGAGAGCGCAAAAAGGGCATGGAACATCATGGAAGTTGATTGGGGACCAAGTCAAGGGCATGAAAACATAATATACAATTTTGGGACGTTATTTATGTGCCAAGAGAAAGTGGAGATTAACTTCTACACATTTTCGACACGGATTCGGACTGCATGGACAGCAACAAATTCAAACGTGCACAACTTTTACATGGCAGCTCCGATTTGGATGATCGTGGACTTTTTGGAAAGATTGAGACGTCCTCTTTCCAACGGATGCAGCTACACTTCCAGATTCGATCCGAGGAGATTGCAATAACCAAAACAATGCGTGTTACTCAGACTCGGACTTCAAGGGGAGCACGAGATTCACACATGCATATCTTTCACATGGAAACTCCGATTTAGATGATCTTGGACTTTTTGGAAAGCTGAGGATGTCTACATGGAAGATAATATATTTATTCCACCGAAAGAAGCACGGCCAAGGCTTAAGGATCTAAGTTTCTATTTTCTAGTAATTCTGTTTTGGAAATAATTAGTAGTTTCCATATGTAATAAGTTTCCAAACTTTGGGGACGTTCCTAGGGCTATAAATACCCCTAGAGACTTCAGTTGTAATTTGGGTTTTGATTAGATAAAAGTTTAGCCAATGCTACTTGTCCGTGTAAACCCGTGATCGGTTAGATCGCCGGTTTCACGTTTCAGAACCCCAACTACCCTTGTGCGTCTTTCATATCCAGCAATTCTAGTTGCTCCTTTATCTTGTTCTTGCTCGTTCTTCGATTGCTTGCAGGAACAAGGTTGATCACCGATAAGATCAACAACCCTTGGAGGTGGTGTATCGATCGCTAAGGCGCAACACGAACGTCTCGTACGGTTGTAGTCGGGTCGTCAACGTCGTCTCCTTCTACCAATCGAAGTTATCATTATCTCTATCAACTCACCGTAAGATCGGGCCACCCATTTCCCCCCCCATCAAGTGGTATCAGAGCTTTCGTTGCTCGGTGAGTTTTTATTTCATTTTTTTCCTACAGTCCAGAAAAAGCCACACAAAAAAATTACCCGAGATCCAAGCCTCTTTGAGCCTATTACTAGTTCTGCTTAGTATCAGCTTTTTGAGTTTTTGGTTGCATCGTCGTGTGAAGTTGCTGGTCTTAGCGTTTAGTTCGTTTAGAGTTTCGAGTTCTTGTCACGTTTTTACCACCGTGTCTTGGTCTGTTTAGTCGGTTTGTTATTCGAGAATAATTCGGGCAGGCTGTGCAGGTGTTACTAAAACTATCATATCTCGCACCTGCCTACTCGGATTGGAGAGTTTTGATATATTTTGGAAAGCTTACAACAGATCTGTGTTTTCCCTTTTAGAGTCATCTTCATATTCGGTCGTTTGCGTTCTGTTTTGGGACGTACAAGGTTCGGGAGTTCTATACTAAGAGTCACCTTGTCATTTGCTGTTCTTTAAAAAAAGAGAGAAAAAAGGAAAAAAGGCAGAAAGGTGCTCAAAAAAAAGAAGAAAAAAAAGCTGCACCAAAAAAAAGAGAAAATAGAAAAAAAGTGAAGAAAGAAAACTTGTGACAAAAGAGGAGGAAAGCTAGTTCTACCTTTTGCGGTTTGGTGGTATCGTTTGTGTCTAGGCTCGCGTCTCTAGTACGTTCAAGCCTAGGATCAGCACAATACCGATGTTGAACAATTACTCAATTTGCTTATGCTAATGTGGTTCTAGTTTTCCTTGCTACATATTTCAGCCTACCTAGAGCTCCACAGATTTGACTACAACTTGTACAACCAAGTGTTTTCCAAAGCATCGATACATCTAATCTCCGTGGTGTTTGTGGTTAAGTCGGTGTACAACACCTTCATGCTTGCATTGGTAAGAACTTGTAAGAGCTTGATACAGGATTGAGCGAGTGTGACGTTGTGCCTTCACAATCTTGTAGTTAATAGGAGCGTACATATTATTTGTATGTTTCTTGTCTACTACTAATCATGGCAGGGATACACAAGGAGATAGGATATAGTGAAGCTCAATATCGACATCTTCATCGACACATGAGAGATCAACATAATAAATATGAGGTATGTGATGAAATTCTAGCTAGGTTCAAATGTACAATACCTTATTTTGAAGGAAATTATGATCCTCAGGCATATATTCAATGGGAGCTAGCTGTAGATAATGAATTTAAAAAGTATAACATGTCTGAAAGAGAAAAGGTTATGGCTGCCTCTAAAGTGTTAGTTAAAGATGCTGCATATCATTGGAAACATCTTTGTAGACATGATAAAATACCTCAATCTTGGAAAGACTTAAAGAAATATTTGAGAGATGCTTTTGTTCCTCCATATTATGCCGATATTCTGTTAAAGAAACTACAATGTTTAAAACAAGATAGCAAAAGCGTTGCCTCATACTATCATGATATGCATGCTTGTTTATTACGTTGTGCTATAGATGAATGTGAAGAAGCTATTGAACAAAGGTTTTTACGTGGGCTTAACAAGGAAATTCGGGAAATGCTTCTTCATGAAACATATAATTCTCTCTTTCAATTGTTTGAACTTGCATGTCGAGCTGAAATTCAGATTGCTATTGATTTAGAGAAGACGCCAATCAGTTTGCCTTCTAGTTCTACTAACTTTGAACAGGAAAAAGAGAGCAAGTATGCACTTGCATCATCAGAGAAGGTTTTGCAAGGTAATATATGTGCTGAAATTAATCAAGGTGAGTGTGCTCCTCATCAAACACAATCATCAGATATTCATGCTATTATAGAGCAACCATTAGTGGAATCTTTTTCTGAAATTTCTTTGTTAACAGATGATTTGCTTGAAATTCCTCATGACAAAGAAGAGTTGTGTGTTAATGCTTCACTTATATACCTGCCAAAACTAGTGGAAGAACGTGTTGTTTCTATTGTTAATTCCTCAAGCGCTGATGTTAAACATGTTTTCCACATTACTAATGAGAATGAAGAAATTAAATTGTTATCATCTTTAAATACATGGGGATATATTGAAATTATGGATCTTTGTGAGCTCACTTATTTAAAAGAAAAATTATTTGCAAGGTTTAATTTGCCATGTCCTGCCAATGTTATTTTTCATATATTTGGCACATACCATAAGCAAGACATATACTTTTTGCATAGAATTTACATATGTTCAGATTTGAAATTGCATGTAAATCCTGAAAATAATTACCTCGAGCAAGTCATGTTATATAATCCTACTGCCTCGAGAGTCTCTTGTTTTGATTTAAAAACACATGTTTGCTTTCAAGAAGGAGAGCATGTTAAGCTGTTCAACAACCTCACATTTTCGTCTCCTTTCATCAAGGATGGTTCTTCACCGACACATGCGAAACCGAATGTCAACGTGAGTTGGTTTCCTTCTACTCACAATGTAACAAAAGGACAAGTGATATTGCACAATGATATCTATTTTGCTAGGAGCTACAATGAGTGCCAATACAAGAACAAACCGAGGACGGTTTGTAGCCAAGAAGGAGAGAATGATGAGGACATCACTAGCTCGGATATGCCCATGATTGTGAGCAAACAAACTAAGGTGCATGCTTTCTACGTTAGATTTAAATTTTATTTATTTGAACCATGGATGCTACACCATGAGGTACTTTTAATTTCAATTACAGAAATTCTCACATGGATCAAGCAACACGTTGAGAGCGCAAAAAGGGCATGGAACATCATGGAAGTTGATTGGGGACCAAGTCAAGGGCATGAAAACATAATATACAATTTTGGGACGTTATTTATGTGCCAAGAGAAAGTGGAGATTAACTTCTACACATTTTCGACACGGATTCGGACTGCATGGACAGCAACAAATTCAAACGTGCACAACTTTTACATGGCAGCTCCGATTTGGATGATCGTGGACTTTTTGGAAAGATTGAGACGTCCTCTTTCCAACGGATGCAGCTACACTTCCAGATTCGATCCGAGGAGATTGCAATAACCAAAACAATGCGTGTTACTCAGACTCGGACTTCAAGGGGAGCACGAGATTCACACATGCATATCTTTCACATGGAAACTCCGATTTAGATGATCTTGGACTTTTTGGAAAGCTGAGGATGTCTACATGGAAGATAATATATTTATTCCACCGAAAGAAGCACGGCCAAGGCTTAAGGATCTAAGTTTCTATTTTCTAGTAATTCTGTTTTGGAAATAATTAGTAGTTTCCATATGTAATAAGTTTCCAAACTTTGGGGACGTTCCTAGGGCTATAAATACCCCTAGAGACTTCAGTTGTAATTTGGGTTTTGATTAGATAAAAGTTTAGCCAATGCTACTTGTCCGTGTAAACCCGTGATCGGTTAGATCGCCGGTTTCACGTTTCAGAACCCCAACTACCCTTGTGCGTCTTTCATATCTAGCAATTGTAGTTGCTCCTTTATCTTGTTCTTGCTCGTTCTTTGATTGCTTGCAGGAACAAGGTTGATCACCGATAAGATCAACAACCCTTGGAGGTGGTGTATCGATCGCTAAGGCGCAACACAAACGTCTCGTACGGTTGTAGTCGGGTCGTCAACGTCGTCTCCTTCTACCAATCGAAGTTATCATTATCTCTGATACCACTTGATGGGGGGGGAAATGGGTGGCCCGATCTTACGGTGAGTTGATAGAGATAATGATAACTTCGATTGGTAGAAGGAGACGACGTTGACGACCCGACTACAACCGTACGAGACGTTTGTGTTGCGCCTTAGCGATCGATACACCACCTCCAAGGGTTGTTGATCTTATCGGTGATCAACCTTGTTCCTGCAAGCAATCGAAGAACGAGCAAGAAAAAGATAAAGGAGCAACTACAATTGCTAGATATGAAAGACGCACAAGGGTAGTTGGGGTTCTGAAACGTGAAACCGGCGATCTAACCGATCACGGGTTTACACGGACAAGTAGCATTGGCTAAACTTTTATCTAATCAAAACCCAAATTACAACTGAAGTCTCTAGGGGTATTTATAGCCCTAGGAACGTCCCCAAAGTTTGGAAACTTATTACATATGGAAACTACTAATTATTTCCAAAACAGAATTACTAGAAAATAGAAACTTAGATCCTTAAGCCTTGGCCGTGCTTCTTTCGGTGGAATAAATATATTATCTTCCATGTAGACATCCTCAGCTTTCCAAAAAGTCCAAGATCATCTAAATCGGAGTTTCCATGTGAAAGATATGCATGTGTGAATCTCGTGCTCCCCTTGAAGTCCGAGTCTGAGTAACACGCATTGTTTTGGTTATTGCAATCTCCTCGGATCGAATCTGGAAGTGTAGCTGCATCCGTTGGAAAGAGGACGTCTCAATCTTTCCAAAAAGTCCACGATCATCCAAATCGGAGCTGCCATGTAAAAGTTGTGCACGTTTGAATTTGTTGCTGTCCATGCAGTCCGAATCCGTGTCGAAAATGTGTAGAAGTTAATCTCCACTTTCTCTTGGCACATAAATAACGTCCCAAAATTGTATATTATGTTTTCATGCCCTTGACTTGGTCCCCAATCAACTTCCATGATGTTCCATGCCCTTTTTGCGCTCTCAACGTGTTGCTTGATCCATGTGAGAATTTCTGTAATTGAAATTAAAAGTACCTCATGGTGTAGCATCCATGGTTCAAATAAATAAAATTTAAATCTAACGTAGAAAGCATGCACCTTAGTTTGTTTGCTCACAATCATGGGCATATCCGAGCTAGTGATGTCCTCATCACCTAGTCCACTGTGGGCTTGGCTCACCGTGGACCAGAGCCCATTTTCTGTTTAAATAAAATTCCAAAAATTGATTTAAACTTTGAAAATTCATAACTTGCTCATTTTAACTCCAAATTTCACCATTAAAATTTTGTTAAATTCAGAAATTTATTCTCTACACATTTATGCCATAAAAACAGTATGTCACTACTGCCTAAAATAATCTTATGAATTAAATAAATAAAAGCCCCTTAGGGATAAATTAATAATTCATGAAATAAATTAGGAAAACCCCCCAAAACTTTAACCTTTGATATTATTAAAATAACTTCAGTACAATAAAGCTCAATTCACATATTTAAATCATAAAACTTGTATGCTTATGTTTTATGATGCTTTATTGAATATATTGTTTACTTTTTCCGTATCGAGAAGATTACGACTTCGTCGAGGAGCCAGAGTTCTATCCTGAGGTTCCACCTTCACCCATTTCTGAGCAAGGAAAGTCATCGACCCCTCTTGTGGAAATAGTTGATCATCATTGAGCCCAGTTTTTATAACTATCGCTATAACTCATAGGATAATATTGCATTAGTCAAACATCAAGCCCTACACTTATATTTATTAGATCCCCGTCCTTGTGTGCAAACCCAAGCCATGCTTATTGAGCCTTAACTCCTTGTCACTCTACAAATATTATATTAGCTAGTGCC
Source organism: Zizania palustris (assembly GCA_019279435.1). NCBI lineage: Eukaryota > Viridiplantae > Streptophyta > Magnoliopsida > Poales > Poaceae > Zizania > Zizania palustris. The sequence goes on from JAAALK010000082.1 coordinate 314,792, forward strand.
CAATGTACCGGCACAACTGCTATAGGATAAAAAGAATGGGTCGTAGATAGAAGGATTCTGTTATATGAATTTCCTCGTTATTCTTGTCTCTGGACTCTGTTGGAGTTGGCTATGTTATAAGTATGGTGGGTTCCGGGTGCAAGCTAGGGCATTGGTTGGTCGCACCCGGGGCACTATAAGGACCGGTCTGCGGGATCTGTTGCAAAGCACTTCCGTACCAACCACAAGTCTAATGGGTAAGTCCTATCTGGAAGTATGGAACACTCCGACTCTCTGCACCATAGTGGAGGGGGCAAGGGGCTAGCCCTAAGGGCGCCTTGTACTGATGAGGCTCAAGGGGGGTATGGTGGAAACTCGACGCGTTGAGACATGATACAAAACCAATAAGAGGGTGCTGTTGAGTCGAGGCAAACCATACAGAAGGTTTTGGCATGAGTTCCCGTGGAATGGGTCATCTCGTTACACTTTCGTGTAGGTGATGAGTGCGTGCCTTGTGGGTACAGTGGTACATCTCTGATCAGAGCAATTTAATCTTTTCGAAAAGTCGAGCCCACGGTCAAGGGGGGTTCTGTGACTACTCGCAGTTAGTTTACTATCGTTTGAATGGTTGAGTTAGTCATGGCATGTAAGGACTGTTGAGCGAGGTGGGGCTGACTGTACCCCTCGAGTTAGAAGATGATGATGCATACACATGTTTACTTTTCAGTACTAATAAAATTGATCACATTTGATGCTTTACAATTATGCTTTTCCGCAAAATTAGCCACTATCTCCCTTGTTATTACCCTACATTATATTTGCATTTGGTGGCTTGCTGAGTACGTTTGTACTCACCCCCGTTGCCTTACACCACCAGAGCCCATCTACTATGAGGAGGATGAAGGTCCGGAGTAGCGACCCAGTCAAGGCGAGACTGGAAGGAGGCGTTCATCTAGGACCCTTTGATTTATTAGTTTCTCTTCATATTTATTCACTTTTGTACTAATACGATCTACGAACAGTGAATGATATGCTCGTATTGTACGTGGTCGCATGATGAACGTCTTGTTTTTATTGATTTTCTATGGAATTTCAATAAAAGTCCTGATTTATTAAATCGGGGCGTGACAAGATGGTATCAGAGCCGACTTGACTGTAGGAAGCCAAACAGACCTGACCCTAGGACTTATATATAAACCCTACTTTCTTACAAAATTACTTAAACTCTCATCTTCCGAGATTTTCACAAAAACTTTCTCTCTTTTGTAGATGCCGGTCCGTACCATGAGTGGGAACCTTCACGACGAGGCCGGATTCATCCGCGAGCTACGCATGCTCGTCGGTTTCCTCGGATTTGAGCACGAGCCGATGTTCCATGGAGTCTTCCCTGACAAGGAAGAAAGCTACTGTGAGGTCACCGTCGTCGTCCAGCCCTCTCCTCAGACAGCCCACACCTATTTAGGTGGAGGCCCTCGTTCGTGGTGGCCAGTCAGCGCGCCGCACTCCAAGCCCTCGCCGAGCTCCGTCTGGTCTACGATTGCCATCTCCGCGACACCGTTTACCGCTTCATGCCCATGCGCACACCAGGGAGTCACCGCAGCATCTACATCAGCCCCCTCACCCAGAGCAACTCCGCCATTGCCCGCACCATGAGGCTTTTGGAGGCCATGGACAACCTCCACACAGAGGCCGTTCTTGACGCAGACAGCCAGCATGACACCATCAACTTCTCTACCGCCATACCTCGGAGAACTTGAACCGCGAGAATGCTGAGCTTCGTCGACAGGTCCAGCAGAACCCCCAGCTGACCCTCGAGGTAGAGGAGTTGAGGCGTCAAAATGAGCTTCTACGCCAAGGTGCCATGGTCAACGCCCAGCTACATCACCAGCTCAAGGAGCTGAAAAAGGATATTAAGGAGATCGCACCCCTTCCGCCCCGCAAGCGGAAATCGCTTCGGATCCCCACCGTGAGGCCCAAGAGGATTTCACGCAGTGCACCACCCGTCGGACCCTCCAGTTCCACCACCCCGACTGTTTCCGTCGAGCCCGTGGTCGAGTCGTCCCCCGAGCTACCATAGACGTGGTTTTACGATGGATTGTTTTTCTTTTTACTTGTTTGTATTGCCATTCATGTCAAATATAAGGCATGAACGAAGAAATGAATAAAAGGCAATAAATGTAATCGCAAGAATGACATTTTGAATAAAGCATAATAATTTCCTCTAAGAAAATGTTATCTACTTTGGAAACTCCAGGATGACCAACACTCAAGGCTCTGACGCTCCCCGGAACGGAGGGGAGAACAGTAACTTACCACAGTGGGGAGCAACTGGGCAGAGGCAAGCCCCGGTCGCCAACCACCCCACTCTGGCCGAGATGATGGCCACACAAAATCAGTTGGTGTCTGCCCTACTAAACCAGATGCAGCAACAGCAGCAGCAGATGCAAGAGCAGCAGGCTCAGTTCTTCCGTCTTCACCAACAGCCCTAGCTGCCCTGCCCCGCCACTCCAGCCCCCGCTCCCACCGCACCTGCCGCACCACCCGCCCTGACAAAGAAGATAGAGGTTTTGCGCGACAAGCACGGCAAGCCCGTGGTACGCTTTAACTGCCGCCAGGAGGGGCATTACTCTAATTCGTGCCCCCATCCCAAGCGTGCTCAAGGAGTTGCAGCAAACCCCGCCATCCGCGCCCGAGTCAACCACGTCACCGCCGATGAAGCCCAGGCCGCACCCGAGATCGGGATGGGTAAGTTCATAGTACATTCAGCACTTGTAGTGTTTTTATTTGACACTGGAGCTACGCACTCCTTCATATCAACTGCTTTTGTGGAAAAGAACAACCTAAACTTAAGGAACTACCAAGAGCCGTACAAATAGTCACCCCTGGAAAACAAACCCTAGCCCTAACCTATAGCCCAAGCATATGGATAGATATCCACGACACCATATTTTGGGCCGACCCCATCCTTATAGAATGCCAAGGCTTGGATCTCATTTTAGGAATGGATTGGCTCAATAAACACCAAGGAATAATCAGGTGTTCCCGAAAACAAGTAACTGTGACCAGTGAAGAAGGGACTGCCGTCACATTTCAGATGCCAAGCCTGAAGTTCGAAAGATCAAGACTGCATCAGATTACCTTGGAAGAGATACCGATAGTCTGCGAGTACCCGGACGTATTTCCGGAGGATTTACCAGGGATGCCACCCAAGAGGGACATCGAGTTCCGAATTGATTTGGTGCCCAGGACCACCCCCATTTACAAGCGACCATACCGGATGGCCGCCAATGAGTTAGCTGAGATGAAGCAGCAGTTGGAGGATCTTGAGAAGAAAGGCTATATCAGACCTAGCACATCCCCGTGGGGTGCCCCCGTCATCTTCGTTGAGAAGAAAGAAGACAAGGCTAAGCGTATGTGTGTGGACTACCAAGCTTTGAATGAGGTGACCATCAAGAACAAGTACCCGTTACCTAGGATTGATGATCTTTTTGACCAGCTGAAAGGAGCTACGGTATTTTCTAAGATCGACCTGCGGTCCGGATATAATCAGCTAAGGATTCGAGAAGAGGATATACACAAGACGGCTTTCACCACCCGTTATGGATTATATGAGTATACCGTTATGTCCTTTGGATTGACCAATGCCCCTGCTTTCTTTATGAATATGATGAATAAGGTATTCATGGAATATTTGGACAAATTCATCGTGGTCTTTATAGACGACATCCTAATTTATTCCAAGGATCAGAAAGAGCACGAGACTCACCTCCGGTTAACCTTAGGCAAGCTAAGGGAACACCAGTTGTATGCCAAGTACAGCAAGTGTAAATTTTGGACAGCAGAAGTAAAGTTCCTTGGACACATCATCTCTACGCAAGGTATCGCAGTGGACCCTGCCACCGTAGAAGCAGTTACGGATTGGCTGCCACCCACAAATGTATCGGAGATACGAAGCTTTCTGGGTTTTGCCGGGTATTATCGGAGGTTTATTGAGAATTTTTCCAAGATAGCCAAGCCTATGACCAAGTTATTGCAGAAGGGAGAGAAGTTTGAATGGACTCCCGAATGCGAGGAAAGTTTCCGCACCATCAAGACTCGGCTGGTGTCTGCACCCATACTGACCCTACCAGATATCAGGAAGGATTTCCATGTTTATTGCAACGCATCTCGCCAAGGATTGGGATGTGTTCTCATGCAAGACGGAAAGGTTATTTCATACGCCTCTCATCAGTTGAGACCCCATGAGTTGAACTACCCGACACATGACTTGGAATTGGCAGCAGTTGTGCACGCCCTTAAGATTTGGAGGCATTATTTGGTTGGAAACCGCTGCGAAATCTTTACGGATCACAAGAGTTTGAAGTACATCTTCACGCAGCCAGACCTCAATCTGAGGCAAAGGCGATGGTTGGAATTAATAAAGGACTATGACTTAGGTATTCACTACCACCGCGGAAAAGCCAATGTGGTAGCTGATGCATTAAGTCGTAAAGGATATTGTACCGCCGTCGTAATTCAGGATCACGCGCCTTTGCTATATAAGGAGATGGAAAAGTTAAACCTTGGATTAACCACAGGAGCATATCTAGCCACCCTAGAAACCCGGCCTATCCTGTTCGAGCAAATCCGAGAAGCTCAGTTGGAATATCCGGATATAGCCGCCATTAAAGAGAACATGAGACAAGGTAAAGCCCCAGGATTTTCAGAAGACGAAGATGGCACCATATGGTTTGGAACCCAGATATGTGTGCTATATAAACCCGAGATAAAAACCCTTATCCTTAGGGAAGCCCATGATACCTTATACTCCATCCATCCCGGGAGTACCAAGATGTACCAAGACCTGAAGGAACGCTATTGGTGGGTTAGCATGAAGAGAGAGATTGCTCAGTTCGTCACAGAATGTGACACTTGCAGAAGAGTAAAGGCAGAACATCAGAGACCTGCAGGACTGTTACAGCCACTTAAAGTGCCTGAATGGAAATGGGAAGAGATCGGTATGGATTTCATCACCGGACTCCCAAAGACCCAGCTTGGATACGACTCTATTTGGGTAATCATTGACCGGCTAATGAAAGTAACCCACTTCATAGCCGTTAAGACAACCTTAAGTGGACCTAAGCTCGCAGAGTTATACATGGCCCGCATTGTGTGTCTTCATGGAGTGCCCAAGAAGATAGTGTCCGATAGAGGAAGTCAGTTTACCTCTCGTTTTTGGAAGAACCTTCAAGAAGAGATGGGCACGAGACTGAACTTCAGTACTGCTTACCACCCTCAAACAGATGGACAAACTGAAAGGGTGAATCAGATATTGGAAGATATGCTTCGGGCATGCGTCTTGGATTTCGGAGCAACTTGGGACAAGAGTTTACCGTACGCTGAGTTTTCATACAACAACAGTTATCAAGCCAGCCTTTAGATGTCCCCGTTTGAAGCCCTATATGGACGAAAGTGTAGGACGCCTCTACTTTGGGATCAAACTGGTGAATCCCAAGTATTTGGAACTGACATCCTTCGAGAAGCTGAAGAGAAGGTACGGATTATCAGAGACCGGCTCAAGACCGCCCAATCTCGCCAAAAGAGCTATGCAGACAATCGTCGTCGAGATTTAGCCTTTGAAGAGGGAGAACATGTCTACCTCCGTGTCACACCCCTCCGTGGCACCCAACGGTTTAACATGAGAGGAAAGTTGGCCCCCCGTTATGTTGGACCATTTCCCATTATTTGACGCCAAGGCGAAGTTGCTTATCAGTTGGAACTGCCACCCTCATTGATGGGAGTACATGACGTATTTCATGTTTCCCAACTAAAGAAATGCCTTCGCGTCCCGATAGAGCAAGTGGACCTGCAACAGTTGGATGTTCAAGAGGATCTGACTTACGTGGAAAAGCCCGTCAAGATATTGGAAGTCAAAGAGAGGACCACCAGAAGTCGAGTCATCCGCTTCTGCAAGGTTCAGTGGAGCAATCATCCCGTAGAGGAAGCTACATGGGAAAAAGAAGATGAACTCAAGGCACAGCATCCTGAGCTATTCGAGGATTGATCCGAATCTCGAGGACGAGATTCTCTGTAAGGGGGATAGGATTGTAACACACCAAGAATAAAAAGGAAATAAAATAAAAGAAAAATAATATTAAAGGAATTTCTGAATTTTATTATTAAAGAAAATCCTAAAAGAGACCTAATAAAGCCAAACAGGGAGACATATTGAACATTTGGACTTGAAAAATTTATGGGATAAACTAGAGGCCAAAATATAATTTTAGGAATTTTTACAAATTTTATCAATAGTTATTCAACCCTTAATCAAATATATGAATTACTGCAATTATTTTAAATCAGAAAACACTTACTATTCTTAATGGGCCTCAACTTCAGATTCCCTCCATCCCAGCCCAGCCCAAGCCGCCAGCCACCGACAGGTGGGTCCGACCTGTCGGCGCTCGCGCCCCCTCTCTCCTACCCGCGCCCATCCCCGCCTGGCCCACCCGGCAGCCACCTACGCCGCTTTCGCCCTCTGACCAGCGTGGCCCGCTTATCGGCACTGTTGGCTTCACGCTCGGTCACTGACAGGTGGGGGCCACCTGTCAGATCCATCGTCTCCGATGGAAGGGGATCGCCCCCTTTCCTTCCGGCAACTCCCTTTCCAATTCCTCGCTGCCGGCCGCCCGCGATCGCCCAGATTTTCCCCGGATCACTTTCCCCGAACGCCGCCGCCCCCTTTCCATCTATTGCCGACGCGTTTTCGCACTCATGGAAGCTATTCGACGCAATTAGAAACCTCACCGGAGATATTAGGAACCCTCTCGGGTTTCCTCCAATTCCCTTGCCAAAACCACCGCCGGCGACCCCTATTTATATCCCTCGGCTCACCGCACTCCGCCCTCAACCCTAACGCCCTAGCCGAAGCAATCCCGAGCGCCCTGCTCCATTCTTCGGTTTCCTCTCTTGCTCCACCTCCGGTCGCCGGTCACCGCCGCCTCGGACCCCCTCCGTCCTAGCCGTCACCACCGTCGTGATCGCCGGAGCCCACCCGTCCTCGGCCACCCCTCGGTGGGCCGTGGAACTCCTTGGATCGCCGTCACCGTCGAGGACCTGAGGGATCTCCCCGTCACCGTCCGTTGTTCACCGTCGCCACCGAAGGTATCATCGTGATCGCCATCCTCTCCTCTTTCCATTTTAGCCAAAACCTAGGCCCTTAGGCGCTCGCCGCCGTCGTCGCCACCGCACCCGAGGCCGCCGTCACCGGAGACGAAAGGGGTACAAGCCCCTTACGACCGTGTCGTGCCGGACCGCATCGCGGCCGTCCGATCATGATCGGAGGGCTACGATTAAATCCCTTCGGGATTTAATCTGGGCCCTCGGATCTGGTCCAAACGGTATCGAGGCCTCTCGGCCGTCGATCGTCACTTAACCCGCCCGCTCGATATGGTGCGTCCACGTCATACTGATTCACGGGTTTTAATCTCCACCGTCCATTTTCATTAAAGCCACCCGCCTCGCGCCTGATTGCTGGATCTGAATCCAACGGATCTGGTTGATCTGGTCCACGCGCATAGTGGCCTAGTCCACTGTGGGCATGGCTCACCGTGGACCAGAGCCCATTTTCTGTTTAAATAAAATTTCAGAAATTGATTTAAACTTTGAAAATTCATAACTTGCTCATTTTAACTCCAAATTTCACCATTCAAATTTTGTTAAATTCAGCAATTTATTCTCTACATATTTATGCCATAAAAACAGTATGTCACTACTGCCTAAAATAATCTTACGAATTAAATAAATAAAAGCACCTTAGGGATAAATTAATAATTCATGAAATAAATTAGGAAAACCCCCCAAAACTTTAACCTTTGATATTATTAAAATAACTTAAGTACAATAAAGCTCAATTCACATATTTAAATCATAAAACTTGTATGCTTATGTTTTGTGATGCTTTATTGAATATATTGTTTACTTTTTCTGTATTGAGAAGATTACGAGTTCGTCGAGGAGCCAGAGTTCTATCCCGAGGTTCCACCTTCACCGTTTTCTGAGCAAGGCAAGTCATCGACCCCTCTTGTGGAAATAGTTGATCATCATTGAGCCCAGTTTTTATAACTATCGCTATAACTCGTAGGATAATATTGCATTAGTCAAACATCAAGCCCTACACTTATATTTATTAGATCCCCGTCCTTGTGTGCAAACCCAAGCCATGCTTATTGAGCCTTAACTCCTTGTCACTCTACAAATATTATATTAGCTAGTGCCCAATGTACCGGCACAACTGCTATAGGATAAAAAGAATGAGTCGTAGATAGAAGGATTCTGTTATATGAATTTCCCCGTTATTCTTGTCTCTGGACTCTGTTGGAGTTGGCTATGTTATAAGTATGGTGGGTTTCGGGTGCAAGCTAGGGCATTGGTTGGTCGAAACTGGGGCACTATAAGGACCGGTCTACGGGATCTGTTGCAAAGCACTTCCGTACCAACAACAAGTCTAATGGGTAAGTCCTAACTGGAAGTATGGAACACTCCGACTCTCTGCACCATAGTGGAGGGGGCAAGGGGCTAGCCCTCAGGGCGCCTTGTAACGACGAGGCTCAAGGGGGGTATGGTTGAAACTCGACGCGTCGAGACACGATACGAAACCTATAAGATGGTGCTGTTGAGTCGAGGCGAACCATACAGAAGGTTTTGGCATGAGTTCCCGTTGAATGGGTCATCTCGTTACACTTTCGTGTAGGTGATGAGTGCGTGCCTTGTGGGTACAGTGGTACATCTCTGATCAGAGCAATTTAATCTTTTCGAAAATCTGAGCCCATGGTCAAGGGCGGGTTGTGTGACTACTTGCAGTTAGTTTACTATCATTTGAATGGTTGAGTTAGTCATGGCATGTAAGGACTGTTGAGCGAGGTGGGGCTGACTGTACCACTCGAGTTAGAAGATGATGATGCATACACATGTTTACTTTTCAGTACTAATAAAATTGATCACATTTAATGCTTTACAATTATGCTTTTCCGCAAAATTAGCCACTATCTCCCTTGTTATTACCCTGCATTATATTTGCATTCGGTGGCTTGCTGAGTACGTTTGTACTCACCCCCGTTGCCTTACACCAGCAGAGCTCGTCTACTACGAGGAGGATGAAGGTCTGGATTAGCGACCCAGTCAAGGCGAGACTGGAAGGAGGCGTTCATCTAGGACCCTTTGATTTATTAGTTTCTCTTCATATTTATTCACTTTTGTACTAATACGGTCTACGAACCGTGAATGATATGCTCGTATTGTACGTGGTCGCATGATGAACGTCTTGTTTTTATTGATTTTCTATGGAATTTCAATAAAAGTCCTGATTTATTAAATCGGGGCGTGACATAAACTCAGATTATTGTTTACCCATCTCTGTTGGAAAATCAAAAAAAATCCTACTAAGTTGTCAAATTATTGGCTTCTTACTATTGAAAAGAAAAGCCTGAATTCTTTTGATAGCCATTCTGCCCTTTGCGAATACTTTGATCCTACAAAGACTAGCTGATCTATTCTATAGGGCTACACTTGGTGATCTTGTTCTCACAATTTTAACAGAAAAGAAAGATATGAATCTGTGTTGAAAATCACAATATAGATGACAAGAGTATAAAAAAACTGAAGTTACTATTTTGCATGATAAAAAGAAAAAAAGAAAGGCAGCCTACTATGTGAAAAAAAGAAGAGAGGGGCTATTGTTTTCTTTGCATTATTAGGAGAATAGTTCGGTTGGTGCAATCTTGTGCCCTATTTTAAATCAGTTTAATCAGCTAGCGTCTTTCCATAACCATTGCAATTGAGGCATTTTTTGTAACTCATATCAACTATTGGCTCACCCCTTTGATTGCATTTGGTTCCATTATCTTTGTGTGTGAGTTGCTTTTGTTTATCTTCCGAACCTTGTGTTCAGCAACTAGATTGTGCGTTCTCATGTGGATAACTACTTAGTAAGACTACATCGAGAATTCAGATTGTGTAGGACAACATTTCCCCTACCAAGCTCCACAAATAAAATCATTGTAGGCTTTGATCTCAGCTGTGAGTTCGCTAAACATCATATTGTTCTGCCTCTCCATTCATGTGTGAATTCCTTTATCAATTAGCAGAGGGTAAGTAATAACTTCGGTGGTAAGGATAAGTGAGGTTGAGAGTACTATCCACACATATATTTTCTTCTTCATTTGCTGTTTGCCCAACTAACTATGTCAGGTCAAGGTGAAAATTTAGGGAACAGTGGGCGTGCTCCAGATGCCGCAGTTAACTGGACTAAATATTGTGCATTGAGAGACACACTATGACGAGAGATCACTGTTGGAAATGAGCGGCTGAGAGAAGAATTGAATAACTCCATACAAGATCTTCAAATTGAAGTAAATCAACAACTGAACGTATTCCACACTAACATAGTTGTTGACATTGTACGGCAACTACAACCACAAGCTGAACAAGAACCTTTAATAAATGATACCGATGAGGAAGCCGCTACTTGAAGGGCTCGTGATGTTAATATAAACCCTCCACCTGTTAGAAATATAAGGGTTTGTGATGAAAATAATAATAATAATAATGCAGGAAGGGAGCGTGGTCATGGCGTGGGTCGTGGAAGAGCTGCATATGAACCAATACATATTAACATAACCTTGCTCAATCAAGCAAATCAACACCATCATCGCAACAACAACAATCATCATGATGAACATAGGTTTGGTAAACTTAAATTTTCTATGCCTAAATTTGTAGGTACCAATAATCCTGAAGAATACTTAACTTGGGAACTAAAAGTCGACAAAATATTTCGGATGCACAACTACACGGAAGAAAAGAAGCTTGCAATGGTATCACTTTAATTTGAAGATTATGCACTGATTTAGGGGGAACAAATTCAGAATCAAAGAGAGGATCATGACGAACCTCCTGTAGCATCGTGGACTGAAATGAAGGTTGAGATGAGAGCAAGGTAGCTCCGAATGTAGGAACCTGCAACAAAGATGATTCGAAGTACCAATTCGGCCTGAGGACCGAATTTTGCTAAGTGTTGCACTAGTAGCGAAGGTAACTATCTGTTACGCAGATTAGCGGATACTTCACAGGCGAAGTAACAAGGCGATAGCAATATATTACGTAGATTAACGGATACTTCACAGGAGAAGTAACAAGGGTTACCACTGTTCCGTAGTGGCCGGCGGAGGGCTTCCAGGAAAACCCATAAAGAGGTACAGGAAAATAAAGGTAAACTAAATACGATCAAAGCATAGGGCTTTGGTTTGGTTTGAGTTGGGGGGCTCTACGCTGGCCTCGCCTCTCTATTTATAGGGGCTTAATCTCTGATATAATCTGCTATTAACCCGACCGTATAGAGATAAAAACTGAGCCAGAAACAAATACAACTCTATCTCTGCCGAAGTGGGCTTTGGCCAAGCCCATCGAGGCCTGCTCCTTGGGCCAGAGCTTTGGTAGCGTGGGCCTCCGAAGGCTTCCCGACAGAAGCCCGTGGGCTCGCTAGAGGCTTTCGGAGCCCATAGCTCAATGGACTTCGGCCCTATAGGGCTTCGGACAGACCCTATAGGCCATTTTTTGCTATCAACACATGCCCCCTGCCTTTTAGTGAACTGAGTGAACTAAAAGCACAACGAGCTGAAGACGATACCATTCATATCGGCTTTTCGACACTTTTATGATGTTTTCCACACACTTGGGAAATACCTTTTCAAGTACCTACCATTCAAAGCTCTTTGAAACCGCTCTCCCTGTAGGGATTCCAACACGTACGCGTTGCCGGGAGTGAGTTCGGCTATCTTAAAAGGACCTTCCCAACTAGGTGACCATTTACCAAACTTGGGACTCTTCGTGCCTAAGGGTAAAATCATTTTCCACACCAAGTCTCCTATTTGAAACGATTTTGGTTTAACCTTCTTATTGTAGTCTTTGGCTACTCTCTTCTTTGTCTACTTCTATGGCTTCTAAAGCCCTTAGTCTCTTATCGGTCACTTCCTATAGACTATCCTTTAGAAGAGTTTCATACTCGTCGACCGATAAGCCGTCTTTCTTTAACACTCTTAAGGAGCCAAGATCTACCTCTACAGGTAGAGCGGCTTCTTGTCCATATACCAATTCATATGGACTGACTTTGGTAGCACCGTGCTTTGCAATCCTACAAGCCCATAGCGCCTCGGAGAGCACTTCATGCCACCTTTTAGGAAACTCTTCAATTTTCTCCTTAATAAGCTTAATTACGTTTTTATTACTAGACTCGGCCTGCCCATTGGCCTGAGCATAGTAAGGCGAAGAGTTTATCAACTTAATACCATAGTATTCGGTGAAGTCCCTTACTTCTCTAGAGACAAATGAACTACCTTGATCCGTAGTAAGAGTTTGAGGAATGTCGAACCTATGTATGATGTGCTTTAAAATGAAATCACGTACCTCATTGTGAGTCATGTTTTGAGAGGTACGGCCTCGGTCCAGTTAGTGAAGTAATTCGTCGCCATCAACACGAACCGATGCCCTTTTGAGGAAGGAGGGTGAATCTGGCCGATGAAGTCTAAACCCCAACCTCGAAACGGCCATGGCTTGACAATAGGATTGAGCAATGAGGCAGGAGCTAACTGGATATTGCCAAACTTCTGACACGCTTCACACCCTCTATAGTACTTGAAACAATCCTCAATCATAGTCGGCCAATAAAAACCCGCTCTTTTGAGCATCCAACTCATTTTTTGGGCCGACTAATGAGTGCCGCAAAGTCCTTCATGGACTACCCTCGTGGCCACCTAGGACTGTACGTGGTCTAAAACACTTCAATAGTACTCCATCGATGGTTCGACGGTACAACGTGTCATCTATCAACACGAATTTGAACGCTTGTCACCTAACCTTCCGATCAACCCTTTGGCTAGAGTCTCTCAAATACTGGACGATCGAGACTCTCCAATCGCCCTTACAGGCTTTAGAGGGTCTCGCTGGTCCACCTTCTGAAAAAACTTCTAAATTACTGACTTCGGGGTGCCCCAAGAGCCATTCTAGCTCCTGCCGAAGCCTGGTAGGGGTGGTCGTTGAGAATGCGCTGGGCCGAAGCCCTTTGGTGGGTTCAGACTCTGGGAGCCTTCTCCGTGCAGGAGGCTTCGGCCTACAGACTTCAATGCGCCAGCTCCTTCGGTTGGCAAGGTACTTCTATCTAGGGTCCTCGGCGCATAGTGACCTTCGACGACCATAGGGGTCTGACCCGGAGGGTGAGCCTGCCCACCGTCACTGGCTTCGGCAGTGAGGCCGAGCATCGGCTTCTCCAATACAGAAAATTTTCCTCTCCTGACTCGGTAACCAGATGCTTGCTGAGTCAAATCATTTGCGACTGAATTGTCTTCTCTAGATATGTGAGAGATTTTGAAATCATCGAAAGTAGCTACTATGTCTAGACACCTATCCAAGTAACTATTTAGCATGCCGTTAAAACATTGAGCACTCTTAGCTACTTTTTGCACTACCAACAAAGAATCACCGTATGCGTGGACATGTCTAGCACCTACAGATTCTAGTAATTCAAGACCTAGCAATAAAGCTTCGTATTCGGCTTGGTTGTTAGTGGAAGAAAATTCTAGTCGGGCTGAAGTTTCAAAGTGCATCCCATTGGGTGATATGAGAACCACTCCAATACCTTGACCACTTTTGCAAGCCGAACTATCAAAATAAAGTTTCCACGACACTACTTCAACTAGAGCGATAGTATCACTCCAGCTGACATCTATAAAGTTGGCTATGATTTGGCCTTTCATCACTCTCAGGGGTTCGTAGGCCAAATCGTACTCAATCAACGCGTAAGCCCATTTTTTGATTCTTCCACTTAGAATCAGCTTCTGTAACATGTGCTTTAAAACATCGGTTTGGCAAATGACAACACATGTAGTGGGGAGAAGATAATGGCGTAATTTGGTGCACGCGTAGTAAAGTGACAAACACAATCGTTCCACAAACGCGTACCTGGTTTTGGCGTCCAGCAGGCGGTGGCTCAAGAATGTGATGATGTACTCCTTCCCTTCCACCTCCATTGTTAGCACGGCCCCAATCACGCTATCTTTAGCAGCGACGTATAGCCAAAATGGAATCCCGGCTTTGGGTGCTCTCACCACGGGCGGTGATGACAAGCACTCCTTGATCCTTTCAAAAGCACTTTACTGGCTTGCCCCCCAAGTGAACTCGGCTTCGTTTTTTAGCCGGAGTATGGGGACAAAGGCATCAATCTTGCCGGATAAGTTGGATATGAAGCGACATAAATAGTTCATCTTGCCTAGCAACTTCTGCACGTCCTTTTTGCACGTCGGCGCTGCAATGTTTCTAATCTTTTCAAGTCTCTTAGGATCAATTTCTATGCCTCTCTCGTGAATAATGAAACCTAAGAACTTACCCATCGACACAACAAAGGCACACTTGAGTGGGTTCATTTTCAACCCATACTGCCGCATTCTATCAAAAGCAACCTTCAAATCGGCTAAATGGTTTCCCATGGCATCCGATTTGACCACGACATCATCAATGTAAACTTCTAGCATAATCCCTAGAAAGTCAAGACAGATTAAGTTCATAGCGCGGTGATACGTGGCGCCAACATTTTTCAAACCAAAAGTCATGACTACCCACTCGAACAAACCGACAAAACCAGGGCATTGAAAGGCAGTCTTGTAGACGTCCTCTTCGGCCATAAAGATCTGATTATAGCCAGCATTGCCATCAAGAAAACTTAGTACCTTGTGTCTTGAAGCGTCGTTGATCAGCATGTCGGCTATCGGCATTGGATACTCGTCCTTTGGAGTGGCTCTGTTCAGATCCCTGAAATCAATACACACCCGTATCTTTCCGCTCCCTTTCTTCTCTACAGGCACAATGTTAGCAACCCATTCCATGTACCTGCATGGCCTAATAAACCCAGCCTTGAGTAGTCGCTCCACTTCTTCCTTAACTCGGTCATAGACGGCCGAGTTAAAGCGGCGGGGAGTCTGCTTATAAGGACTAAATCCGGACTTGATGGGCAGCCGATGCTCCACGAGCTCGCGACTTAGCCCTGGCATTTCGCTATACTCCCATGTGAAACAATCGACATACGACCGAAGTAACTTTATTACTTCAGCCTTTTCATCGGGCTGCAAATGTTGGTTTACAAAAGTCGGCCTTGGGATGCTACCATTTCCTATGTCAACTTCCTCCAAGGGATCGGCCGATGCAAAACCTTGTCCTAATTTCTCTACTTTGCTAAAGTACCCGATGGCTTCGGCGATACCGTCTTTACTAGACCAATATTGCTCCACACGAGACTTTAGCCAATCTAGATTACTCTTGCTAGACATGACTATTAATACAAAAACAGTTGTGCTACTCCAGCCAGCTTTACAGACACTGGTACAAACCGTCCTCCGAATACGCTAACAAAATCGTAATCCGAAAGATCTCTACCTGACAAACACTCTACTTTGTCATGGACGACGTCAACCGATACATCGGCCAATGCTACTTGGGCTGAAGTATCCGCGGGAATGACCTCCATCCCACTGTATCAGGCACTGGTGCAGAGTAGAAGGAATGCAACAGTTCGCATGAATCCAGTCGTGCCCGAGTAGTACGCTATAATTTCCTTGTACGTCAACGACGAAAAATGTTGTCGGCAACGTATTGTTGCCCACCGTCAACTCCATAGAGAGTACTCCCTTGGCCTCGGAGCTCTCGCCGTTGAAGCTGTTGAGCATCAAGTTGGTCTTCTTCAGGTCATCCTCACCCCTGCCAAGTATCTTCAACAACGAGTAAGGCATTAAGTTAACAGTGGCACCGCCATCGATTAGCATCCAGGAAATCGGCTTTCCATCGATGTGACCTCTGACGTAGAGAGGCTTTAGATGGCAAGCCGAGTCCTCGGGCTTCTCGAAGATGGCGTTGTGCGGACCAAGGTTCAATTGATCAACCTCGGCCTCGTCCTGTGGTAGGGCAAACTCGGCAGGCAGTGTGATGATGTTGATGTCCATCACCTGAGGTGTGGGCCCTTCAGAGATGGGCGAGTAATCGTCGTCGAGCATGTCATCGTCGTCACTCGGACAAGGAGTCGGGTTGGTTATCTCAACCGGCTTCTCCCTCCATACCTATTTTGTAGCTGGCCGAGGGTGGATTTCTTCGAAGATTGCATCGGCTCGGCCTCAGCTCTCTTCTCGCGCATCTCCTGGGCCCGTAGTCTTTGTAGGCATCTCTTCTGTGATTTGGACATGCCCGGAGGGGCCCAAGATGGCTGCAGCTTGGTGCCGGGTGCTACTGTTCAACTTCCATTAATTCTAGCCGAAGTGGTACTGTGCCCTTCAGCCTTTTGCACCCTGCGCTCGGAGGGGGCTTCGCAGCGAACTCCGATAGACGGACATGCCTCATTCGGCCGACCGAACCAGGATTCGGCGCAGAGCTCGGCCGAAGCATGGGACTTACCTCCATCAGACCTCGGTGACAAAGTCTTCGGGATTGGGACTTCCTGAGACCCAACTCTGATGGTGATGGCTTCGGACTCCCTGACCTTGGCCTCCGCATGCCCGCACCCTTAGGCTTCGCTCTGCATGGTCCAATTCAGAGGCACCACAGACAGTCTGTGGACGATGCTCCCTCCGCTACATCTATTTGCCCCTGCCATCCATAATACTCTGAAGGAAAACAAGGCATAGTGTTGGGTTGCAGAGGGTATCCTGACCCGGATACGTACGGAGCCCACGGGGTCCCCGCCCAGTCATACGGTGGAGGCATCAGCGGCTCTAGTGGCCTCGTCCACTGTGAGTTGAACCCATTACCCGGAGGGGGGATCAGCAGAGTCGATGGTATCTCGGACCACACCAGCGAAGGGTCCTGCCAGGCCGGAGGTACGTTCGGCCAGTGCGGGCCGTAGCCTCCCATCGGAGAAGTCCAACATGGTGCGGGGTTCGACCATTGGGGGCCGAAGTTGCTGTATAGGGGGCCCAACCATTGGGGCTCGAAGCCGCTCTACGGGGGATTCGGCCATTGTGGCTCGGAACCACCATCACTACAACAATCCAGAAAACTTCTGTCGGCCAAAGCCGACAGAAGTTAGCCCTTTCCCGACGAAAGAAGCTAACTTCCGTCGGCAAAAGGCTAACTTCCGTCGGCATTTGGCCGACGGAAGCGGGTAGATGGAAATTAGCTAACTTCCGTTGGCCGCCGACGGAAGTTAGATAATTTCCGTCGGCCAAACCAAGCTGACGGAAGTTACCCGGAAATCGGTAACTTCCGTCGGCCAAATTTTAGCTAACGAAAATTACTTTTTTTGTTTTTTGTTTTTTCTGTCTACGGGCCAATAACTTCCATCGGCTAATGTTGGCCGACGGAAGTTAACTAAAAAATCTGAAAAAAAAAAGAAAATTTGCAACTAAAAAAAAGAGAAAAAAAGGAAACAGGAAAACTGCTATATACATTCTACAATACATCTGTCCATCCTGTCCAATTTCCAAGTACTAAACTAAATCAGAATACACTAGCCTAGAGTTAACTGGATGTAATATAAAGCAGTACTAAGCCATATATAGATTGAATTTCACTAGGTATCAAACAGCACACAAAGTTAACCAGATCTGAATTTATATAGCAGTATTAAAAAAACATTGCACAACCAGATTGCAGACATTCACACAGAGTTCAATCATATGCAGACTTTTATAGATTGAGTAAACTAAATGCAATTCAGATATTAGATTCTATTTAAACAACAAATTTGTTAAGTGTATATTGCAAAGCAAACAATTGCTCACTATTTAACTCAGAGCAGCACATATAATTTTAGATCGGAACTCAAACTGTTCATATAAGTATGCCAAATTTTCTAGGTGCACATACACAGCAGGTGAACGGTTTGTTGCTCACATCTTGCACACTTTATCATCTTTGCATTCAGCCTGTGGAAGGAAAGACACCACTGTCATCACACGCAGGCAGTATAGTTTACATACATATGTTCTAGAGGAGCTGATCTGGTGACTAAAAAAGCAAACACCACTTACTGCTAGTTTTTGGGATTCCAGTCATAGTAGAGAAATCACTGAATTATTCATCAAAGACTAGACGTGCTTCATTTTCATCCGATGACTACCAAAATAAATGAAACAAGAACATTGTCAAGAGTACGCAATGATAAGTATTCATTCACTAAACCTGTAATTTGCATACGGTATTTCGCCAACACACCATATACTGCATTCGCTATTGCAGCTACCTGCAGGATATCATAATGAGATAGTAAAAGAAGTAAAAAAGGCATTAAACGTTCAAATAAAAGGTCAATTTTGTTACAAGAACACATTTGCACTCCATGATTCTTTAAGTTGATTTAGCGAATTTGCCATTAAATAAGAACCACGAAGCTAACAGGTAAGTTTGTGAAATGAATGGAACGATAAAATTTTCAGTAGAGGAACGGTGCCAGTCATACCTCAACATCTGTGACTATTTTTCCATCTGAAAGTATAGCATGAATCCTCCCCATGGCCTGCAAAAAATAACTTCATGCAGAAAAGAGCAGACAAACAAATGCGCACTATGCTTATTGCCTAGGACCATCTATATTTATAAAGTTAACTACATAACATAACATTATGTTGAAGTATGGTTTCAGGAAACAACTAACTGATTTAGCATTCCCTGGGTACTAAAAAAGAAGTAGCTGGAGTAACATAACTAAAAGATATCATCTGCCTCATATGCACCAACTCCAGGTACCTTTCTACTAGCAGCGTTTTCACATTAAAATCATGAGGATTTTATACATAAATGATAAAAGAAGAATGTATATAATAACTAACAAGTCAATCTGCAGTTACAACAAATACTCACAGTAATGGGAAAAGTATAAGATGCCAGGAATACAAATTGAAATAGCAAGCCATGCATATAAGAGAACACAAAAGACAGATTGTAGTTTCTGCATCTGCATCATAAAACTTATACAGAATCTAGACCACAGACAAAAATGTGTTCTCTCATTTGTGTTGGCCAACTAGTTGTGGCATTCAGCAGTGGACTGGATGTCAAATACCATCTAACTGAATAGACGAACCGAATGCCCTAAAGTCGCTAGGCTTGCTCACCGTACAGCTGAGCGTGGCGGAACTGGGAAGCGCCGATCGCCGCCGCATAGTCCCGCAGCCTCGGAGGACGCAGAGGCGACCACCGGGAGGCGTGGAGGCAGCCACCGGGAGGCGGAGGGCGCGGAGGAGTCCACCAGGTGGAGGGTGCGGAGGCAGCCACTGGGAGGCACGGAGGCGGCCACCGGGAGGCGGGGAGGCAGGCGGAGGGCACAGAGGCGGCCACCGAGAGGCGGGGAGGTGGGCGGAGGGCGTGGAGGCGGCCACCGGGAGGTGGGGAGGCGAGCGGAGGGCGTGGAGTAGGCCACCGGGAGGCGGGGAGGCGGGCGGAGGGCGCGGAGACGGCCACCGGGAGGCGGGGAGGCGGGCAGAGGGAGAGATGTGGGGAGGCGGCGAATGGGAGGTGGCCGGGCGGAGGGAGATAGGTGGGGAGGAAAACCTAGGCGCGGGCCGGGCGGGGAAAAAATAGAGCGTTGCTGTTTTTTGGGGAAAAAATTAACTTCCGTCGACTGAGGGTTGAACCGACGGAAGTTAAGTTAACTTATGTCGGCCACAGTTAAAGCCGACGGAAGTTAAGTTAAGTTCCGTCGGCTTCTTTAGGCTGACGGAAGTTAATTAATTTCCATCGGCTTTTGGAAAAGCCGACGGAAATTAAAACGGCCGACGGAAATTTCTGTTTTTCTTGTAGTGCATGCGGAGCATCAGGCCACCGCGGTCCGAAGCTTCCGTGCGGAGGGTCCTCCTGCTTCGGTCCGAAGTTACCCTCCGAGAGCCCTTGACCCTTTGGCTGCTTTAGCCTCTTAGTGTATGGACCTGCTCCCTTGGCCCTTCTTTGATGCTTGTTCAACAGCATGTTATATGTCACCTTCGGCCTTATTTGAGCCTTAGCTGAAGGGGTATTAATGTTATGTTTCCACACTCCTACCTCGGGGTTCTTTGGTACGAGCGTGCGCAGTTCTCCAACAATTACATCATTTCCCTTAGCTGACTCGGCCTGTTCTGGCCAAATCAATACCTTCTTTTCACCGAGGTCAACGGCGTTGACGGGAAAAGGATCTTTATCCAGCTTCATCTTCGGATTATGGTCTATCTTCAATCGTCCTTCTTCTATGGCCGATTGTATCTGCCGTCGAAAAACATTACAATCATTAGTATTATGTGATTGTGAATCATGCCACTTACAGTATGGATGCTTCTTTATCAAGACATATCGGCAGAATCCTCCTCTTCTGACTCTTCCTCATCAGACCATTCCATGATGTGGATTTCCGCCCTAGGCTTGCTAAATGTCTTGATAAACTTTGTCTTTGGCTCGGCCTTCCTGGACCAGAGCCTGCTGTAAAACTTGGCTAACTTCCAAAAAGTTCTGGTTATCTAACCTCTCTTTAATTTCAGAACGCAACCCGTTAAAAGCTAGTTCCACCAAGTCCCTTTTCGAAATATTAAGGCTAAAACATCGGTTTCTAGTATCCCTAAAACGCTTGATGTACTCAGAGGCGCTCTCGCTAGACTTCTGCTTAACCGATGTCAAATGTGAAAGCCTAAGTTCTGTTTCACCCGTGTAGAAATAATCATGGAATTTCCGCTCTAAATCATCCCATGTTTGGATGGAGTTCGGTGGGAGCGCCAAAAACCAAGTGAAAGCGGTGCCGGATAGCGAGAGAGAAAATAGTCTAACCTTTAGAGCATCTATCCCGCTAACTTCTCCACACTGTGCCAAAAATTGACTGACGTGCTCTAGTGTAGTCTTGCTACATTCGCCATCGAACTTAGTGAATTCAGGGATTCTATAGCCGTGGGGGTAGGGTACTGTATCAATATGGTCGAGGTATGGCTTACGGTAAATCCTAACCCGTCCCTTGGGCACGAAGCCGGCACACTCTCTAAATAGTGCGCGGACCCGCTCCTCTATGTCATCTTGGCACGTTGCTTGTGCACGCCTCTCATGCGGGGGCGCAACACGTGGTGGGATATCAGTGTGTCGGCCATGGGCCTCTTCCCTGCGCGCTATCTATATGACGTGTTCGTGTCCGGGTGCCTATGCATGTGGTGCAGGCAGCACGGGTACCGGCGCAGGTGGTGGTGCGTGGTACGCAGTGTTAGTTTGACCGCAGGTGTAATGATTGCTCTCGGCCATAAGTGTTGAGGCCGGAGACATGATTGTGTCAGTGCTGTCGTTAGTCCTACTGTATACGTGGTTTGCTGGAGGTGCACTAGCAATAGGAACTGGGGGTATGGCCTCAGTAAAGCCGAACCTTCTAAGAGTCGCCTCTACTTGGGAGCTGACTGCCGAATCTAAACGGTTGGCTAGCGAAGCGCTAATGGCTTGATCTACTAAAGCGGCTATTTTTTGCTCAATCTCTAAAGAAGATAAACGAGGTGATACAGGTGTTACCTGGACCTGAGCGAGGTCGGGGGTGATGATGTCACGCTTGATGAAGCCCGCACGTGTCTTGACGTAGCCCCCAAGCTTCATGTCTTGGAGTGCCTTTAACTTTGCCTCGATCTCTACTCGGTCTTCTACGGGGATATCTTCAAGTGTGGGCATCAAGATGTTGTGGTTGTCGATATCCGCGCCTCCTATTGTGTCCATCGGTGGTGTAGACATAGTAGTCGACATAGATGTACTTGTAATGTTGGTGTAGCCTTCCCCAGCGGAGTCGCCAAAAAGTGTGTTGACATGAAAACGTGCCCCCGCACTTGGGTCAGTTCGATGATCCAAAAGTGCACGGATACTTAGGAACAAGCCTAAGCGTGACGTGGCACCGATGTCACGTTCCAACTACCCTTAGTCGTGATAAGGGGGGTGGAGTCGCCAGGAAACCAGATTACACAAAATAATCCAATTAGCCAAAAGAGATAGATTAAACAGAATAAAATCAACAAACCAGTCGGAGCCCGTTTGGTTCGAAGTCTAGTGCGAAAGGGTCACCGAAGTGTACCTTCGGCGTCTGGTGCGAAGTACTCCGCTGAAGGGTGCTTCGGCGTTCGGACTGATCCGGCCAAAGATGGACTCCGAATGAATCTGGACATGAAGATCACCTCCGAACAACGGGGTCCGGCGTGAGATCTCCGATACGACAAACTACAGAATAATAACGTGAGGGCCACGCGCGAGCACAACTTCGTCCGGTGTGTAGTATGGTCGTGGCGAAGCCCGTTGTGACGAAGTATGCTGGCGAAGCCTGTCTCCAGAGCCCGCAGTCCCACCGAAGGGTGTCCTGATGACCTCCGAAACCGATCTCTCAACTCCGGACACCTCCAACGAGGTAGCTCTGAACGTAGGAACCTGCAACAAAGATAATTCGAAGTACCAATTCGGCCTGAGGACCGAATTTTGCTAAGTGTTGCACTGGTAGCGTAGGTAACAATCTGTTACGCAGATTAGCGGATACTTCACATGCAAAGTAACAAGGCGATAGCAATATATTACGTAGATTAACAGATACTTCATAGGCGAAGTAACAAGGGTTACCACTGTTCCGTAGTGGCCGACGAAGGGCTTCCAGGCAAACCCACAAAGAGGTACAGGAAAATAAAGGTAAAGTAAATACGATCAAAGCATAGGGCTTTGGTTTGGTTTGAGTTGGGGGGGCCTCTACGCTGGCCTCGCCTCTCTATTTATAGGGGCTTAATCTTTGATCTAATCTGCTATTAACCTAGCCGGATATAGATAAAAACTGAGCCGGAAACGCATACAACTCTATCTCTACCGAAGTGGCTTCGGCTAGGCCCGTCGAGGTCTGCTCCTCGGGCCGGAGCTTCGGTAGCGTGGGCCTCCGAAGGCTTCCCGGCCGAAGCCTATGGGCTGGCTAGAGGCTTTTGGAGCCCATAGCTCAATGGACTTCGGCCCTATAGGGCTTCGGACAGACCCTGGACATGTGTATTTTTGGCCTAAATCACCAAAATTGATCTTTTGACAATCTAGCCATTAATGCCATTTTTTGCTATCAACAAGTCTATTTCCCAAACTTTTTGTTCAGAACGGAAATGATAGAAACGCATCACTTTGGTACTATTACACAATATTGCGATGATTGAGCACGGTTTTGAACCTTTTGTTCCGGAAGTGGACTTTTGATTTCTTGCATGTTAAGGGCGCCGTCTTTTTAAGAACATTCATGCCGGGAACGAAAACGATAGAAAAACATCTACACAATATTTCGATGATTGGGAACGTTTTTGAACCTTTTGTTCTGGAAGCGAAGTTTTGATTCTTGCAAGCTGCGGGTGTCTATTTCGGAAACTTATTGTTCAGAACGGAAATGCTAGAAACACACCATATTACGTTGATTGGGCATGTTTTTGATCTTTTTGTATCAGAATCAAACTTTTGATTCTTGCATGATACGAGTGGCATCTATTTCGCAACATTCGTGTCTGGAATGGAAATGTTAGAAACACATCGTTTGGTACTATTACACAATATTGGGATGATTGAGCATGGTTTTGAACCTTTTGTTCTAGAAGAGAACTTTTGATTCTTACATGTTACGAGCGCCGTCTATTTTAGAAAAATTGTGTTGGGAACAGAAATATTAGAAACAAATCCTTTGATACAATTACACAATATTACGATGATTAGGCATGTTTTTGAACCTTTTGTTCCAGAAGTGATGTTTTTATTCTTGCAAGTTGCAGGTGCCGTCTATTTCGCAAACTTTGTGTTCGGAACGGAAATGCTAGATATGCATCACTTGGTACTATTACACCATACTAAGTTGATTCGACACATTTTTGATCTTTTTTGTATCGGAATCGAACTTTTGATTCTTGCATGATACGAGTGCCATCTATTTCGCAACATTCGTGTCCGCAATGGAATCGTTGGAAACACATGCGTTGGTACTATTACACCAAATCAGGATGATTGGGCACATTTTTGAACCCTTTGTTCCGGAAGCGAAATATTGATTCTTGCAAGTTACGTGTGCCGTCTATTTCACAAACTTTGTGTCTAGATCAGAAATGCTAGAAACACATCACTTAGTACTATTACAACATATTAGGATGATTGGGCACATTTTTCAACATTTTGTTCTGGAAGCGAACTTATGATTCTTACATGTTACGGGTGTCGTCTATTTTGAACCTTAGTGTCTCGAACGGAAACGTTAGAAAGACATCCTTTGTTACAATTACATAATATTAAGATGATTGGGCACATAGTTGAACCTTTTTGTTCCGGAAGTGAAGTTTTGATTGTTGCAAGTTACGGGTGAAGCAAATATCGCAAACATTGTGTTTGGAATGGAAATGCTAGAAACGCATCACTTTGTACTTACACTATATTACGTTGATTGGGCATGTTTTTGAACTTTTTGTTCTGTAAATGTAGTTTTGATTCATGCATGTTACGGGTGTCGTCTATTTTGCAACATTCGTGACCGGAACGAAAGTTTTAGAAACACATCCTTTGGTACTATTACACCATATTAGGATGTTTGGGCACGCTTTTGAACTTTTTTGTTCCAGAATCGAACTTTTGATTCTTGCAAGTTACGAGTGCCGTCTATTTCGCAACATTTGTGTCCGGAACAAAAACATTAGAAATACATCCTTTGGTAATATTACACCATATTAGGATGATTGGGCTTTTTATTGAACCTTTTTGTTCCGAAAGCGATGTTTTGATTCTTACAAGTTACGGGTAGTGTCTATTTCATAGAGTTTGAGTCCAGAATGGAAATGCTAGAAACGCATAACTTGGTACAGTTACACCATATTACGTTGATTGGGCACATTTTTGAACCTTTTGTTCTGGAAGCGAAGTTTTGATTCTTGCAAGTTATGGGTTCCGTCTATTTCGCAAACTTTGTGTTCAGAACGGAAATGCTAGAAACGCATCTCTTTGGTACTATTACACAATATTGCGATGATTGAGCATGGTTTTGAACCTTTTGTTCCGGAAGCGAACTTTTGATGTCTTGCATGTTACGAGTGTCGTCTTTTTAAGAACATTCGTGTCAGGAACGGAAACGTTATAAACACATCCTTTGGTACTATTACACATTATTTTGATGATTGGGCACGTTTTTGAAACTTTTGTTCTAGAAGCGAAGTTTTGATTCTTGCAAGTTATGAGTGTCGTCTATTTCGCAAACTTTGTGTTCAGAACGGAAATGCTAGAAACACATCACTTGGTACTATTACATCATATTACGTTGGTTGGGCACGTCTTTGATCTTTTTGTACCGGAATCAAACTTTTGATTCTTGCATGATACGAGTGGCAACTATTTCGCAACATTCGTGTCCGGAATGGAAACGTTAGAAACACATCCTTTGGTACTATTACACAATATTGCGATGATTGAGCATGGTTTTGAACTTTTTGTTCCGGATGCGAACTTTTGATTCTTGCATGTTACGAGCGCCATCTATTTAAGAACATTCGTGTGGGGAACGTGATGAGGACATCCCTACCAATGATACAACCATACATGAATAGTAAGATCCAATTATTCGAGTTCGAGCACGACGATTAAATCTCCAGGTCAACTCGTTTCTAAGTATCTTAGTATATTATCTTGGGAATAAATTACTACCTAATATTATTATTATTGTTAGGAACCATGGAGATGATGAAAATCACTTGGAGATAACACAAAGAGTTGGAGAAGAACCAGCAAGGACGTCCAAGCCAATTTGAGAGTCCAATCCAACTACAATTCGTGTCCAACTCGGATTCAAGGAGCAGCGTGCACTAAAATCATCGCCCAGGCCGCATACGGACTCTGTTTTGGATGTTCCACCCAGAAACGGAAAGATAACTTAATAACCTTTCCAATGCCACTGGTCAACGGGAATCGTCAAAACAAGACAGAGTCCGGAATCTGTCAGCATGCTGTTTTCTACGTTTGACTCTTGCATGTTACGAGCGCCGTCTATTTAAGAACATTCGTGTGGGGAACAGAAACGTTAGAAACAAATCCTTAGGTAATATTACACAATATTACGATGATTGGGCATGTTTTTGAACCTTTTGTTCCGGAAGCGATGTTTTGATTCTTGCAAGTTGCAGGTGCGTCTATTTCGCAAACTTTGTGTTTGGAACGGAAATGCTAGATATGCATCACTTGGTACTATTACACCATATTACATTGATTCGACACGTTTTTGATCTTTTCTGTATCGGAATCGAACTTTTGATTCTTGCATGAAATGAGTGCCATCTATTTCGCAACATTCGTGTCCGGAATGGAAACGTTAGAAAAACATGCATTGGTACTATTACACCATGTGACGATGATTGGGCACGTTTTTGAACCCTTTGTTCCGGAAGCGAAATATTGATTCCAACAAGTTATGTGTGCCATCTATTTCACAAACTTTGTGTGTAGAACAGGGAATGCTAGAAACACATCACTTGGTACTATTACAACATATTAGGATGATTGGGCACATTTTTCAACATTTTGTCCCGGAAGCGAACTTATGATTCTTGCATGTCACGGGTGTCGTCTATTTTGCAACCTTCGTGTCTCGAACGGAAACGTGAGAAAGACATCCATTGTTACAATTACACAATATTAGGTTGATTGGGCACGTAGTTGAACCTTTTTGTTCCGGAAGCGATGTTTTGATTCCTGCAAGTTACCGGTGAAGCAAATATCGCAAACTTTGTGTTTGGAATGGAAATACTAGAAACACATCACTTTGTACTTACACAATATAATGTTGATTGGGCATGTTTTTGAACTTTTTTGTTCTGTAAATGTAGTTTTGATTCTTGCATGTTACGGGTGCCGTCTATTTCACAACATTCGTGTTCGGAACGAAAACGTTAGAACACCTCCTTTGGTACTATTACACCATATTAGGATGATTGGGCACACTTTTGAACTTTTTTGTTCCTGAATCGAACTTTTGATTCTTGCAAGTTACGAGTGTCGTCTATTTTGCAACATTTGTGTCCGGAACAGAAACATTAGAAATACATCCTTTGGTAATATTACACCATATGAGGATGATTGGGCACGTAGTTGAACCTTTTTGTTCCGGAAGCGAAGTTTTGATTCTTGCAAGTTACGGGTTCCGTCTATTTTGCAAACTTTGTGTTCAGAACGGAAATGCTAGAAACGTATCACTTTGGTACTATAACACAATATTGCGATGATTGAGCATGGTTTTGAAACCTTTTGTTCCAGAAGCAGACTTTTGATTTCTTGCATGTTACGAGCGTCGTCTTTTTAAGAACATTCGTGTCGGGAAGGGAAACGTTAGAAACACATCCTTTGGTACTATTACATAAATATTTCGATGATTGGGCACGTTTTTGAACCTTTTGTTCCGGAAGTGAAGCTTTTATTCTTGCAAGTTGCGAGCGCCGTCTATTTCACAAACTTTGTGTTCAGAACGGAAATGCTAGAAATGCATCACTTGGTACTATTACACCATATTACATTGATTTGGCACGTGTTTGATATTTTTTGTACCGGAATCAAACTTTTGATTCTTGCATGATACGAGTGGCATCTATTTCACAACATTCATGTCTGGAATGGAAACGTTAGAAACACATCCTTTGGTAATATTACACAATATTGGGATGATTGAGCATGGTTTTGAACCTTTTGTTCAGGAAGCAAACTTTTGATTCTTGCATGTTACGAGTGCCGTCTATTTAAGAACATTCATGTGGGGAACGAAAATGTTTGAAACAAATCCGTTGGTTCTATTACACAATATTACGATGATTTGTCATATTTTTGAACCTTTTGTTCCGGAAGCAAAGTTTTGATTCTTGCAAGTTGCAGGCACCGTCTATTTCGCAAACTTTGTGTTCGGAACGGAAATTCTAGATATGCATCACTTGGTACTATTACACCATACTACGTTGATTCGACACGTTTTTGATCTTTTATGTATCAGAATCAAACTTTTGATTGTTGCATCATACGAGTGCCATCTATTTCGCAACATTCGTGTCCGTAATGGAATCGTTAGAAACACATGTGTTGGTACTATTACACCATATGACGATGATTGGGCATGTTTTTGAACCCTTTGTTCCAGAAGCGAAATATTGATTCTTGCAAATTACGTGTGCCGTCTATTTCACAAACTTTGTGTCTAGAACAGAAATGCTAGAAACACATCACTTGCTACTATTACAACATATTAGGATGATTGGGCACATTTTTCAACATTTTGTTCCGGAAGCGAACTTATGAGTCTTGCATGTTACGGGTGTCGTCTATTTTGCAACATTAGTGTCTCGAACGGATACGTTAGAAAGACATCCTTTGTTACAATTACATAATATTAAGATGATTGGGCACGTAGTTGAACATTTTTATTCCGGAAGCGAAGTTTTGATTTTTGCAAGTTACGGGTGAAGCAAATATCGCAAACTTTGTGTTTGGAACAGAAATGCTAGAAACACATCACTTTGTACTTACACTATATTACGTTGATTGGGCATGTTTTTCAACATTTTTGTTTTGTAAACGTAGTTTTGATTCTTGCATGTTACGGGTGCCGTCTATTTCGCAACATTCGTGTCCGGAACGAAAACGTTAGAAACACCTCCTTTGGTACTATTACACCATATTAGGATGATTGGGCACGCTTTTGAATTTTTTTGTTCCTGAATCGAAGTTTTGATTCTTGCAAGCTACGAGTGCCGTCTATTTCGCAACATTTGTGTCTGGAACAGAAACATTAAAAATACATCCTTTGGTAATATTACACCATATTAGGATGATTGGGCACATAGTTGAACCTTTTTGTTCCGGAAGCGATGTTTTGATTCTTACAAGTTACAGGTGCCGTCTATTTCATAGAGTTTGAGTCCAGAATGGAAATGCTAGAAACGCATAACTTGGTACAGTTACACCATATTACGTTGATTGGGCACATTTTTGAACCTTTTGTTCCAGAAGCGAAGTTTGATTATTGCAAGTTACGGGATCCGTCTATTTCGCAAACTTTGGGTTCAGAACGGAAATGCTAGAAACACATCACTTTGGTACTATTACACAATATTGCGATGATTGAGCATGGTTTTGAACCTTTTGTTCCGGAAGCGAACTTTTGATTTCTTGCATGTTACGAGTGCCGTCTTTTTAAGAACATTCGTGTCAGGAACTGAAATGTTAGAAACACATCCTTTGGTACTACTACACAATATTTCAATGATTTGGCACGTTTTTGAACCATTCGTTCTAGAAGCGAAGTTTTGATTCTTGCAAGTTACGGGTGCCGCCTATTTCGCAAACTTTGTGTTTAGAACGGAAATGCTATTAACGCATCACTTGGTACTATTACATCATATTACGTTGATTGGGAGCATTTTTGATCTTTTTGTACCGGAATCAAACTTTTGATTCTTGCATGATACGAGTGGCATCTATTTCGCAACATTCGTGTCTGGAATGAAAACGTTAGAAACACATCCTTTGGTAC
This sequence comes from Zizania palustris, assembly GCA_019279435.1. NCBI lineage: Eukaryota > Viridiplantae > Streptophyta > Magnoliopsida > Poales > Poaceae > Zizania > Zizania palustris. The sequence goes on from JAAALK010000082.1 coordinate 344,301, forward strand.
TATTACACAATATTGGGATGATTGAGCATGGTTTTGAACCTTTTGTTCCGGAAGCGAACTTTTGATTCTTGCATGTTACGAGCGCCATCAATTTAAGAACATTCGTGTGGGGAATGGAAACGATAGAATCAAATACTTTTGTACTATTACACAATATTACGATGATTGGGCATGTTTTTGAACCTTTTTTTCCGAAAGCGATGTTTTGATTCTTGCAAGTTGCAGGTGCGTCTATTTCGCAAACTTTGTGTTCGGAACAAAAATGCTAGATACGCATCACTTGGTACTATTACACCATATTACGTTGATTCGACACATTTTTGATCTTTTTTGTATCAGAATAGAACTTTTGATTCTGGCTTGATATTAGTGCCATCTATTTTGCAACATTCGTGTTCGGAATGGAAACGTTAGAAACACATGCATTTGTACTAGTACACCATATGATGATGATTAGGCACGTTTTTGAACCCTTTGTTCCGGAAGCGAAATATTGATTCTTGCAAGTTACGTGTGCCGTCTATTTTCACAAATTTTGTGTCTAAAATAGAAATGCTAGAAACACATATTAGGATTATTGGGCACGGTTTTGAACTTTTTTGTTCCTGAATCGAACTTTTGATTCTTGCAAGTTACGAGTGTCATCTATTTCGCAACATTTCTGTCTAGAACGGAAACATTAGAAATACATCCTTTGGTACTATTACAACATATTAGGATGATTTGTCACATTTTTCAACATTTTGTCCTTGAAGTGATCTTATGTTTCTTGCATGTCATGGGTGTCGTCTATTTTGCAACCTTATTGTCTCAAACAGAAACGTTACAAAGACATCCTTTGTTACAATTACACAATATTAGGTTGATTGGGCACGTAGTTGAACCTTTTTGTTCCGAAAGCGAAGTTTTGATTCTTGCAAGTTACCGGTGAAGCAAATATCGCAAACTTTGTGTTTGGAATGGAAATGCTAGAAACACATCACTTTGTACTTACACTATATTATGTTGATTGGGCATGTTTTTGAACTTTTTTGTTTTGTAAACGTAGTTTTGATTCTTGCATGTTACGAGTGACGTCTATTTCGCAACATTCGTGTCCGGAACGAAAACGTTAGAACACCTCCTTTGGTACTATTATACCATATTAGGATGATTGGGCACACTTTTGAACTTTTTTGTTCCTAAATCAAACTTTTGATTCTTGCAAGTTACGAGTGCCATCTATTTCGCAACATTTGTGTCCAGAACGGAAATATTAGAAATACATCCTTTGGTAATATTACACCATATTAGGATGATTGGGCACATAGTTGAACCTTTTTGTTCCGGAAGCGATGTTTTGATTCTTACAAGATACGGGTGTCGTCTATTTCATAGAGTTTGAGTCCATAATGGAAATGCTAGAAATGCATAACATGGTACAGTTACACCATATTACGTTGATTGGGCACATTTTTGAACCTTTTGTGCTGGAAGCGAAGTTTGATTCTTGCAAGTTACGGGTTCCGTCTATTTCGCAAATTTTATGTTCAGAACGGAAATGCTAGAAACGCATCACTTTGGTACTATTACACAATATTGCGATGATTGAGCATGGTTTTCAACCTTTTGTTCCGGAAGCAAACTTTTGATTTCTTGCATGTTACGAGTGCCGTATTTTTAAGAACATTCGTGTCGGGAACGGACACGTTATAAGTTTTGATTCTTGCATGTTACGGGTTCCGTCTATTTCGCAAACTTTGTGTTCAGAACGGAAATGCTAGAAACACATCACTTTGGTACTATTACACAATATTGCGATGATTGAGCATGGTTTTGAACCTTTAGTTCCGGAAGCGAACTTTTGATTTCTTGCATGTTACGAGTGCCGTCTTTTTAAGAACATTCGTGTCAGGAATTGAAACGTTAGAAACACATCCTTTGGTACTACTACACAATATTTCGATGATTGGGTACGTTTCTGAACCTTTTGTTCCTGAAACGAAGCTTTTATTCTTGCAAGTTGCGAGTGCCGCCTATTTCGCAAACTTTGTGTTTAGAACAGAAATGCTATTAACGCATCACTTTGTACTATTACATCATATTACGTTGATTGGGTGTGTTTTTGATCTTTTTGTACCGGAATCAAACTTTTGATTCTTGCATGATACGAGTGGCATCTATTTCGCAACATTCGTGTCCGGAATGGAAACGTTAGAAACACATCCTTTGGTACTATTACACAATATTGCGATGATTGAGCATGGTTTTGAACCTTTTGTTCCGGAAGCGAACTTTTGATTCTTGCATGTTACGAGCGTCGTCTATTTAAGAACATTCGTGTGGGGAATGGAAACGTTAGAAACAAATCCTTTGGTACTATCACATAATATTACGATGATTGGGCATGTTTTTGAAGCTTTTGTTCTGGAAGCGATGTTTTGATTATTGCAAGTTGCAGGTGCGTCTATTTCTAAACTTTGTGTTCGAAACGGAAATGGTAGATACGCATCACTTGGTACTATTACACCATATTACGTTGATTCGACACGTTTTTGATATTTTTTGTATCGGAATCGAACTTTTGATTCTTACATGAGACGAGTGCCATCTATTTCGCAACATTCATGTCCGGAATGGAAACGTTGGAAACACATGCGTTGGTACTATTACACCATATGACGATGATTGGACACGTTTTTGAACTCTTTGTTCCGGAAGCGAAATATTGATTCTTGCAAGTTACGTGTGCCGTCTATTTTCACAAACTTTGTGTCTAGAACAGAAATGTTAGAAACGCATCACTTGGTACTATTACAACATATTAGGATGATTGGGCACATTTTTCAACATTTTGTCTCGGAAGTCATCTATTTTGCAACCTTAGTGTCTCGAACGGAAACGTCAGAAAGACATCCTTTGTTACAATTACACAATATTAGGATGATTGGGCACGTAGTTGAACCTTTTTGTTCTGGAAGCGAAGTTTTGATTCTTGCAAGTTACGGCTGAAGCAAATATCGCAAACTTTGTGTTTGGAACGGAAATGGTAGTAATGCATCACTTTGTACTTACACTATATTATGTTGATTGGGCATGTTGTTGAACTTTTTTGTTCTGTAAACGTAGTTTTGATTCTTGCATGTTACGGGTGCCATCTATTTCGCAACGTTCGTGTCTGAAACGAAAACGTTAGAAACACATCCTTTGGTACTATTACGCCATATTAGGATGATTGGGCACACTTTTGAACTTTTTTGTTTCGGAATTGAACTTTTGATACTTGCAAGTTACCAGTGCCGTCTATTTCGCAACATTTGTGTTCGAAACAGAAATATTAGAAATACATCCTTTGGTAATATTACACCATATTAGGATGATTGGGCACGTAGTTGAACCTTTTTGTTCCGGAAGCGAAGTTTTGATTCTTGCAAGTTACAGGTTCCATCTATTTAAGAACATTCGTGTGGGGAACAGAAATGTTAGAAACAAATCCTTTGGTACTATTACACAATATTACGATGATTGGGCATGTTTTTGAACCTTTTGTTTTGGAAGCGAGGTTTTGATTCTTGCAAGTTGCAGGCGCCGTCTATTTCGCAAACTTTGTGTTCGGAACGGAAATGCTAGATACGCATCACTTGGTACTATTGCACCATACTACGTTGATTTGACATGTTTTTGATCTTTTTTGTATCGGAATCGAACTATTTATTCTTGCATCATACGAGTGCCAACTATTTCGCAACATTCGTGTCCGGAATGGAAACGTTAGAAACACATGCATTGGTACTATTACACCATATGATGATGATTTGACACGTTTTTGAACCCTTTGTTTCGGAAGCGAAATATTGATTCTTGCAAGTTACGTGTGCCATCTATTTTCACAAACTTTGTGTCTAGAACAGAAAAGCAAGAAACACATCACTTGGTACTATTACAACATAATAGGATGATTGGGCACATTTTTCAACATTTTGTTCTGGAAGCGAACTTATGATTCTAGCATGTTACGGGTGTCGTCTATTTTGCAACCTTAGTGTCTCGAACGGAAACGTTAGAAAGACATCCTTTGTTACAATTACATAATATTAGGACTATTGGGCACGTAGTTAAACCTTTTCATTCCGGAAGCGATGTTTTGATTCTTGCAAGTTACGGGTGAAGCAAATATCACAAACTTTGTGTTTGGAACAGAAATGCTAGAAACACATCAATTTATACTTACACTATGTTATGTTGATTGGGCATGTTTTTGAACTTTTTTGTTCCGGTAGCGAAGTTTTGATTCTTAACTGTTACGGGTGCCGTCTATTTCGCAACATTCATGTCCGGAACGAAAACATTAGAAACAAATCCTTTGGAACTATTACACCATATTAGGATGATTGGGCACGCTTTTGAACTTTTTTGTTCCGGAATCGAACTTTTGATTCTTGCAAGTTACGAGTGCCTTCTATTTCGCAACATTTGTGTCCGGAACGGAAACATTAGAAGTACATCCTTTGGTAATATTACACCATATTAGGATGATTGGGCACATAGTTGAACCTTTTTGTTCCGGAAGCGAAGTTTTGATTCTTGCAAGTTACAGGTTCCATCTATTTAAGAACATTCGTGTGGGGAACAGAAATGTTAGAAACAAATCCTTTGGTACTATTACACAATATTACGATGATTGGGCATGTTTTTGAACCTTTTGTTTTGGAAGCGAAGTTTTGATTCTTGCAAGTTGCAGGCGCCGTCTATTTCGCAAACTTTGTGTTCGGAACGGAAATGCTAGATACGCATCACTTGGTACTATTGCACCATACTACATTGATTTGACATGTTTTTGATCTTTTTTGTATCGGAATCGAACTATTGATTCTTGCATCATACGAGTGCCAACTATTTCGCAACATTCGTGTCCGGAATGGAAACGTTAGAAACACATGCATTGGTACTATTACACCATATGATGATGATTTGGCACGTTTTGAACCCTTTGTTTCGGAAGCGAAATATTGATTCTTGCAAGTTACGTGTGCCATCTATTTTCACAAACTTTGTGTCTAGAACAGAAAAGCAAGAAACACATTTTAGGATGATTGGGCACATTTTTCAACATTTTGTTCCAGAAGCGAACTTATGATTCTAGCATGTTACGGGTGTCGTCTATTTTGCAACCTTAGTGTCTCGAACGGAAACGTTAGAAAGACATCCTTTGTTACAATTACATAATATTAGGATTATTGGGCACGTAGTTAAACCTTTTCATTCCGGAAGCGAAGTTTTGATTCTTGCAAGTTACGGGTGAAGCAAATATCACAAACTTTGTGTTTGGAACAGAAATGCTAGAAACACATCAATTTATACTTACACTATGTTACGTTGATTGGGCATGTTTTTGAACTTTTTTGTTCCGGTAGCGAAGTTTTGATTCTTACATGTTACGGGTGCCGTCTATTTCGCAACATTCATGTCCGGAACGAAAACATTAGAAACAAATCCTTTGGAACTATTACACCATATTAGGATGATTGGGCACGCTTTTGAACTTTTTTTTTTCCGGAATCAAACGTCTGATTCTTGCAAGTTACGAGTGCCTTCTATTTCGCAACATTTGTGTCCGGAACGGAAACATTAGAAATACATCCTTTGGTAATATTACACCATATTAGGATGATTGGGCACATAGTTGAACCTTTTTGTTCCGGAAGCGATGTTTTGATTCTTACAAGTTATGGGTGTCGTCCATTTCATAGAGTTTGAGTCCAGAATGGAAATGCTAGAAACGCATAACTTGGTACAGTTACACCATATTACATTGATTGGGCACATTTTTGAACCTTTATTTCCGGATGCGAACTTGGATTCTTGCAAGTTACGGGTTCCGTCTATTTCGCAAACTTTGTGTTCAGAACGGAAATGCTAGAAACGCATCACTTTGGTACTATTACACAATATTGCGATAATTGAGCATGGTTTTGAACCTTTTGTTCCGAAAGCGAACTTTTGATTTCTTGCATGTTACGAGTGTCGTCTTTTTGTGAACATTCGTGTCGGGAACAGAAACGTTAGAAACACATCCTTTGGTACTACTACACAATATTTCGATGATTGGACACGTTTTTGAACCTTTCGTTCTGGAAGCAAAGTTTTGATTCTGGCAAGTTATGGGATACGTCTATTTCGCAAACTTTGTGTTTAGAACGGAAATGGTATTAACACATCACTTGGTACTATTACATCATATTACGTTGTTTGGGCGCATTTTTCATCTTTTTGTACCAAAATCAAAATTTTGATTTTTACATGATACGAGTAGCATCTATTTCGCAACATTCATCTCCGGAATGGAAATGATACAAGGATGCGCCCAACCTACACGGCATAGAATCAAAGATACTCGTGAAACCTGACGAGTCTTGTGCAGCCAACCATTGCATGTGCAACAACCTGCAGCACGGAGTTCGCCCAACCTCACGTTGTCCACTCAACCAAGTCAAGCGGATTACAATCCTCGTTGCAATCACAAAGGGCTTGCAAGAACAATGGGAAGGAATGCATAATTCTCAGAGATGATTCAGCTAGTAGCTAGAACACTCAAGAACATGCATAAAGCATAGTTGTTTCATTCTCAAAATTCTGTTCCTCCAACACATTGAAAAGATCCTATTATATAGAAGGGATTGAGAGGGAGATGGAGATGTGTTCAGGATGTTTTACATGGCATTAAGCCAATATTGGTGCGCAGCACCCTAATTAAAGCAAATGAAACGTTTGACAGTTTCTGGTCTCCATATTAAGTTGGTGATAACTCTTTATTCTGGTGGAATTATTGGGTGAGGCCAGATCTGTTGGTAAGCTTATGAACTAAGCGTTCCAAGCTGTGGTCAAACACATTTATTGGATTTAATATGCTATTTCTATGAGCATTTTATTCCATACTGGTCACTTGAATCCGAAATGGTCTTCATTGCATTCATTGTTTGATTGATGGCTGTTGATGAAGTGCTGCTCCTTTGGGCACTCTTCAACGTTGTCATACCTAAGAACAATTAAATTACGGGCATTAGGTAGCAACTGATTTTCATGTGTAATGCTATTCTTATTTAGGAGCGAGTTCAACTGTTGATTTATTTGCTTTGCACGAGCGTGAGTTATTGCTCCTTCAAAATGATTTGGAATATCTTGATCATTGGGGGAAGGAAATGTTGTTGATGCTAGGCTGTCCGTATCATCCTCCCCTTCTTGAAAAGGACTCGTCTTCAACTCTATTTGTTCTGGTCCAAAGAATGGTGACAAATCAGCAACATTGAAAGTAGTACTCACATTATAGTTATCTCCAGGAAACTCAATCTTGTATGCAGTGTCATTTATCTTCTCTAACACTTTGAATGGACCATCAACACGTGGCATAAGTTTGGACTTGCGCTTCTCCAGAAAATGCTCTTTGCATAAATGCACCAAAACCAAATCACCCGGTTTGAAAAGCATATTCTTTCTTCTTTGTTTGCCTTTTGAGCAAAAGAGCGTGCCTTCTTCTCTATAACTTCTTTGGTCTTCAGATGCATAGCTTTCACAAATTTTGCACACTTTGTTGCCTCCATGTTTGCTCTCTCTTGAAAAAAAGTGGCAGCAAATCAAGTGGTGTGATGCCTTCTTCAAAGGAGCACAACTGTGTTGTTGAGTGAACATCTCTATTGTATGCAAATTCAACATGTGGAAGGCAGTCCTCCCATTCCTTCAAATTCTTCCTAATCATTGTTCGCTGCAACTTGGAGAGTGTAACATCACCAAACTCCTGCAAAATATTTGTGATAGCACTTGGAAAAAAGGAGATATCATTAGTAGAAAACAATACATTTTTGTATACTAGCACAAAATGTACACAATTTGAGTTTTTGTTTACTTCTCTTAGTTCTGATTTAGTGGCTAGCATAACTAACTTTTGTTTCTTACCTATTTTATTCCCATTCTCATTTGGTTTGTAACTCTCATTTTCAGAATTGGGTTTCTCAGTTTTATTTTTCTCTTGCTCCTTAATACCTCCAACATTTAGCTCATTCTTTTGCATTGTATAGCACAACTCTTCGCTGTAGAACCCACGGAAGAAGCACTTGTTGTTGTAGCTTGCTTCATATTTGGGGTAGATTGCTCTTTTCCACTTCGAGCTGCTGTAGGTACCAGATTGTTTTGAGTTGATCGGGAGGCAAAAGAATTCTTTGTTACCTTCGATTATTGTTGTACTTGTCATTCAGCTTTGATTGCTTGATGCACTAATTCAACCACATTTTCATATGGCTGAAACTCAACGATGCGTTTGATAGGATGGTTCAAACTAGCCAGAAAGTGTGCCATGGTTTGCTCTTCATGTTAATATATGTTGGCACGGATCATGGCCCTTTCCATCTCCTTGTAACATTCATCCATGGTGTGACCTCCTTGCCTATGCCCCTGCAATTTATCAAATAGATCACACTTGCAATAACGAGGGACAAACCTTGCTCTCATCTCAACCTTCATTTCAGTCCACGATGCTACAGGAGGTTCGTCATGATCCTCTCATTGATTCTGAATTTGTTCCCACCAAATCAGTGCATAATCTTCAAATTTAAGTGATGCCATTGCAAGTTTCTTTTCTTCCGTGTAGTTATGCATCCGAAAGATTTTGTCGACTTTTAGTTCCCAAGTTAAGTATTCTTCAGGATTATTGGTACCTGCAAATTTAGGCATAGAAAATTTAAGTTTACCAAACCTATGTTCATCATGATGATTGTTGTCGTTACGATGATGGTGTTGATTTGCTTGATTGCGCGGGGGCATGTTAATATGTATTGGTTCATATGCAGCTCTTCCACGACCCACGCCAAGACCACGCTCCATTCCTACATTATTATTATTTTCATCACCAACCCTTATATTTCTAATAGGTGGAGGGTTTATATTAACAGCATGAGACCTTCGAGTAGTGGCTTCCTCATCGGTCTCATTCATTAAAGGTTCTTGTTCAGCTTGTGGTTGTAGTTGCCGTACAATGTTAGCAACTATGTTAGTGTGGAATACGTTCAGTTGTTGGTTTACTTCAATTTGAAGATCTTGTATGGAGTTATTCAATTCTTCTCTCAGCTGCTCATTTCCAACAGTGATCTCTCGTCGTAGTGTGTCTCTTAGTGCACAATATTTAGTCCAATTAACTGCGGCATCTGGAGCACGTCCACTGTTCCCTAAATTTTCACCTTGACCTGACATGGTTAGTTGGGCAAACAGCAAATGAAGAAGAAAATATATATGTGGATAGTACTCTCAACCTCACTTATCCTTACCACCGAAGTTATTACTTACCCTCTGCTGATTGATAAAGGAGTTCACACATGAATGGAGAGGCAGAACAATATGATGTTTAGCGAACTCACAGCTGAGATCAAAGCCTACAACGATTTTATTTGTGGAGCTTGGTAGGGGAAATTTTGTCCTACACAATCTGAATTCTCGATGTAGTCTTACTAAGTAGTTATCCACATGAGAACGCACAATCTAGTTGCTGGACACAAGGTTCGGAAGATAAACAAAAGCAACTCACACACAAAGATAATGGAACCAAATGCAATCAAAGGGGTGAGCCAACAGTAGATATGAGTTACAAAAAATGGCTCAATTGCAATGGTTATGGAAAGACGCTAGCTAATTAAATTGATTTAAAATAGGGCACAAGATTGCACCAACCGAACTATTCTCCTAATAATGCAAAGAAAACAATAGCCCCTCTCTTCTTTTTTTCACATAGTAGGCTGTCTTTCTTTTTTTCTTTTTAGCATGCAAAATAGTAACTTCAGTTTTTTTATACTCTTGTCATCTGTATTGTGATTTTCAACACTGATTCATATCTTTCTTTTCTGTTAAAATTTTGAGAACAAGATCACCAAGTGTAGCCCTATAGAATAGATCAGCTAGTCTTTGTAGGATCAAAGTATTCGCAAAGGGCAGAATGGCTATCAAAAGAATTCAGGCTATTCTTTTCAATAGTAAGAAGCCAATAATTTGACAACTTAGTAGGTTTTTTTTTTGATTTTCCAATAAAGATGGGTAAACAATAATCTGAGTTTGCTTGTGGGAATTACTACTGATATATTAAACTGATCAATGGGGAATAAAAATAAGTAACGCGAATGACAATGAACCGTTCAGCAACAAGAACACGATCTCTTGGATTAAAACTTAGCAGAGCGCACAAGAACAACAGATCGTAAACTATGGTTCAATATTTTTGTGAGGCCATTTTCAAATAGGATGAAAATGAAACTACAACTAGGGATAAAGATTCTACCGTGAAAACTGAGGCTCTGATACCAAATGATACAAGGATGCGCCCAACCTTCACGACGTACAATCAAAGATACTCGTGAAACCTGACAAGTCTTGTGCAGCCAACCGTTGCATGTGCAACAACCTGCAGCACGAAGTTCGCCCAACCTCATGTTGTCCACCCAACCAAGTTAAGCGGATTACAATCCTCGTTGTAATCACAAAGGGCTTGCAATAACAATGGGAAGGAATGCACAATTCTTAGAGATGATTCAGCACTTAGAATTTAAAGCAAGTGCAAAAGCTGACTGGTCATCTTGCAGCACTTAGAAGGTTTTTGGCAAGGTCTGCAGAGAGAAGCTTGCCCATTTTTAAAGAATTGAAAGGGTCGAAAGATTTTGCATGGACACCGGAATGTTAAAAAAAGTTTCGAAGATATTAAAAATTATCTCAGTAATCTCGCTACACTCACGGTGCCTATTGCGGACGAAACCCTACTTCTCTACCTTGCAGCTACTGGCTCTGCTGTCAGCGCAGTCCTTGTCAGAGAGATGGATTTCAATGGGAAGTTGGTACAGAATCCAGTCTATTTTGTGTCCGAAGCATTATCAGGAGCAAAAACAAGATATTCCGAGCTTGAGAAGTTCACTTATGCTCTGATAATGGCTTCGAAGAAATTGAGGCATTATTTCTTGGCACACAATGTAATTGTACCAACTTCGTATCCTTTGGGAGATATGCTCCGAAGTAAGGATTCCATTGGAAGAATTAGGAAGTGGGCCGTTGAGTTGGCACCCTTCGGCATATCCTTTGTGGCAAGGACAGCAATTAAGTCACAAGTGTTGGCGGATTTTGTGGCGGATTTTGGCCTACAATAGTAGCTGATGCGGAGAACTTAGTCCGCACCTGCCAAGGGTGTCAGTGGATGGGACAAAGGAGTCATCGCCCACCAACAACTCTTCAAGTTATTGCTCCAGTATGGCCCATGGCCAGATGGGGTATGGATCTGATTGGTCCCTTCCCAGCAGCAAAAGGAAATTTAAAGTTCGCAGTGGTAGCAATTGAATATTTTTCTAAGTGGGTAGAAGCAGAGCCCTTAACAGCTATCACTTCGATGCAGAACCTTTCAGGAAATTTTGTGAAGATCTAGGCATCCAGCTATGCTTTGCTGCAGTGCGACATCCTCAATCTAATGGAGTTTGTAGAAAGAGCCAATGGTAATATTTTGTCAGGGCTAAATCGAAGGATAGTAGGATTGGCAAAAGGACTCTGGACCGAAGAACTTTCGAAGATTTTGTGGTCCATTCGGACCACTCAAACGAGGTCCACGGGTTTCACTCCATTCAGACTATTATTCGGAGATGAGGCTATGACACCAACAGAGCTCAAAGGAGGATCACTTCGCAACATCGAACCGGAAATAGAAGGAGAAAGACAAACTTCGCTCGACTTAACAGAAGAGACAAGACTTCGAGCTGTAGCCAATTTGACGAAGTATCAGAAGCAGACGAAGACTTGGTTCGACCCGAAAGTCAAGATTAACGAGCTTAGGCTGGGTCATCTTGTTTTGCGAAGTGTTTTAGCACCAGGAAAATTAGGAAATAAGTGGGAAGGTCCATATATAATTATCCGATCAGGGTGTTCTGGGTCTTTTAAGTTAGCTACTTTATAAGATGAAGAGCTAACTCATACATGGCATGCGGAGCACCTAAAGCGATATTTCGCATAGGGGCTCCTTGTAATCATTTGTAAACACCTTCTGAATCAATAAAGCATATGGTTCACATAATGCCTACCCCCCATAAACTTCCCACTTCTAGTGGACGCACTGGAATAGCGAAGTTGACTGGGAGGGAAGTGTCATTAATTTGAATCATATTTTTCGGACTTCGGACCACTGGTCTGAAGCTTCCGACGAGGTGGGAATGTCACTGAAAAAACGGATTCCAGGCCACCGGCTTGAAAGCATCCGTAAAAAGAGTCCAAGGAGACCAAACAATGCGGATTCCAAGTTTCGGCTTGAAAGCATCCGCAAAAAAGAGTCCAAGGAGACCACTGTAAATTCCAAACCACCGGTTTGATAGAATTTGCAAAAAGATCCGAAGGAGGCCAAAACAAACAGAATTTGAGCTCATGAGCTTCGAATATCTGTGAAAAAGGTCCAAAGTGACCAATCCTTTGGGACACTAAAGTGTCCGGAATGTTATCCAAAGTGATTTCTTTCAAATCACAAGGTACTAAGTTATCAATCTTCAGACTCTAAGTAGTCGAAGATATTTTATAAGATTTTAATCAATCTTTAAATTGCTGAGGGGCTGTGAGTCCCAAAAATTGTACTCCTAAGTTTTTCTTTGTGCCTAACCATCTTTTAATATAGTTCGAAGTTGCTTACGCCCAAAGTGGGGCTGGGAAATAGGGAGACAATTTTAAATCGATATTTATTATTCGAACAAATTATGATTACATCATGAAAAATCGGTATCTATACTGAGAAGGAATTGAACACCCCTTCAATCTCTAGAACTAAGGTTGGAACGACTAGTTCCAGAGCCGGGAGTCCTAACAACTTTACGTTTAACTCTCTTGCCTCCCTTCGAAGCTGTAACACCCCAGAAATTAAAAGGAATAAAATAAAAAGAAAAATATTATTCAAATCATTTTTGATTTATTATTAAAGGAAAAATCACAAAAGAACCCAAATAAAGCCAAACAGGGAGAAATACTTGAAATCTGGACTTGAAAATTTTATGAGATGAACTAGAGACCAAAATATAATTTTAGGAATTTTTACCAACAGTGATTCAACCCTTAATAAAATAAATGAATTACTGGAATTATTTTAAATCAGAAATAACTTTTTATTCTTATTGGGCCTCAACCCCGAAACCTCCTCCTAAAGCCTTTCAGGCCCAGCCCACCACTGCTCTCTCTCTGGCAAGCGGGCCCCGCCTGTCGGTGCTTCTCCCCGCCTCCCTCTCCCGCCCACGCCCGTTTGGTCCCACCGGTCAGCCCCCGCCGCGCCACTGACCGCCTGGCCCCGCCTGTCGGCCCTTTCCTTTCCCGTTCACCCACTGACAGGTGGAGCCCACCTGTTGGATCCATCTTCTCCGATGGAATCCCTCTCTCCCCTTTCCTTTTTCCGGCGATCTCCTTCGGATCCCTTGCCGCCGGCCGCCCAAATCCACCCGATCGCCCCCGGACTCCCTTCCTTGGATAACCATGATCCCCTTCCGCCGAAAGATGACGCGGTTTCGCACTTTAGGAAGCTTGGCCACGGGAATGGAACCCTCGCCGGAGAAGAAAGGAAACCCTCGGTTTCCTTCCATCTGGCCACCACCGGTGACCCTATAAATACCCCTCTGATCACCGCACTTCGACCACACCCTTAACGCCCAAGCCGAAGCACTCTCGAGCGCCCTGCTCCATTCTTTGGTTTCCTCCTCTGTTCCAACTCCGGCGAACCATCGCCGCCGATCCCGACCACCACCGCCCTAGCCGACGCCACCGTTGTGATCACCCGACACCACCCGTCCTCGGTCGCCCCTCGGTTGGCCGTGGAACCCGCCGGAACACCGTCGCCGACGACCACCCGAGAAGACCTCGTCGCCTACCCTCGCCGTCGTCGCCACCCGTCCCCCATCATCGCCGCTGAAGGTATCATCATGACCCCCCTCACCTCCGCATTCCATTTTTGGCCCTAGCTAGGCACGTAGGCGCTCGCCGCCGCCGCTGCCACCGCGCCCGAGGCCTCGCCGTCGCCGGAGACGAAGGGTACTCGAGACCTTAGCGCGTGCCGTGCCGGATCCCCTCTGAGCCGCATGATCCGGATCGGACGGCACAGATTAGATCCTGTGGGATCTAATCTGAGCCCTTGGATCTGGTCAAAGCGGTATCGCTCGCTCACGACCGTTGATCGCAACTTAAACTCCCGAAGCGATCTGGTGCGTCCACGCGTACCCGTTCGCCACGTTTTAATCTGAACCGTCCATTCTCATTTAAACCTCCCGCCTCGCGCCTGGCCGCTGGATCAGGATCCAATGGATCTGGTTGATCCGGTCCACGCCACAGTGGCGCGGTCCACCGTGGGCCTGGCTCACCGTGGACCAGAGCCCATTTTTTGTTTAAATAAAATTCCAGAAATTGATTTAAACTTCAAAAATTCATATCTTGCTCATTTTAACTCCAAATTTCACCATTCAAATTTTGTTAGAACCAGAATATTATTCCCTACACATTAATGCCATAAAAACAGTATGTTTCTGTTACCCAAAATATTATTAATAAATAAATGAATAAAAATCCCTTAGGGTTAAAATTAATAATACAGAAAATAAATTGGGAAAAATTCTAAAATATTAAACTTTACTGTTTTGAACAAAACCTTGAAATATTAAAAATATTACTTCACATAATAAAACCTACAAATGTGTATGTTTAATATTTGGTGAATTTTATCTGTTTATTGAATGTATTGTTTATTTTCCGTATCGAGAAGACTACGAGTTCGTCGAGGAGCAGGAGTTCTACCCCGAGGTTCCTCCATCCCCATTTGCTGAGCAAGGCAAGTCATCGACCACCACTGTGGAAACAATTGATCATAATTGAGCCCATGTTTTAATAACTTATCGCTATAACCCATAGGTTAATATTGCATTAGACAAATATTCAAGCCTTACACTTATATTTATTAGATCCCTGTCCTTGTGTGCAAACCCAAGCCATGCTTATTGAGCCTTAACTCCTTGTCACTCTACTATAAAAATATTAGCTAGTGCCCAATGTACTGGCACAACTGCTATAGGTTAAAAAGAACGAGTCGTAGATAGCTGGATTCTGTATATGAATTTCCCTGTTATTCTCGTCTCTGGACTCTGTTGGAGTTGGCTATGTTATAAGTATGGTGGGTTCCGGGTGCAAGCTCGGGCACTGGTTTGTCGCACCCAGGGCACTATAAGGACCGGTCTGCGGGATCTGTTGCAAAGCACTTCCGTACCAACCACAAGTCTAATGGGTAAGTCCTAACTGGAAGTATGGAATACTCCGGCTCGATGCACCATAGAAGAGGGGGCAAGGGGCTAGCCTGCGGGCGACTTGTACCGACGAGGCTCAAGGGGGGGTATGGTGGGACTCCGATGCGTCGGGACACCATATGAAACCCATAAGAGGGTGCTATTGGGTCGGGGAGGACTATATGGAAGGTTTTGGCACGAGTTCCCGTGTGATGGGTCATCTCGTTACACTTCGGTGTAGGTGATGAGTGCGTGCCTTGTGGGTACAGTGGTACATCTCTGATCAGAGTAAAATCAATCTTTTCGAAAAGCCGAGCCCACGGTCAAGGGCGGGTTGTGTGACTACTCGCAGTTAGTTTACAATTGTTTGAATGTTCGAGTTATTCATGGCACGTAAGGACTGTTGAGCGAGGTGGGGCTGACTGTACCCCTCGAGTTAGAAGATGATGATGCACACACACATGTTTACTTTTCCGTACTAATAAATTGCTCACATTTAAGCTTTATAATTATGCTGCTTCCGCAAAGCTAGCCACTATCTCCCTTGTTACTACCTTGCATTATATTTGCATTCGGTGGCTTGCTGAGTACATCTGTACTCACCCCGTTGACTTACACCATCAGAGCCAGTCTACTACGAGGAGGAGGAAGGTCTGGAGTAGCGACCCAGTCAAGGCGAGACTGGAAGGAGGCGTTCATCTAGGACCCTTATTTTATTAGTTTCTCTTCACCTTTATTCACTTTTGTATTAATGCGGTCTACGAACCATGAATGATTGTCCGTATTGTACGTGGTCGCATGATGAACGTCTTGTTTTATTGATTTTCTATGGAATTTCAATAAAGTCCTGATTTATTAAATCGGGGCGCGACAAGATGGTATCAGAGCCGACTTGACTGTAGGAAGCCAAACAGACCTGACCTTAGGACTTATATATATTCACTATATTTTACAAAAATTACTTATCCTCTCATCTTCCGAGGTTTTCACAAAATTTTTCTCTCTTTTGTAGATGCCGGTTCACACCATAAGCGGGACTCTTCGTGACGAGGCCGGATTCATCCGCGAGCTTCACGTGCTCGTCGACTTTTTGGGGTTTCCCCATGAGCCTGCGTTCCACGGGATCTTTCCCGATGCGAACGAGAGCTACTGCGAGGTCACGGTTGTGATCCGCCCCTCTTCCACGCAGCCACCCTTCTACACCCATGGAGTTGGAGGACCTTCATTCGTGGTGGCCAGCCAGCGAGCCGCTCTCCAGTCCCTCGCCGAGCTTCGACTGGTCTACGACTGCCACCTCCGCGACACCGTCTACCGCTTCATGCCCATGCGCACACCCGGGAGTCACCGCAGCATCTACATCAGTCCCCTCACACAGAGCAGCTCCGCCATCACTCGCACAATGAGACTCTTGGAGGCCATGGACAACCTTCACACAGAGGCCGTCCTCGACGCAGACAGCCAGCACGACACCATCGACTTCTACCGCCACACTTCGGAGAACCTGACCCGTGAGAATGCCGAGCTCCGTCGACAGCTTGAGCAGAACCCTCTGTTGACCCTGGAGGTGGAGGAGTTGAGGCGTCAGAACGAGCTCCTACGCCAGGGCGCCATGGTCCACGCCCAGCTCCGTCAGCAGCTCAGAGAGTTGAAGAAGGACATAGAGGAGATCGCGCCTCTTCCGCCTCGCAGGAAGAAACCCCTTCAGACTCCCACTGTGAGGCACAAGAGGATCTCCCGCAGCGCACCACCCGCCGGACCGTCCAGTTCCTCGACCCCGACCGTCTCCCACGAGCCCGAGATCGAGCCGTCCCCTGAGCTGCCATAGACGTAGTTTTTACGATTGATTGTTATTTTCATTTTTTGCTTGATTGTATTAGCATTCATGTCAAAATATAAGGCATGAATGAGAGAATAAATAAATGTAACCGCAAGAACGGTACCCTTTTGAAATAAAATATGAAGAAATTCACTAAAATAAATGTGTATACTTTGAAAACTCCAGGATGACTAACACTCAAGGATCAGACGCTCCTCAGAACGGAGGGGATAGTGGCAACCTGCCACAATGGGGAGCCACCGGGCAGAGGCAAGCCCCGGTCGCCAACCACCCCACCTTGGCCGAAATGATGGCCACTCAGAATCAGATGGTCTCAGCCCTCCTGCACCAAATGCAGCAGCAGCAGCAGCAGATGCAAGAGTAGCAGGCTCACCTCTTTCGCCTCCACCAACAGCCCGAGCTGCCCCGACCTGCCACACCAGCTCCCGCTCCCGCGTCACAGCTCTCGGAGTTCCTCCGAGTCCGCCCACCGACCTTCTCGAGCACCACCAACCCCATGGAGGCTGGGGATTGGTTGCGGGCGATCGAGAAGAAGCTCGACCTCCTGACCTGCACTGAGCAGGAGAGGGTGGCCTTCGCCACCCACCAGCTTCATGGTCCCGCCGCTGAATGGTGGGACAATCACCACGAGACTCTGCCCGAGGGCCACGCCCCCACTTGGGCAGAATTCTCGGCCGCCTTCCGTGCCGCCCACATCCCCGACGGCATCATTGCCCAAAAACAACAAGAGTTCAGAGATCTGCAGCAGGGGAGCAGATCTGTCACAGAGTATCTGCACGAGTTTAACAGGTTGGCCAGGTACGCACCTGAAGAGGTCCGTACGGATGCGGCCAGACAAGCCAAGTTCCTTAGGGGACTGAAGGATGAGTTGTCTCTGCAACTCATCTCTGGAGACTTCGCCAACTTTCAAAAGTTGGTAAACAAGGCGATCATGCAGGAGACCCAGCAGAACAAGGTCGACCTGAAGAAGAAGCGCATGATTGCCTTCAGGCAAAACCAGGGTATGGCCCAGAGACCCCGTTTTGCTCCACCCCCACCAGCACCACAGTACCACCCCCGGCCAGTGTATCGCCCGGCACCACCAGCTGCCAATGCCGGAGCCAGCCAACCTCGTGCCGCTCCAGCCGCACCGACCGCCCCAGCTGCCCCGCCCAAGAAGCCGGAGGTTTTGAGAGACAGGCATGGCAAGCCTGTGGTTTGCTTCAACTGCCGCCAAGAGGGACACTACTCCCACCAGTGCCCTCATCCCAAGAGAGCTCAAGGCGTCACCTCCAACCCCGCCGTCCGCGCCAAGGTGAACCACGTCACCGCCGAGGAAGCCCAGGCCGCCCGGAGATTGTCATGGGTAAGTTTATGGTTCATTCATCGCTTGCAGTGGTATTATTTGACACCGGAGCTACCCACTCCTTTATATCAACTGCTTTTGTGGAAAATAATGCCCTGGACATAAGTGAACTACCCAGGCCAGTGTTGATAGCCACCCCGGGCAAGCAAACCCTCGCTTGTTCCTTTAGTCCAAGGGTATGGGTAGATATCCAAGGCACGATATTTTGGGCCGACCCCATTCTAATAGAATGTCAAGGTTTGGACCTCATTCTAGGGATGGATTGGCTAAATAAACACCAAGGTGTAATAGAATGTGCCCAGAGAAAGGTGACTGTAACTAATGAAGAGGGACATCGAGTTCAGGATTGACTTGGTGCCCGGAACTACCCCTATCTATAAGCGACCATACCGAATGGCCGCCAATGAATTAGCTGAGATGAAGCAGCAGTTGGAGGATCTCGAGAAGAAAGGCTACATCAGACCCAGCACATCGCCATGGGGTGCTCCCGTCATCTTCGTCGAGAAGAAAGAAGACAAGGCAAAGCGGATGTGTGTGGATTATCGCGCCTTGAATGAGGTAACCATCAAGAATAAGTACCCGTTACCTCGGATCGATGATCTCTTCGACCAGCTAAAAGGAACTACCGTATTCTCGAAGATTTACTTGCGTTCTGGTTATCATCAGTTAAGGATCCGAGAGGAGGACATACCCAAGACCGCTTTCACTACCCGTTATGGATTATATGAGTGCACGGTTATGTCCTTTGGATTGACCAACGCCCCTGCATTCTTCATGAATATGATGAATAAAGTGTTCATGGAATATTTGGACAAGTTCATCGTGGTCTTCATAGATGATATCCTCATCTATTCCAAGGATCAGAAAGAGCACGAGACTCACCTCCGGTTAACCTTAGGGAAGCTAAGGGAACACCAATTGTATGCCAAGTACAGCAAATGCAAGTTTTGGACGGCAGAAGTAAAGTTCCTTGGACACATCATCTCTGCGCAAGGAATCGCAGTGGACCCTGCCACCGTAGAAGCAGTTACGGATTGGTTGCCACCCACGAACGTATCTGAGATACGAAGTTTTCTGGGTTTGGCCGGATATTATCGGAGATTCATTGAGAATTTTTCCAAGATAGCCAAGCCTATGACTAAGTTGTTACAAAAAGGAGAGAAGTTTGAATGGACTCCTGAATGCGAGGAGAGTTTCCGCACCCTCAAGACCCGTTTGGTGTCTGCACCTATACTGACCCTACCGGATATCCGCAAGGACTTCCATGTCTATTGCGACGCATCACGCCAAGGATTGGGATGTGTTCTTATGCAAGATGGAAAAGTTATCTCTTATGCATCCCG
This sequence comes from Zizania palustris, assembly GCA_019279435.1. Taxonomy (NCBI): domain Eukaryota; kingdom Viridiplantae; phylum Streptophyta; class Magnoliopsida; order Poales; family Poaceae; genus Zizania; species Zizania palustris. Next base: position 364,107 of record JAAALK010000082.1, read on the forward strand.
TCAGTTGAGACCTCATGAGTTGAATTATCCGACCCATGATTTGGAATTAGCCGCCGTAGTGCACGCCCTTAAGATTTGGAGGCACTATTTGGTTGGGAATCGTTGTGAGATCTTTACGGATCACAAGAGCTTGAAGTATATCTTCACACAGCCAGACCTTAACTTGAGGCAAAGACGATGGTTGGAACTAATTAAGGACTATGACTTAGGTATTCACTACCACCCCGGAAAAGCAAATGTGGTAGCTGATGCCTTAAGTCGCAAAGGATATTGCACAGCCATGATGATTCAAGAACACGCACCCTTGTTATGTAGGGAGATGGAAAAGTTGAATCTTGGGTTGACCACCGGAGCATATCTAGCCACCTTGGAAACCCAGCCTATTCTGTTTGAGCAAATCCGTGAAGCTCAGTTGGAGGACCCGGATATAGCTGCCATTAGGAAGAACATGAGGCAAGGAAAAGCCCCCGGATTTTCAGAGGACGAAAATGGCACCATTTGGTTTGGAACCCGGATATGTGTACCGGATAAGCCAGAGATAAAGACCCTTATCCTAAGAGAAGCCCATGAGACATTGTACTCCATTCATCCCAGCAGTACCAAGATGTACCAAGATCTGAAGGAACGATATTGGTGGGTTAGCATGAAAAGAGAGATTGCCCAGTTCGTCGCCGAATGTGACACCTGCAGAAGGGTAAAAGCTGAACATCAGAGACCTGCAGGAATGTTACAGCCACTTAAAGTGCCGGAATGGAAGTGGGAAGAGATCGGGATGGACTTCATCACCGGATTACCAAAGACCCAACTGGGGTATGATTCTATTTGGGTGATCATTGATCGGCTTACAAAAGTAGCACATTTCATAGCCGTCAAGACGACCTTTAGTGGCCCTAAGCTAGCAGAGCTATATATGGCCCGGATAGTATGTCTTCATGGAGTGCCCAAGAAGATAGTATCTGACCGAGGAAGTCAGTTTACCTCTCATTTTTGGAAGAACCTCCAAGAGGAGATGGGCACGAGATTGAATTTCAGTACCGCCTACCATCCGCAGACAGATGGACAAACAGAAAGGGTAAATCAAATACTAGAGGATATGCTTCGAGCATGTGTTTTGGATTTTGGAGCCACTTGGGACAAGAGCTTGCCGTACGCTGAATTTTCATACAACAACAACTATCAAGCCAGCCTTCAGATGTCTCCTTTTGAAGCCCTATATGGACGTAAGTGCAGAACGCCTCTACTTTGGGACCAAACTGGTGAATCCCAAGTATTCGGAACCGACATTCTTCGCGAAGCTGAAGAGAAGGTACGGATCATCAGAGACCGACTCAAGACAGCCCAATCGCGACAAAAGAGCTACGCAGACAATCGCCGTCGAGACCTAGCCTTTGAAGAAGGAGATCATGTCTACCTTCGGGTTACACCTCTCCGTGGAACTCAACGGTTTAACATGAGAGGAAAGTTGGCCCCTCGATATGTTGGCCCATTTCCCGTTGTCCGACGCCAAGGCGAAGTAGCTTATCAGTTGGAATTACCGCCCTCATTGGCTGGAGTGCATGACGTGTTTCATGTGTCTCAACTCAAGAAGTGTCTCCGCGTCCCCACGGAGCAAGTGGATCTTCAGCAATTGGATGTCCAAGAGGATCTGACCTATGTGGAAAAGCCGGTCAAGATATTGGAAGCCAAAGAAAGGACCACCAGGAGTCGAGTCATCCGCTTCTGCAAAGTGCAGTGGAGCAATCATCCGGTAGAGGAAGCTACATGGGAAAAAGAAGATGAACTCAAGGCACAGCATCCTGAGCTATTCGAGGATTGAGCCGAATCTCGAGGACGAGATTCTCTGTAAGGGGGATAGGATTGTAACACCCCAGAAATTAAAAGGAATAAATAAAAAGAAAAATATTATTCAAATCATTTTTGATTTATTATTAAAGGAAAAATCCCAAAAGAACCCAAATAAAGCCAAACAGGGAGAAATACTTGAAATCTGGACTTGAAAATTTATGAGATGAACTAGAGACCAAAATATAATTTTAGGAATTTTTACCAACAGTGATTCAACCCTTAATCAAATAAATGAATTACTGGAATTATTTTAAATCAGAAATAACTTTTTATTCTTATTGGGCCTCAACCCCGAAACCTCCTCCTAAAGCCTTTCAGGCCCAGCCCACCACTGCTCTCTCTCTGGCAAGCGGGCCCCGCCTGTCGGCGCTTCTCCCCGCCTCCCTCTCCCGCCCACGCCGGTTTGGTCCCATCGGTCAGCCCCCGCCGCGCCACTGACCGCCCGGCCCCGCCTGTCGGCCCTTTCCTTTCCCGTTCACCCACTGACAGGTGGAGCCCACCTGTCGGATCCATCTTCTCCGATGGAATCCCTCTCTCCCCTTTCCTTTTTCCGGCGATCTCCTTCGGATCCCTTGCCGCCGGCCGCCCAAATCCACCCGATCGCCCCCGGACTCCCTTCCTTGGATAACCATGATCCCCTTCCGCCGAAAGATGACGCGGTTTCGCACTTTAGGAAGCTTGGCCACGGGAATGGAACCCTCGCCGGAGAAGAAAGGAAACCCTCGGTTTCCTTCCATCTGGCCACCGCCGGTGACCCTATAAATACCCCTCTGATCACCGCACTTCGACCACACCCTTAACGCCCAAGCCGAAGCACTCTCGAGCGCCCTGCTCCATTCTTCGGTTTCCTCCTCTGTTCCAACTCCGGCGAGCCATCGCCGCCGATCCCGACCACCACCGCCCTAGCCGACGCCACCGTTGTGATCACCCGACACCACCCGTCCTCGGTCGCCCCTCGGTTGGCCGTGGAACCCGCCGGAACACCGTCGCCGACGACCACCCGAGAAGACCTCGTCGCCTACCCTCGCCGTCGTCGCCACCCGTCCCCCATCTTCGCCGCTGAAGGTATCATCATGACCCCCCTCACCTCCGCATTCCATTTTTGGCCCTAGCTAGGCACGTAGGCGCTCGCCGCCGCCGCTGCCACCGCGCCCGAGGCCTCGCCGTCGCCGGAGACGAAGGGTACTCGAGCCCTTAGCGCGTGCCGTGCCGGATCCCCTCTGAGCCGCATGATCCGGATCGGACGGCACAGATTAGATCCTGTGGGATCTAATCTGAGCCCTTGGATCTGGTCAAAGCGGTATCGCTCGCTCAAGACCGTTGATCGCAACTTAAACTCCCGAAGCGATCTGGTGCGTCCACGCGTACCCGTTCGCCACGTTTTAATCTGAACCGTCCATTCTCATTTAAACCTCCCGCCTCGCGCCTGGCCGCTGGATCAGGATCCAACGGATCTGGTTGATCCGGTCCACGCCACAGTGGCGCGGTCCACCGTGGGCCTGGCTTACCGTGGACCAGAGCCCATTTTCTGTTTAAATAAAATTCCAGAAATTGATTTAAACTTCAAAAATTCATATCTTGCTCATTTTAACTCCAAATTTCACCATTCAAATTTTGTTAGAACCAGAATATTATTCCCTACACATTAATGCCATAAAAACAGTATGTTTCTGTTACCCAAAATATTATTAATAAATAAATGAATAAAAATCCCTTAGGGTTAAAATTAATAATACAGAAAATAAATTGGGAAAAATTCTAAAATATTAAACTTTACTGTTTTGAACAAAACCTTGAAATATTAAAAATATTACTTCACATAATAAAACCTACAAATGTGTATGTTTAATATTTGGTGAATTTTATCTGTTTATTGAATGTATTGTTTATTTTCCGTATCGAGAAGACTACGAGTTCGTCGAGGAGCAGGAGTTCTACCCCGAGGTTCCTCCATCCCCATTTGCTGAGCAAGGCAAGTCATCGACCACCACTGTGGAAACATTTGATCATAATTGAGCCCATGTTTTAATAACTTATCGCTATAACCCATAGGTTAATATTGCATTAGACAAATATTCAAGCCTTACACTTATATTTATTAGATCCCTGTCCTTGTGTGCAAACCCAAGCCATGCTTATTGAGCCTTAACTCCTTGTCACTCTACTATAAAAATATTAGCTAGTGCCCAATGTACTGGCACAACTACTATAGGTTAAAAAGAACGAGTCGTAGATAGCTGGATTCTGTATATGAATTTCCCTGTTATTCTCGTCTCTGGACTCTGTTGGAGTTGGCTAGGTTATAAGTATGGTGGGTTCCGGGTGCAAGCTCGGGCACTGGTTTGTCGCACCCAGGGCACTATAAGGACCGGTCTGCGGGATCTGTTGCAAAGCACTTCCGTACCAACCACAAGTCTAATGGGTAAGTCCTAACTGGAAGTATGGAATACTCCGGCTCGATGCACCATAGAGGAGGGGGCAAGGGGCTAGCCTGCGGGCGACTTGTACCGACGAGGCTCAAGGGGGGGTATGGTGGGACTCCGATGCGTCGGGACACCATATGAAACCCATAAGAGGGTGCTATTGGGTCGGGGAGGACTATATGGAAGGTTTTGGCACGAGTTCCCGTGTGATGGGTCATCTCGTTACACTTCGGTGTAGGTGATGAGTGCGTGCCTTGTGGGTACAGTGGTACATCTCTGATCAGAGTAAAATCAATCTTTTCGAAAAGCCGAGCCCACGGTCAAGGGCGGGTTGTGTGACTACTCGCAGTTAGTTTACAATTGTTTGAATGTTCGAGTTATTCATGGCACGTAAGGACTGTTGAGCGAGGTGGGGCTGACTGTACCCCTCGAGTTAGAAGATGATGATGCACACACACATGTTTACTTTTCCGTACTAATAAATTGCTCACATTTAAGCTTTATAATTATGCTGCTTCCGCAAAGCTAGCCACTATCTCCCTTGTTACTACCTTGCATTATATTTGCATTCGGTGGCTTGCTGAGTACATCTGTACTCACCCCGTTGACTTACACCATCAGAGCCAGTCTACTACGAGGAGGAGGAAGGTCTGGAGTAGCGACCCAGTCAAGGCGAGACTGGAAGGAGGCGTTCATCTAGGACCCTTATTTTATTAGTTTCTCTTCACCTTTATTCACTTTTGTATTAATGCGGTCTACGAACCGTGAATGATTGTCCGTATTGTACGTGGTCGCATGATGAACGTCTTGTTTTATTGATTTTCTATGGAATTTCAATAAAGTCCTGATTTATTAAATCGGGGCGCGACAGAAGCTCTAAAGTCTTTTTGTTCTTGTTGAAGCTCGGCCCAAGTTCGAAGTCATTCGGGGCTCCTTTCCCAGCTTCTAAGTTCTTTAGGCTTTTTACCCTGAGTTTCATCCTCATATTCAGACCATGCAATGTCTTCGGAAGATGAGGCTTCCAAGTTAACTTCTTTTTCTTCCTCTTTAATATAAGATAGTATATCTTTGCTTACTTCGGGCGTAATTGCACCGAAGCTATCTCGAGGAACTAAAAATCGAGGTCACTTGTGAAGTTTTAAAAGGTCGAAGGTAGCCCATAGTAGGCGGAGTTCTTCGTTAACGTTTAACACTTCGACATCTTCCATATGAGTTGAAGCCTAAAAATATGATAAGAAAATTTTCATTCATAAATGTACAAAAAGCATGATTCTTTACATAGTTAAGATCTTAAGCCATTTCTAGACCTACGGGTTTGGCGGAGGCTGGCTGCTCGAAGTTTGCGACCGAGCTTGCTTCTGATGTTGCCCTTCATCAATCCAAGCCTTGATCGCAGTGCGACCTTCGGCTCTCCATGAAGTTTGGAAGGCTTGCCAAGAAGCGGCCACACCTTCGGAAGGAGTAAGAAGCTGATTGTCGTCAAAGGTAATGGGAGCCGCCCCTGCGTTCGGAGTTATCGATATACCCAGATCTTCATAGTAACGAAGTATGCCGATAGCAGCCACTTGTCCGGAGATTTCTCCGTACCGAATGCCTACTGTCTTCATTTTCTTTGCTGCTCCTTGGATCCTCTTCAGCCGTCGCAGCAGGGTGATGTTGTCATCTAAAGGAAGTGTCCCAGTAGTACCAAAGTACTCTAGAACACCTAGCAGTTGGTTCATGACCTCCGCAGCTACCTTCTCCGACTTCAGCTTGTCTTCAATTAAGGCATCCTTCGCCGAAGTTAATTCTTCTACCACTCCGGAGAGCCTAGCTGCCTCTGTAGCTAAAGAATTTTTCTGGTTGAGTAGGTGGCTAGCTTCCTCAGCAGTTTTGGCTTTTTCTTACCGGAGCCTGACAAGCTCTGCTCCCGCCATAGCATGCTCCGCCCGCATCTTTTCAATTTCCGCTCGAAGCACAATTTGTTCTGCTTCGAGCTCTTTATTTGCAGCCTCCAAGCTTTGCCTAACTCTCCGTTATGTCGAGACCATGTTGTCCAGTTGGGAAACTCGACCTTCGGAAATGTTTAGATTTCTCTAAAGAGTGGTGATTTCCTCTCGAAGGTGAAGGTTTCCACGTTCGTTCGAAACGTTCGCAGCTCTGTCCAAGACTATTTGCTGCAAAGAGAAAAAACCAAGGTGAGAAATTATTTGTATATAAGATTAATTTTATTTTGTAGATACTTCGTACCTGGTACGCTGCACGCTCTAGTGCAGCGTTGAGCTCCGAACCCTCAGCCTCACTCAAAATGGCTACCAAGTCTGTCTCCCCGACTTCACGGCTAGCTCGGTCCAAAGGCTCGAGCAAAGTCCGAAGTCTGGTTCTTCGCTCCAAAAAAGGAGCTAGAAGAGGGAGCATAGACAAGGCCCTCTGGTCATCTTCATTCGGCGAGGGGCCGGAGCGCTGGGCTGTTTCTTCAGGAACTTCGGCAGTCTAGCCCCTCTCTGTAGATTGGCTTCCGTCTGTCGACTCAGACTGAGTTAATCCTGAGCTCGGAGCAGGGAAGGGGTCCATTTTGCCTTTGCTTTTTCTAGGTCCCATCTGAGTGACTTCTGGAATTGGCTCCAGAGTAGCCGAGGTCCCAAGATTTACATCTTCGGGAAGGCTTTCTTCCATTGAAGCAGATCCTGCTAAAGCAAAGGTATTATACATTGTATAATTTTGCAGGAAAAAAGAACAGAAGAATTATGTGAAGTTTACCTCCGAAGTCTTGTCGGCGGGTGAGCATTGGACTGCTTGGTGGGTCAAAAGCTACCAAGTCTTCGTCGGAGTCAGAATTCGTGGTTAAATCTTCGACTGTTGGAGCCTCTTCAGGAGCCACAGTCGTTGCTTTATCCGGAATCGAAGTTGATTCTACAGCAACTTTGGCTCCACCTTCATTCATAAGGGCTTCATCTCGTGATAAGTCTTCTTGGGCAGCCAAAGTCCTAACTTGCCCAAGATTACCTTGAAGCACCGGCACGCTCACAACATCATCGATGTTTGCATCTGCTGCATCCTTGTCGATCAAGTCAACAAGCATTCTGCCTTCATCCTCTGAGGAATCAGAGATCGAAGCCATTGGGCTTGGAGGCACCACAGTTTTTGGCTTTCGGGCTATCTTTTTTGATGGAGTCTTGGCAGAGGTTGAGGCTCCAACTTCGGCTTTCCGTTTCTTGGGCCCTTGCTCCGAAGGTACCCAATCCATAAGAGGAGGGGGAACAGCTCTGAGTAGCCCCCATACTCGATTGGATCGCTCCCAGGCACCTACCAACTTGATTCTCCATTCTTTCTCAGCTGGAGTCGGGACTCCCAGAATTTTCTCCGAAGCCCGCACTATTTGCTCCGATGTAATAGGGGCTAGAGAGGCTGAAAGATAAGTTGATGTTGGTTATTTCTTCAAATAAATATATGTGAACATGTTGTTTTCGAAGTTACCTGCAGGTCTCGAGTTCGAAGAAATTTTTCGAAGGCCACCTTCCGAATCTTCTTCGAAGGTGATTGGCCAGTTAGCCATCAGAGGAGGGATTTGAAGTCCGATGAACTCCTCTGCCAAATCCCTCATACTAGGTGATGGCTAATTCTCTGAAGTAGGCTAAGGCGAGCTTCAAGCTGGCCTAGATCCGGATGGACGAGAGCTTCTCTTCAGAAGTATATGTCTTGAAGAGGTCCAGCCAAGCGACTTCCTGCTCCAACTTCGGCATAAAACCATCGAAGGATCCAATCCGTATACCATCTGGCATTGATGGCCTTAGCAGGAAATCGGAGAGCGTACTCATCTCGAAGCCTAAAGTTAATACTTCCAAAGGCCACCACCGCTTTTTCACCTCCGGGGCCTACGAAGGTCTTGGGTTGGCAAGAAGCCCGGTGTAGGGCTGCGAAGTTTTCTGCTCTTCCTTCGTAGCCTTCAGCTCGCAACGCCCACTCAAAGATGGAAAGGCGTGCTATCGCATTCAGAGAAAGCTGGGGAAGAGTGACATGGAATAAATCCAGTACCTCGGCCAGGAAGTCAACAGCTGGGAGCCCTAATCCAGCTTCGAAGACAACTACTTCTCCGGGCCTTGGCGAAGGAATAGCTTCCTTACCAGGTTTGCGAATCACTATCTCCGAATTAATCTTCCCCTCTACCACTGCTGCGAGGGATTCTCTTTTGCAGGTTGAAGGTCCTAGCTAGAAAGATTGATCCGCATACTTCGTTGAGGCCGGAAGAAGATCTTGAGGATCATCGTTTTGGGGATTTCTCCCCGGCGCCGCCATTGCCGCCATTGTTGCAGTCGGGGCCGCTGTTGCCGATGTCGCCACCGCCGCTGCAGCCGCAGCCTGCTGCCGAGCCAAGGCTGAAGCCCCCCGGGAACCTTGAAACCGGTCTTCGCCATGGATTCGCTCTGGTTGCTTGAAGAGGAAATGGAGGCTAGGGTTTGTGTACGGTTTTGTTTGCACGAAAGCGGTGAGAAGGTACTCAGGGAGGGTTTGGGCCCCCTATTTATAGCCCAGGCCACGATTTTTTACCATTTACTACTGTCGTTTCGCATTCCTAACCGTTATCTTTCTCCGAACTTAACTCGTTCCCTTGAATTCCGTTGAGGAAAAAGCCAACGGCTATTTATTCTAAGTCTAAAAAAGCTTTCGCACTTTTTAGGTTAATTCTAAAAAATAGTTCGAACATAACTTTCTTATAAGTTGGTTCGAAGTTTCCAATTTTCGCATATTCCGAAGGTTGATTAAAATTGTTAGTCTCTGCGCACGATTATTTCACTTGCGTATACTGCTCTCCTAACATCACAGGTTTACCGGAGATGCGTATTCGAGGGGCTACTGTTGGGGAAAAATATTTCATCCTCAGAGCCACCATGATAACAAGACAAAGGCAGAAGATTGAATCAAGGGTTTCCAGCATATAACTCCGGAATATTTGTAGATCAAGTTCTAAGTATGAAGGCAAACCTTAGTTCGGAGTATATCTTCGAACTAAGACTCTTCTGAGAGTTCCCTTGCCAGCTAGGATGGAAGACTTATCTTCTTTCTTATTAGATCAGTCTTTTACCATTTTAGCCCTATTTGGGGTACCGAATAGTTTCCATTATGTCGGTTGTAATAGAGGGGTAAAAGAGTCTTTTCCTTAATGTTTGGGCCTATAAATACCCCGCGTTTTACCCTGTAATGAGGACGGAATACTAAGTTATTCAATACACATCTTCGAACTGTTTTAAGCTAATATCCTTTCGGAAGCTTGAAATAGTTTACTTAGAAAACACTTCGTTTGTTAGTTTCTAATCTTCTGAAACCTGTTAGCGTAATCATTTACGCCAACAGTACTATTACAACATATTAGGATGATTGGGCAAATTTTTCAACATTTTGTTCCGGAAGCAAACTTATGATTCTTGCATGTTACGTGTGCCATCTATTTTGCAACCTTAGTGCCTCGAACGGAAACATTAGAAAGACATCCTTTGTTACAATTAAACAATATTAGGATGATTAGCCAAATAGTTGAACCTTTTTGTTCCGGAAGTGAAGTTTTGATTCTTGCAAGTTACGAGTGAAGCAAATATCGCAAACTTTGTGTTTGGAACAGAAATGATAGAAACACATCACTTTGTACTTACACTATATTACGTTGATTGGGCATGTTTTTGAACTTTTTTGTTCTATAAACGTAGTTTTGATTCTTGCATGTTACGGGTGCCGTCTATTTCGCAACATTCGTGTCCGGAATGAAAACGTTAGAAACACATCCATTGGTACTATTACACCATATTAGGATGATTGGGCACGCTTTTGAACTTTTTTGTTCTGGAATCGAACTTTTGATTCTTGCAAGTTACGAGTGCCGTCTATTGCGCAACATTTGTGTCTGGAACGGAAACAATAGAAATACATCCTTTGGTAATATTACACCATATTAAGATGATTAGGCACGTAGTTGAACCTTTTTGTTCCTGACGCGATGTTTTGATTCTTACAAGTTACGGGTGTCATCTATTCCATAGAGTTTGAGTCTAGAATGGAAATGCTAGAAACACATAACTTGGTACAATTACACCATATTACGTTGATTAGGCACATTTTTGAACCTTTTGTTCTGGAAGCGAAGTTTTGATTCTTGGAAGTTATGGGTTTCGTCTATTTCGCAAGCTTTGTGCTCAGAACGGAAATGCTAGAAACGCATCACTTTGGTACTATTACACAATATTGCGATGATTGATCATGGTTTTGAACCTTTTGTTCTAGAAGCGGACTTTTGTTTTCTTGCATGTTACGAGCGTTGTCTTTTTAAGAACATTCGTGTCGGGAACGGAAACGTTAGAAACACATTCTTTGGTACTATTACACAATATTTCGATGATTGGGCACGTTTTTAACCTTTTGTTCCAGAAGCGAAGTTTTGATTATTGCAAGCCGCGGGTGTCGTCTATTTCGCAAACTTTGAGCTCGGAACGGAAATGCTAGAAACGTATCACTTGGTACTATTACACCATATTACGTTGATTGGGCACGTTTTTGATCTTTTTTGTATCAAAATCAAACTTTTGATTCTTGCATGATACGAGTGGCATCTATTTCGCAACATTCGTGTCTGGAATGGAAGCGTTAGAAACACGTCCTTTGGTACTATTACACAATATTGGGATGATTGAGCATGGTTTTGAACCTTTTGTTCCGGAAGCGAACTTTCGATTCTTGCATGTTACGAGCGCCGTCTATTTAAGAACATTCGTGTGGGGAATGGAAACATTAGAATCAAATCATTTGGTACTATTACACAATATTACGATGATTGGGCATGTTTTTGATCCTTTTGTTCTAGAAGCGATGATTTGATTCTTGCAAGTTGTAGGTGCCGTCTATTTCGCAAACTTTGTGTTCGAAACGGAAATGCTAGATACGCATCACTTGGTACTATTACACCATACTACGTTGATTTGGCACGTTTTTTATCTTTTTTGTATCGAAATCGAACTTTTGATTCTTGCATGATACGAGTGCCATCTATTTCGCAACATTCGTGTCCGGAATGGAAACGTTGGAAACACATGCGTTGGTACTATTACACCATATGACGATGATTGGGCACGTTTTTGAACCTTTTGTTCTGAAAGCGAAATATTGATTCTTGCAAGTTACGCGTGCCGTCTATTTCACAAACTTTGTGTCTAGAACAGAAATGCTAGAAACACATCACTTGGTACTATTACAACATATTAGGATGATTGGGCACATTTTTCAACATTTTGTTCCAGAAGCGAACTTATGATTCTTGCATGTTACGGGTGTCATCTATTTTGCAACCTTAGTGTCTCGAACGGAAACATTAGAAATACATCCTTTGTATTATTAAACAATATTAAGATGATTGGGCACGTGGTTGAACCTTTTTATTCCGGAAGCAAAGTTTTGATTCTTGCAAGTTACGAGTGAAGCAAATATCGCAAACTTTGTGTTTGGAACGGAAAGGCTAGAAACACATCACTTTGTACTTACACTATATTACGTTGATTGGGCATGTTTTTGAACTTTTTGGTTCTATAAATGTAGTTTTGATTCTTGCATGTTACGGGTGCCGTCTATTTCGCAACATTCGTGACCGGAACGAAAATGTTAGAAACAAATCCTTTGGTACTATTACACCATATTAGGATGATTGGGCACACTTTTGAACTTTTTTGTTCCGGAATCGAACTTATGATTCTTGCAAGTTACGAGTGCCGTCTATTTCGCAACATTTGTGTCCAGAACAGAAACTATAGAAATACATCCTTTTGTAATATTACAACATATTAGGATGATTGGGCACGTAGTTGAACCTTTTTGTTCCGGAAGCGATGTTTTGATTCTTACAAGTTACGGGTGTCATCTATTTCATAGAGTTTGAGTGCAGAATGGAAATGCTAGAAACTCATAACATGGTACAGTTACTCCATATTACGTTGATTGGGCACATTTTTGAACCTTTTGTCTCGGAAGCGAAGTTTTGATTCTTGCAAGTTACGGGTTCCGTCTATTTCGCAAACTTTGTGTTCAGAACGAAAATGCTAGAAACACATCACTTTGGTACTAATACACAATGTTGTGATGATTGAGATGGTTTTGAACCTTTATTTCCAAAAGCAGACTTTTGATTTTTTGCATGTTACGAGCGTCGTCTTTTTAAGAACATTTGTGTCGGGAACGGAAACGTTAGAAACACATCCTTTGGTACTATTACACAATATTTCGATGATTGAGCACGTTTTTAAACCTTTTGTTCCAGAAGCGTAGTTTTGATTCTTGCAAGCTGCGGGTGCCATCTATTTCGCAAACTTTGAGTTCGGAACGGAAATGCTAGAAACGCATCACTTGGTACTCTTACACCATATTACGTTGATTGGGCACGTTTTTGATCTTTTTTGTATCGGAATCAAACTTTTGATTCTTGCATGATACGAGTGGCATCAATTTCGCAACATTCGTGTCTAGATTGGAAACATTAGAAACAAATCCTTTGGTACTATTACACAATATTGGGATGATTGAGCATGGTTTTGAACCTTTTGTTCTGGAAGCAAACTTTTGATTCTTGAATGTTACGAGCGTCGTCTATTTAAGAACATTCGTGTGGGGAATGGAAACATTAGAAACAAATCCTTTGGTACGATTACCCAATATTACGATGATTGGGCGTGTTTTTGATCCTTTTGTTCTAGAAGCGATGATTTGATTCTTGCAAGTTGCAGGGGTCGTCTATTTCACAAACTTTGTATCCAGAACGGAAATGCTAGATACGCATCACTTGGTACTATTACACCATACTACGTTGATTCGACACGTTTTTGATCTTTTTTGTATAGGAATCAAACTTTTGATTCTTGCATGATACGAGTGCCATCTATTTTGCACATTTGTGTCCAGAATGGAAACGTTGGAAACACATGCGTTGGTACTATTACACCATACGACGATGATTGGGCACGTTTTTGAACCGTTTGTTCTAGAGGCGAAATATTGATTCTTGCAAGTTACATGTGCCGTGTATTTCACAAACTTTGTGTATAGAACAGAAATGCTAGAAACACATCACTTGGTACTATTACAACATATTAGGATGATTGGGCACATTTTTCAACATTTTATTCTGGAAGCGAACTTATGATTCTTGCATGTTACGGGTGTCTTCTATTATGCAACCTTAGTGTCTCGAACGGAAACATTAGAAAGACATCCTTTGTTATAATTAAACAATATTAGGATGATTGGGCACGTAGTTGAACCTTTTTGTTCCAGAAGCGAAGTTTGATTCTTGCAAGTTACGAGTGAAACCAATATCGCAAACTTTGTGTTTGGAACGGAAATGCTAGAAACGCATCACTTTGTGCTTACACTATATTATGTTGATTGGGCATGTTTTTGAACTTTTTTGTTCTATAATTGTAGTTGTGATTCTTGCATGTTACGGGTGCCGTCTATTTCGCAACATTCGTGTCCGGAACGAAAACGTTAGAAACACATCCTTTGGTACTATTACACCATATTAGGATGATTGGGCATGCTTTTGAACTTTTTTGTTCTGGAATCGAACTTTTGATTCTTGCAAGTTACGAGTGCCGTCTATTGCACAACACTTGTGTCCGAAACGGAAACAATAGAAATACATCCTTTGGTAATATTACACCATATTAGGATGATTGGACACGTAGTTGAACCTTTTTGTTCCGGAAGCAAAGTTTTGATTCTTGCAAGTTACGGGTTCCGTCTATTTCGCAAACTTTGTGTTCAGCGCAAGGTATCGCAGTGGACCCTACCACCGTAGAAGCAGTTATGGATTGGCTGCCACCCACAAATGTATCGGAGATACAAAACTTTCTGGGTTTGGCCGGGTATTATCGAAGGTTTATTGAGAATTTTTCCAAGATAGCCAAGCCTATGACCAAGTTATTGCAGAAGGGAGAGAAGTTTGAATGGACTCCCGAATGCGAGGAAAGTTTCTGCACACTCAAGACCCGGCTGGTGTCTGCACCCATACTGACCCTACCAGATATCAGGTAGGATTTCCATGTTTATTGTGACGCATCTCGCCAAGGATTGGGATGTGTTCTCATGCAAGACGAGAAGGTTATTTCATACGCCTCTCGTCAGTTGAGACCCCATGAGTTGAACTACCCGACACATGACTTGGAATTGGCCGCAGTTGTGCACGCCCTTAAGATTTGGAGGCATTATTTGGTTGGAAACCGCTGCAGAATCTTTACGGATCACAAGAGTTTGAAGTACATCTTTACGTAGCCGGACCTCAATCTGAGGCAAAGGAGATGGTTGGAATTAATAAAGGACTACGACTTAGGTATTCACTACCACCGCGGAAAAGCCAATGTGGTAGCTGATGCATTAAGTCATAAAGGATATTGTACCGCCGTCGTAATTCAGGATCACACGCCTTTTCTATATAAGGAGATGGAAAAGTTAAACCTTGGATTAACCACAGGAGCATATCTAGCCACCCTAGAAACCCGGCCTATCCTGTTCGAGCAAATCCGAGAAGCTCAGTTGGAAGATCCGGATATAGCCGCCATTAAAGAGAACATGAGACAAGGTAAAGCCCCAGGATTTTCGGAAGACGAGGATGGCACCATATGGTTTGGAACCCGGATATTTGTGCTAGATAAACCCGAGATAAAAACCCTTATCCTTAGGGAAGCCCATGATACCTTATACTCCATCCATCCCGGGAGTACCAAGATGTACCAAGACTTGAAGGAACGCTATTGGTGGGTTAGCATGAAGAGAGAGATTGCTCAGTTCGTCGTAGAATGTGACACCGGCAAAAGAGTAAAGGCAGAACATCAGAGACCTGCAGGACTGTTACAGCCACTTAATGTGCCTGAATGGAAATGGGAAGAGATCGGTATGGATTTCATCACCGGACTCCCAAAGACCCAGCTTGGATACGACTCTATTTGGGTAATCATTGACCGGCTAACGAAAGTAGCCCACTTCATAGCCGTTAAGACAACCTTCAGTGGACCTAAGCTCGCAGAGTTATACATGGCCCGCATTGTGTGTCTTCATGGAGTGCCCAAGAAGATAGTGTCCGACAGAGGAAGTCAGTTTACCTCTCGTTTTTGGAAGAACCTTCAAGAAGAGATGCGCACGATACTGAACTTTAGTACTGCTTACCACCCTCAAACTGATGGACAAACTGAAAGGGTGAATCAGATATTGGAAGATATGCTTCGGGCATGCGTCTTGGATTTCGGAGCAACTTGGGACAAGAGTTTACCATACGCTGAGTTTTCATACAACAACAGTTATCAAGTCAGCCTTCAGATGTCCCCGTTCGAAGCCCTATATGGACGAAAGTGTAGGACGCCTCTACTTTGGGATCAAACTGGTGAATCCCAAGTATTTGGAAGTGACATCCTTCGAGAAGCTGAAGAGAAGGTACGGATTATCAGAGACCGTCTCAAGACCGCCCAATCTCGCCAAAAGAGCTATGCAGACAATCGTCGTCGAGATTTAGCCTTTGAAGAGGGAGAACATGTCTACCTCCGTGTCACACCCCTCCGTGGCACCCAACGGTTTAACATGAGAGGAAAGTTGGCCCCCCGTTATGTTGGACCATTTCCCATTATTCGACGCCAAAGCGAAGTTGCTTATCAATTGGAACTGCCACCCTCATTGATGGGAGTACATGACGTATTTCATGTTTCCCAACTAAAGAAGTGCATTCGCGTCCCGATAGAGCAAGTGGACCTGCTACAGTTGGATGTTCAAGAGGATCTGACTTATGTGGAAAAGCCAATCAAGATATTGGAAGTCAAAGAGAGGACCACCAGAAGTCGAGTCATCCGCTTCTGCAAGGTTCAGTGGAGCAATCATCCCGTAGAGGAAGCTACATGGGAAAAAGAAGATGAACTCAAGGCACAGCATCCTGAGCTATTCGAGGATTGATCCGAATCTCGAGGACGAGATTCTCTGTAAGGGGGATAGGATTGTAACACCCCAAGAATAAAAAGGAAATAAAATAAAAGAAAAATAATATTAAAGGAATTTCTGAATTTTATTATTAAAGAAAATCCTAAAAGAGCCCTAATAAAGCCAAACAGGGAGAAATATTGAAAATTTGGACTTGAAAAATTTATGGGATAAACTAGAGGCCAAAATATAATTTTAGGAATTTTTACAAATTTTTATCAACAGTGATTCAACCCTTAATCAAATATATGAATTACTGCAATTATTTTAAATCAGAAAACACTTATTATTCTTAATGGGCCTCAACCTCGGATTCCCTCCAGCCCAGCCCAGCCCAAGCCGCCAGCCACCGATAGGTGGGACCGACCTGTCGGTGCTCGCGCCCCCTCTCTCCTCCCCGCGCCCGTCCCCGCCTGGGCCACCCGGCAGCCACCTGTGCCGCTTTCGCCCTCTGACAAGCGTGGCCCCCCTGTCGGCGCTGTTTGCTTCGCGCTCGGTCACTGACAGGTGGGGGCCACCTGTCAGATCCATCGTCTCCGATGGAAGGGGATCGCCCCCTTTCCTTCCGGCGACTCCCTTTCCAATTCCTCACCGCCGGCCGGCCGCGATCGCTCGGATTGTCCCCGGATCACTTTCCCCGAACGCCGCCGCCCCCTTTCCATCTATTGCTGATGTGTTTTCACACTCATGGAAGCTATTCGACGCAATTAGAAACCTCGCCGGAGAGATTAGGAACCCTCTCGGGTTTCCTCCAATTCCCTTGCCAAAACCACCGCCGGCAACCCCTGTTTATATCCCTCGGTTCACCGCACTCCGCCCTCAACCCTAACGCCCTAGCCGAAGCAATCCCGAGCGCCCTGCTCCATTCTTCGGTTTCCTCTCCTGCTCCACCTCCAGCCGCCGGTCACCGCCGCATCGGACCCCCTCCGTTCTAGTCGTCGCCACCGTCGTGATCGCCGGAGCTCGCCCGTCCTCGGCCACCCCTCGGTTGGCCGTGGAACGCCTTGGATCGCCGTCACCGTCGAGGACCAGAGGGATCTCCCCGTCTACCCCTCACCACCGGTCACCGTCCGTTGTTCACCGTCGCCACCGAAGGTATCATCGTGATCGCCATCCTCTCCTCTTTCCATTTTAGCCAAAACCTAGGCCCCTAGGGGCTCGCCGCCGCCGTTGCCTCGACACCCGAGGCCTCCGTCGGCGGAGACGAAGGGGGTACAAGCCCCTTACGACCGTGCCGTGCCGGACCGCATCGCGGCCGTCCGATCGTGATCGGAGGGCTACGATTAAATCCCTTCGGGAATTAATCTGGGCCCTCGGATCTGGTCCAAACGGTATCGAGGCCTCTCGGCCGTCGATCGTCACATATTTAAATCATAAAGCTCAATAAAGCTCAGTACAATAAAGCCCTACACTTCAGTACAATAAAGCTCAATTCACATATTTAAATCATAAAACTTGTATGCTTATATTTTGTGATGCTTTATTGAATATATTGTTTACTTTTTCCGTATCGAGAAGATTACGAGTTCGTCGAGGAGCCAGAGTTCTATCCCGAGGTTCCACCTTCACCCTTTTCTGAGCAAGGCAAGTCATCGACCCCTCTTGTGGAAATAGTTGATCATCATTGAGCCTAGTTTTTATAACTATCGCTATAACTCATAGGATAATATTGCATTAGTCAGACATCAAGCCCTACACTTATATTTATTAGATCCCCGTCCTTCTGTGCAAACCCAAGCCATGCTTATTGAGCCTTAACTCCTTGTCACTCTACAAATATTATATTAGCTAGTGCCCAATGTACCGGCACAACTGCTATATGATAAAAAGAATGAGTCGTAGATAGAAGGATCATGTTATATGAATTTCTGAGGAGCCATGCTGAATAGCGTCGGCCTCATGGCTCCAGATGTGATGAGTCATTGTCAACGATAGTCAAAGAGGACTGAAAAGAGAGAGAAGACCTGATGCGTCTGGGCCGCGTGTGACTCAGGTACACGGGCAGTGAGCGACTGTTGGGCAGAGGGGCCACGAAGTCAGGCTGGCCCAATCCGGGTACATGGGCTAGGAGCAGCAGAGGATCCACTGGACTGTTGACCGGGATTGACTCAGGTACATGGGCGACGAGTGATTGCCGGGCTGAGGGAGCCGCGGAATCGGGCCGGCCCAATCCGGGTACCCGGTGCGAAGACGGTGGACGCTTTGTCAGTTTCGGCGCAAAACTGACGACCGTTGATTTCGGATCTGACCGTCCTGAGGCGAAGCCGTAGCTACTACGAAAGCTCCGCATCAGGACAAGTTACCTTTATTTAGGTTTTTACTATTTTGCCTTTAGGCCCACAGTCTGTCAGTCGAGTCTGTAAAAAATCCTAAGGGCATTTCGGTCTTTTCCATTTTTATTTAGCGTCTGTAAAAACCCTAGGGGTATTTCTGCATTTTTTCTTTTAATGGGCTGCCTATAAATAGGCCCCAATATCCTAGGGTTAGGGCACCCTTTTTGAAACATCACTTTACTAAATCTGAAATTGGTGGGTAATTTTCTGGTACGTTCTTCCTCCTGTGTAGCCGCCGCCATCTCCATCGATTCGGTACACTTTTTATTCTCGAGCTACAGTATCATCTGTGTTCACTGCCGGTTCACTGGTGTTTATTCTCTGATTTTCTCTGAAATCATCGATTGCCATGAGTTGTTTCTCTGTTTCCTGCCGTGTGTTTATTATCAATTTCTGGAAAACGCTTTGGGGCACTGTTTTTGCGCAATAGGCAGATCTGCAGCCTTTCTTAGCTGCTAGTTTTTTTTGCATGTATTCTCTGCAACTTGCACGGCGCGGTCCTCCGTGCGTAGCCTGTAGGCTGTCGCAAGCTAGCTTCTGAGCAGCAGGCTAGTGCTAGCGCTGTGGCTTCTAGCCGCAGCATCTAGCGCACGGCTGCAGCTAGTTTCTAGTGCTACGCATAGCTCGGTCTCTTGTTTATAGCTCTGTAGCAGCAACAGTACTTCAGCAACAGCAGGCGCAGCGTGTAGATTCTCAAGCAGCAGGCGAAAAAAATTAATGAGACCCGAGTAGGCACAAAAACCGAGGTATATCTCGATTCTTCCTATAGCCTCGTAGTACTGTTGCAACATTTTATTTTTCTAAATCACCAGGGATTTGTTTCATTCAACGAATCAAACCAAACCATGATTAGTACTAATTATGTTTCTCGATCTACGTGCTAATGAAATATTCATGTGTTGCCTTGTTTCACGCACTGATAGTAATATTTCAATATCTTCCGAAACATCCGATTGCATGTGATGGCATACTGCTAAGAAGTAATTTTTCCATAAATATATTTCATCTGTTGATTTAATCTTTGTGCTGTCATTACATCTGTTGGGTCATCTGCTGTTTTGATAGATGATATTGATTCTGGTGTTTTAATGTGAGCACTGTTTTATTTCGGTTAGAACATCACAGTTTACCATCTTCATATATGTTGGTTTGATTAAATGCCTGTGAGTTAATTAATCTGTTGAACCTGCCTTTGAGCACTGTGGTGGTGTCTTTTCGATTAGGACACCAGTTGTTTCTAGGCTAGATTATTTTTAGCTCTGCTGATCTGTTTGCTTTACGCTGTTAAGTCTGGTGAGGTGCGTTGGGTGTTGGGAGCAGGCCATTGATTCGAAAGAATTTTTTAGGCGCCCATTCACCCCCCCCTCTGGTCGCTACTTTCGGTCCTACAATTTCCCCGTTATTCTTCTCTCTGGACTCTATTGGAGTTGGCTATGTTATAAGTATGGTGGGTGTAACACCCCAAATTTTCAAAACAATAAAAATATTATTAAATTCAATTTCTTGGAATTTATATTTCTGAAAATACTTTTAATACTCTTTTATACCCTTTTGAACTACAACATAGAGTAGATGACCAAACCAGGACCTAGAAATTTTTGTATAAACTCCCAAAGCCAAGAAATATTTTTGAGGATTTTTATAAATTTTTATCAACCTTGGAAGTAGCCCTAATGTTTTAATCTAATTCCTGGAATTATTTTTATTCAGAAATGTATTAAAACAGTAATGGGCTCCCCTCCCCCCATTCTCTCTCTCCCGGCCGGCCCAGCCCACTCCACCTGCGCGCTCGGACTGACAACCGGACCCCACCTGTCTGTGCCGAATTCCTCCCCTCGCGCGCGCACCCGACACCGCGGCCCCACCCGTCAGTCGCCACCCCGCTCGCTCGCGCCCGCTGGCCAGTGGCCCCCGTCTGTCAGAATCGTCATCAACCTCGCGCCATCACCCCCTAATGGTGCCGGCTGACTTGAATCCCTCAGATTCGCTCGTCGCCGATCCCCTCCCCTCCATAATTCGTCGGCATTAAAACCCCCGTATCACAACGACCGTTTCCCCTCTTGATTCCCCGCATAATCGTCCCGTTATCGCCTGCATGCGGTGAAACCGCCTTGCCGGCGTTCACTCTCGATCTCCCGCAATTGCGCCCCCGCTGCCCCGCCGGTGGCCTTATTTAAACCCCCCTGCCTCCGCCGCGTTCGACCCCCACGCCCTCGCAACCCAGGACCAAACAGAGCGCCCGTAGTTCACTTTTTAGCGCACTCCTTCGGTTTCGCCTCCAGCCACCGCTCGCCGTCGCCGGAACACCTCTCCGTCCGCACCGATCGCACCGCCGCGA
Source organism: Zizania palustris (assembly GCA_019279435.1). NCBI lineage: Eukaryota > Viridiplantae > Streptophyta > Magnoliopsida > Poales > Poaceae > Zizania > Zizania palustris. Next base: position 385,016 of record JAAALK010000082.1, read on the forward strand.
CCGCCAGGACCTCAGCGACCCCGGCCACCGCTCCATCGTCGACGAAGCCCACCGGATCGTCATCATCGCCGAGGAACCGAATGCCTTCGCCGCCTCCGCTCGTCGCCGGCCTCACCCCGTCGACCCCGGACCACCGCAAGGGTACCCTCTTGTTCCCCTCGGTACCCTCTTTATGTTTTTAGTCCTAGCTAGGCTAGATAGCCCTTGCCGTCGCCGGAACCGCTCACCGTCACGTCGCCGGAGTCGGGGAAGAAGGGGTACCTTACCCCCCCCCCGACACGCGCCGTGCCGGATTCAATCCCGGCCGTGCGATCCAGATCCAACGCTAGAGATTAAATCATCTGTTCGGTTTAATCTGAGCCGTCGGATTTGAGTAAAGCGGTACGGTGCGATCTCGTGCGTTCGTTGGTATTTAAAACCCGCGTTTAATCTGGAGCATCCATCGCATACCGGTTCAAACGTTTTAATCCTGGCCGTCCACGTCAAATTACGCGCCCCGCCTCGCCCTCGCGCGTCGGATCTGGATCCGACGGTCCAGATCGACCCGGCGCACGCGCACAGTGCGCGGGTTCACCGTGGGCCTGGCTCACCGTGGACCCGAGGGATTTAAAATTTGAAAATAAATTCCAGAAAAGGTTTAAAACTTGTAAAATTCATATCTGACGCATTTGAACTCTAAAAATTGCCATTCCAATTTCAGAAAATTCATAATATTATTCTCTACATGTTTATACAATAAAAACAGTAGGTTTACATTGGAAATTTCATGTTTATTTAAATGAACATTTAAATACCCTTAGGTTAAAAATGTAAATTTAATTATTTAAATTCCAGTAAAGTTTGTATTTATTTATTTCCTGTTGATATGAACAAATCACTAAGTTTTCTATGGAACTTTAATTTTAAATTTATTAAAGAACTTAAAATTGAGAATCACCCCTTTTAAAACCCTTTTTCAAAGGATAACACTTCATTTTAATTTCTTTTAAAATTATTTATAAACTGAATTTCAGAACTCTAACAACTTGATTTATTTCTAATCAAACCAACTTAAACCTATGAGATTATTATGTGATGTTATATTGTTTGGTTGAATGTTGTATTTATTTTATTTTACTTTACTATATCAAAAAGACTACGACGTCGCCGAGGAGCCGGAGTACTTCCCCGAAGTCCCTCCCTCTCCCTTTGCTGAACAAGGCAAGTCACCAAACCAATCTTTTGAGCATATTGAACCCATGTTTGATTAAACTATCGCTAAAACTCATAGGCTATACATGCATTAGTCCAATGAAACCCTTACAATATATTTATTTAGGATCCCCCGACCTTGATGTGCAACCCAAGCCATGCTATCTCGCCTAACCTCCTTGTCACCATATGATCAATGATATTAGCTAGTGTCCAATGTATTGACACGATCGCTATAGGATAAAAATGAGTCGTAGTAAAATGATTCTATTATATGATCCCCGTTACTTCTTATCCTTGGATTTCTGTTGGTGATGAGTTATGGTTGTGAGTGTATGCATGGTGGGTTCCGGGTGCACGCTAGGGCATTGGTCGGTAGCACCCGGGGCACTATAAGGACCGGTCTGAGGGATCCGTTGCAATACAATTACGTACTAACCACAAGTCTAGTGGGTAAGTCCTAACTAACGTATGGGTTGTACCAAACCGAGGCCACCATTTGGAGATGGGTCAAGTTGCACCTGCGGGTGACTTGTACCAATGTGGCGCAAAAGGGGGTGCGACGTTAGCCGGGATGCGGCCCGGCACGCCGGCGAAACCTAGAGCGGGTGGTTATCGCTTGGAACATCTCATATTGAGGTTTTGGCACGAGTTCCCGTGGTATGGGTCATCTCGTTTGGGATGAGTGCGTGCCTTGTGGGTACAGTAGTACATCTCTGATCAGAGTCTTAAATCTTTTCGAAAAGCCGAGCCCACGGTCAAGGGCGGGTTGCGTGACATCCCCCAGTTAGTTTACTTTGAATATGTATGTGCATGATGGATTGACATGTAAGGACTGTTGTGCGAGGAGGTAAAACGTACTCCTCGAGTTAGTTGATGTTGATGATGTTCATGTTTACTTTCCGCATGATTAAAATATGATTACACTAAATGCAATAACTGAAACTGTACTTTTCCGCAATGTTAGCCATTACCCTTCCTTGTTTATTATCCTGCATTATTACTTGCATTTGCGGTGGCTTGTTGAGTACTTTTTGTACTCATACCCGTTGGACCCCACAGAGGATGCTTACTATGAGGACGGTCTGGAGTAGCAACCCAGTCGAGAAGAAAAATCCTGAAGAAGATGTTCGCCATGCCGCTATCTAATTATTTTTATTCACTGTTTTTATTAAAACTTTGATGTAATAAATATGGTCTGCGTACCATGGATATTGTCGTATGTACGTTGTCGCATGATGAAGCTCTTGTATTATTGTTTTTCTTATGAAAATCAATAATGTCTCGATTTGATAAATTGGGGCGCTACAAGATGGTATCAGAGCCGACTCAACTGTAGGAAGCCAAACAGACCCGGCTAGCCATTAGCCACAGGAAATTATTTCTCGAAAATCTACTTTATAAACTTTGTTCCTCTCCTCACTTTTATTCAACTTGCTATTTTGTAGATGCCAGTCTACCAAGTCCACAGCTACTGCCGCCATTACGAGGGCTTCGTCCGGGAGCTCCGTATGATGCTCACCTTCCTCGGGTTCCTCTTCGAACCCGAATTCCAAGGAGTGTACCCCGACGAGTTCGCCAGGCCTTGCGACGTCTCCCTCACCGTCCACGGCTCCGGAGAACACCTGCCGCCCTACACCACAGCACTTGGAGGCCCGACTTTCGACGTCGCGTGCCAACGAGTCACTCTCCAGGCCCTCATGGAGTTGAGGATGATCTACGACGATCGTCTTCAGAACTCGTCCTTCCGGCTTGTGCCGAAGCGTACTCCCGGAGCCCACCATAGCATCTACCTCGGAGTTCACTCCGTGCGTGATCCGGTCATGGCCCGGCAGTCGCGTCTTCTACAGGCTATGGACGATCTCCACACCGAGGCGGTGCTCGACGCCGACGAGCACCATGAGGCGGTTGAGTTCCTTCGTGAAGAAACGAAGAACTTGATCCAACAGAATGGCGAGTTGCAGCGCAAGATCAAGCAGCTGCAGAAGGATATTGCGGAGATGGTTCCTCTTCTTCCAAGGAAGAGGAAGCCCATCCGTGAGCCCCTCCCTCGCCCCAAGAGGATCCCGCCACGACCCTCCCCCGCCAGACCCTCCACCAGCGCCCCTACACCACGCCCCGGCCTCGTCTCCGACTCCATCATCGAGAATTTTCTCGAGCCCACCATCCCTCTGGAGCCGCGCACTCGTGGTTCCGAGAGCACGGAGACCGCCTCCGGTGGTGAGTAGGCGTTAGGAGTCGCTATTTAAATAAAAATCATAATTTTGTATGTGGTGCCGTCTGCAACGAGTTGTGTTGTAGATGGAATAAGAGCTTGGATGTAATGAACAATTTATACCACTCTATATATTAATGTGCTTGAATCTTATATGATATTTTTGGTTGTATTATTGTTTCGTCATCTTTGCTTTATCACTATGTATATTCAAAAGATGGCCGATCACCAGAACACCGATTCCAACAACGGAGCAGGAGGAAGCCGTGATGCGCCCGAGGGTGTTGTACCCAACTGGGGTGCAACGGGCCCGCGTCAGTCTGGGTCGCCCTCCGCCAACCACCCCACCTTGGCGGAGATGATGGCGAATCAGAACCACCTGATCACCGCCCTCCTCACCCAAATGCAGAACCAACAGGCTCAGTTGGACCGTCTGCAGAACAGGGAACCCGCCCCTCGCGCACCAGCACCCGCGCCCGCTCCGCAGCTCTCGAAGTTCCTGCGCGTGCGCCCGCCCATCTTCTCGAGCACCACCAACCCGATGGAGGCCAGAGATTGGCTTTGCACCATCGGAAAGAAGCTCGACCTCCTCCCCTGCACCGACCGGGAGCGAGTGGCCTTCGCCACTCACCAGCTCCAGGGTCCTGCCGCTGAATGGTGGGACAACTACCGTGAGTCCCAGCCGGAGGACCACGTGGTGACTTGGGCGGAGTTCACCATCGCCTTTCGCGCCGCCCACGTCCCCGCCGGTGTCATCGCGGTAAAACAGCAGGAGTTCCGCGACCTACAGCAAGGCAACAGGACCGTCATGGAGTACCTCCATGAGTTCAACCGCCTCGCTCGCTACGCACCGGAGGAAGTGCGCACCGACGCCCTCCGCCAAGCCAAGTTCCTCCGGGGACTTAAGGATGAGCTGTCCATCCAGCTCGTCGCCACCGACTACGCCGACTTCCAACGGCTAGTCAACAAAGCGCTCATTCAAGAGACTGAGCAGAACAAGCTGGACCTCAAGAAGAGGAAGATGATCGCCTTCAAGCATCAGCAGGCGAACTCTCAGAGGCCCCGCTTCGTCCCTCCGCCACCAGCGCCCGCCTACCATCCTCGGCCCGCCTACAGGCCACCTCACGCCACCAGTGGATCCAACGCCGGGCATCCTCGCCACGCTCCACCAGCCGACACCAGCCGCCAAGGCCCCGATCTTGAAGGATCGCCAAGGGAGGCCGGTAGTTTGTTTCAACTGCCGCAAGGAAGGGCACTATTCGCACCAGTGTCCTCACCCCAAGCAGACCCAAGGCGCAGCACCCAACCAGGTGGTTCGTGCCCGCGTCAACCACATCAGCGCGGAGGAAGCTCAGGAGGCTCCTGAAGCCGTGCTCGGTACGTTTACTGTGAATTCCGTACCGGCCGTAATATTATTTGACTCTGGGGCAACCCACTCCTTCAACTCGGAAGATTTTGTGAAAACAAACAAACTGGACGTGCTCCCTCTACCCATTCCCATGGTGATTGCCACTCCTGGCAACAGGACCTTAGCCCGCTTATACAGCCCTAAGGTTCAAATTGTCATCCAAGAAGTACTGTTTCGGGCCGAGCCAGTCCTCATCCAATGCACCGGACTCGACCTTATACTAGGGATGGATTGGTTGATGAAGCACAAGGGAGTGATCGACTGTGCCAACAAATCCGTCACAGTGACCAACCCTGAAGGCGCAACCGTCACCTTTCGGATGACCAGTCGCAAACCACTCGGAGCATCCCTTCGCTCGATAGCTCTTGAAGAGGTACCTATAGTCAAGGAGTTCGCGGATGTCTTCCCTGAAGACCTACCCGGAATGCCTCCCAAGCGGGACATCGAATTCAGAATCGAACTTGTCCCCGGGACCACTCCAATCTCCAAGCGCCCGTACCGGATGGCCGCTAATGAACTGGCTGAAGTCAAGAGCAACATCGAAGACCTAGAGGAAAAAGGGTATATCTGACCGAGTACCTCACCCTGGGGTGCACCGGTTATATTTGCCATGAAGAAGGACAAGACCAAGAGGATGTGCGTGGACTATAGAGCCTTGAACGACGTAACCATTAAGAACAAGTACCCATTGCCTCGGATCAACGACCTGTTCGATCAGCTGAAAGGATCCTCGGTGTTTTCCAAGATCGACCTCAGGTCAGGTTATCACCAGTTGAGGATTAGAGAGGAAGACATACCCAAGACTTCCTTCACCTCCCGCTATGGACTCTACGAGTACACCGTGATGTCGTTCGGACTCACGAAAGCCCTGGCCTTTTTCATGAACATGATGAACAATGTATTCATGGAGTTCTTGGACAAGTTCATCGTGGTATTCATCGACGATATCCTCGTTTACTCCAAGACCAAGGAAGAACACGAGACTCACCTCCGTCTGACCCTCGGAAAGCTAAGGGAGCAGCAACTGTACGCCAAATACAGCAAATGCGAATTTTGGTCGTCTGAGGTGAAGTTCCTCGGCCATGTTATATCTGCCGGAGGAATAGCAGTGGACCCAACCACCGTGGAAGCAGTAACCAACTGGCTGCAGCCCACAACGGTGACCGAGATCCGGAGTTTTCTCGGATTGGCCGGATACTACCGCCGGTTCATCGAGAATTTTTCCAAGATCGCCAAGCCTATGACCAGACTCTTGCAGAAGGAAGTGAAGTTTGAATGGACCCCCGACTGCGAAGAAAGCTTCCAGACCCTCAAGAAGAAGCTAGTATCAGCTGCCATTCTGACTCTGCCAGACATCCGGAAAGACTTCCACGTCTACTGTGATGCCTCTCGGCAAGGATTGGGATGCGTCTTAATGCAAGAAGGGAAAGTGATATCCTACGCCTCCCGACAGCTAAGGCCGCATGAGCTGAACTACCCGACCCACGACCTGGAATTAGCAGCCGTGGTTCATGCCTTGAAGATATGGAGACATTACCTTGTGGGAAATCGGTGTGAGGTCTTCACCGACCACAAGAGCCTCAAGTACATATTCACCCAACCAGATCTGAATCTCAGGCAAAGGAGATGGTTGGAACTGATCAAGGATTACGACTTGGGCATCCATTATCATCCGTGCAAAGTGAATGTGGTGGCAGACGCCCTTAGTCGAAAAGGGTACTGCAATGCCATCATGATTCAGGACCAAGCTCCTTTACTCTACAAGGAGATGGAAAGGCTAAACCTAGGGATCACCACCCGAGCGTACCTCGCTGCCTTGGAATCTCGGCCTGTCTTAATAGACCAGATCCGAGAGAAGCAGAAGGAAGACCCGGACATCCTGGAGATCCAGCAGAACATGAGAAAGGGTAAAGCCCCCGGATTTTCCGAGGACAAGCATGGTACCATCTGGTTCGGAAACCGGATATGCGTACCCAACCTACCTAAATTTAAGACCCTCATCCTTCAAGAAGCCCACGATACTCTATACTCCATCCATCCCGGAAGTACAAAGATGTATCAAGACCTAAAGGAAAAATATTGGTGGGTCAGCATGAAGAGGGAAATAGCTGAGTATGTGGCCAAGTGCGACACATGCCGGCGAGTCAAGGCAGAGCATCAGAGACCTGCCGGACTTCTTCAACCTCTCAAGGTCCCTGAATGGAAGTGGGAAGAGATAGGAATGGACTTCATCACGGGACTGCCCAGAACCCAATCTGGTCACGACTCTATCTGGGTGATCGTCGACCGACTCACCAAGGTAGCTCACTTCGTTCCGGTCAAGACAACTTACACCGTCGCCAAGTTGGCTGAGTTGTATATGACCCGGATCGTGTGCCTTCACGGAGTTCCTAAGAAGATTGTATCTGACCGCGGGAGTCAGTTTACCTCCAAGTTTTGGAAGAACCTTCAAGAGGAACTCGGCACCCGGCTGAACTTTAGCACCGCCTATCATCCACAGACCGACGGTCAAACCGAAAGGGTCAACCAGATATTGGAGGATATGCTTAGAGCTTGTGCTCTAGACTTTGGCGGAATGTGGGACAAGAACTTACCATATGCAGAGTTCTCCTACAACAACAGCTATCAAGCCAGCCTGCAAATGTCCCCGTTCGAAGCACTCTATGGACGTAAGTGCAGAACGCCGTTGCTCTGGGATCAAACCGGAGAGTCGCAACTGTTTGGGACTGATTTATTAAGAGAAGCTGAAGAGAAGGTTAAGATCATAAGAGACTGATTGAAGGCAGCCCAATCCCGTCAGAAGAGCTATGCCGACAACCGTCGAAGAGACCTAGCCTTTGAGGAGGGCGATTATGTCTATCTCTGAGTCACTCCCCTCCGTGGCACTCAGAGGTTCAACATGAAAGGCAAGCTAGCACCCTGCTACGTCGGACCTTTCCAGATCCTCCGACGACAAGGAGAAGTGGCATATCAACTTGAACTGCCTCCATCCTTGGCAGGAGTTCACGATGTGTTCCATGTCTCTCAGCTGAAGAAGTGCCTCCGTGTACCCACCGAGCAAGCCGACCTTCAGCAGCTTCATGTCCAAGAAGACTTGACCTACATAGAGAAACCCGTCAAGATCTTGGAAACCAAGGAGAGAGTAACCAGAAGTCGCGTTGTTCGCTTCTGCAAGGTTCAATGGAACAACCACCCTGCCGAAGAAGCCACTTGGGAAAAGGAAGACGAACTGAAAGCCCAATATCCCGAATTATTCGAGTAACATTCCAATCTCGAGGACGAGATTCTTGTAAGGGGGATAGGTTTGTAACACCCCAAATTTTCAAAACAATAAAAATATTATTAAATTCAATTTATTGGAATTTATATTTCTGAAAATACTTTTAATACTCTTTATACCCTTTTGAACTACAACATAGAGTAGATGACCAAACCAGGACCTGGAAATTTTTGTATAAACTCCCAAAGCCAAGAAATATTTTTGAGGATTTTTATAAATTTTTATCAACCTTGGAAGTAGCCCTAATGTTTTAATCTAATTCCTGGAATTATTTTTATTCAGAAATGTATTAAAACAGTAATGGGCTCCCCTCCCCCCATTCTCTCTCTCCCGGCCGGCCCAGCCCACTCCACCCGCGCGCTCGGACTGACAACCGGACCCCACCTGTCGGCCCCGAATTCCTCCCCTCGCGCGCGCACCCGACACCGCGGCCCCACCCGTCAGTCGCCACCCCACTCGCTCGCGCCCGCTGGCTAGTGTCCCCCGTCTATCAGAACCGTCATCAACCTCGCGCCATCGCCCCCCTAATGCCACCGGCTGACTTGAATTCCTCGGATTCGCTCGTCGCCGGTCCCCTCCCCTCCATAATTCGCCGGCATTAAAACCTCTGTATCACGACGACCGTTTCCCCTCTTGATTCCCCGCGTAATCGTCCCGTTATCGCCTGCATGCGGTGAAACCGCCTTGCCGGCATTCACTCTCGATCTCCCGCAATTGCGCCCCCGCTGCCCCGTCGGTGGCCTTATTTAAACCCCCCTGCCTCCGCCGCGTTCGACCCCCACGCCCTCGCAACCCAGGACCAAACAGAGCGCCCGTAGTTCACTTTTTAGCGCACTCCTTCGGTTTCGCCTCCAGCCACCGCTCGCCGTCGCCGGAACCCCTCTCCGTCCGCACCGACCACACCACCGCGACCGCCAGGACCTCACCGACCCCGGCCACCGCTCCATCGTCGACGAAGCCCACCGGATCGTCATCATCGCCGAGGAACCGAAAGCCTTCGCCGCCTCCGCTGGTCGCCGGCCTCACCCCGTCGACCCCGGACCACCGCAAGGGTACCCTCTTGTTCCCCTCGGTACCCTCTTTACGTTTTTAGTCCTAGCTAGGCTAGATAGCCCTTGCCATCGCCGGAACCGCTCACCGTCGCGTCGCCGGAGTCGGGGAAGAAGGGGTACCTTACCCCCCCCCCCCCGACACGCGCCGTGCCGGATTCAATCCCGGCCGTGCGATCCAGATCAAACGCTAGAGATTAAATCATCTGTTCGGTTTAATCTGAGCCGTCAGATTTGAGTGAAGCGGTACGGTGCGATCTCGTGCGTTCGTTGGTATTTAAAACCCGCGTTTAATCTGGAGCGTCCATCGCATACCGGTTCAAACGTTTTAATCCTGGCCGTCCACATCAAATTACGCGCCCCGCCTCGCCCTCGCGCGTCGGATCTGGATCCGACGGTCCAGATCGACCCGGCGCACGCGCACAGTGCGCGGGTTCACCGTGGGCCTGGCTCACCGTGGACCCGAGGGATTTAAAATTTGAAAATAAATTCCAAAAAAGGTTTAAAACTTATAAAATTCATATCTGACGCATTTGAACTCTAAAAATTGCCATTCCAATTTCAGAAAATTCATAATATTATTCTCTACATGTTTATACAATAAAAACAGTAGGTTTACATTGGACATTTCATGTTTATTTAAATGAACATTTAAATACCCTTAGGTTAAAAATGTAAATTTAATTATTTAAATTCCAGTAAAGTTTGTATTTATTTATTTCCTGTTGATATGAACAAATCACTAAGTTTTCTATGGAACTTTCATTTTAAATTTATTAAAGAACTTAAAATTGAGAATCACCCCTTTTAAAACCCTTTTTCAAAGGATAACACTTCATTTTAATTTCTTTTAAAATTATTTATAAACTGAATTTCAGAACTCTAACAACTTGATTTATTTCTAATCAAACCATCTTAAACCTATGAGATTATTATGTGATGTTATATTGTTTGGTTGAATGTTGTATTTATTTTATTCTACTTTACTATATAAAAAAGACTACGACGTCGCCGAGGAGCCGGAGTACTTCCCCGAAGTCCCTCCCTCTCCCTTTGCTGAACAAGGCAAGTCACCAAACCAATCTTTTGAGCATATTGAACCCATGTTTGATTAAACTATCGCTAAAACTCATAGGCTATACATGCATTAGTCCAATGAAACCCTTACAATATAGGATCCCCCGACCTTGATGTGCAACTCAAGCCATGCTATCTCGCCTAACCTCCTTGTCACCATATGATCAATGATATTAGCTAGTGTCCAATGTATTGACACGATCGCTATAGGATAAAAATGAGTCGTAGTAAAATGGTTCTATTATATGATCCCTGTTACTTCTTATCCTTGGATTTCTGTTGGTGATGAGTTATGGTTGTGAGTGTATGCATGGTGGGTTCCGGGTGCACGCTAGGGCATTGGTCGGTAGCACCCGGGGCACTATAAGGACCGGTCTGAGGGATCCGTTGCAATACAATTACGTACTAACCACAAGTCTAGTGGGTAAGTCCTAACTAAGGTATGGGTTGTTCCAAACCGAGGCCACCATTTGGAGATGGGTCAAGTTGCACCTGCGGGTGACTTGTACCAATGTGGCGCAAAAAGGGGTGCGACGTTAGCCGGGATGCGGCCCGGCGCGCCGGCGAAACCTAGAGCGGGTGGTTATCGCTTGGAACATCTCATATTGAGGTTTTGGCATGAGTTCCCGTGGTATGGGTCATCTCGTTTGGGATGAGTGCGTGCCTTGTGGGTACAGTAGTACATCTCTGATCAGAGTCTTAAATCTTTTCGAAAAACCGAGCCCACGGTCAAGGGCGGGTTGCGTGACATCCCCCAGTTAGTTTACTTTGAATATGTATGTGCATGATGGATTGACATGTAAGGACTGTTGTGCGAGGAGGTAAAACGTACTCCTCGAGTTAGTTGATGTTGATGATGTTCATGTTTACTTTCCGCATGATTAAAATATGATTACACTAAATGCAATAACTGAAATTGTACTTTTCCGCAATGTTAGCCATTACCCTTCCTTGTTTATTATCCTGCATTATTACTTGCATTTGCGGTGGCTTGTTGAGTACTTTTTGTACTCATACCCGTTGGACCCCACAGAGGATGCTTACTATGAGGACGGTCTGGAGTAGCAACCCAGTCGAGAAGAAAAATCCTGAAGAAGATGTTCGTCATGCCGCTATCTAATTATTTTTATTCACTGTTTTTATTAAAACTTTGATGTAATAAATATGGTCTGCGTACCATGGATATTGTCATATGTACGTTGTCGCATGATGAACCTCTTGTATTATTGTTTTTCTTATGAAATTCAATAATGTCTCGATTTGATAAATCGGGGCACTACAGTGGGTTCCGGGTGCAAGCTAGGGCATTGGTTGGTCGCACCTGGGGCACTATAAGGACCGGTCTGCGGGATCTGTTGCAAAGCACTTCCGTACCAACCACAAGTCTAATGGGTAAGTCCTAACTAGAAGTATGGAACACTCGGACTCTCTGCACCATAGTGGAGGGGGCAAGGGGCTAGCCCTCAGGGCGCCTTGTACCGATGAGGCTCAAGGGGGGTATGGTGGAAACTCGACGCGTCGAGACACGATACGAAACCTATAAGAGGGTGCTGTTGAGTCGAGGCGAACCATACAAAAGGTTTTGGCACGAGTTCCCGTGGAATGGGTCATCTCGTTACACTTTCATGTAGGTGATGAGTGTGTGCCTTGTGGGTACAGTGGTACATCTCTGATCAGAGCAATTTAATCTTTTCGAAAAGCCAAGCCCACGGTCAAGGGCGGGTTGTGTGACTACTTACAGTTAGTTTACTATCGTTTGAATGGTTGAGTTAGTCATGGCATGTAAGGACTGTTGAGCGAGGTGGGGCTGACTATACCCCTCGAGTTAGAAGATGATGATGCATACACATGTTTACTTTTCAGTACTAATAAAATTGATCACATTTAATGCTTTACAATTATGCTTTTTCGCAAAATTAGCCACTATCTCCCTTGTTATTACCCTGCATTATATTTGCATTCGGTGGCTTGCTGAGTACGTTTGTACTCACCCCCGTTGCCTTACACCACCAGAGCCCGTCTACTACGAGGAGGATGAAGGTCTGGATTAGCGACCCAGTCAAGGCGAGACTGGAAGGAGGCGTTCATCTAGGACCCTTTGATTTATTAGTTTCTCTTCATATTTATTCACTTTTGTACTAATACGGTCTACGAGCCGTGAATGATATGCTCGTATTGTACGTGGTCGCACGATGAACGTCTTGTTTTTATTGATTTTCTATGGAATTTCAATAAAAGTCCTGATTTATTAAATCGGGGCGTGACATAAACTCAGATTATTGTTTATCCATCTCTGTTGGAAAATCAAAAAAAGTCCTACTAAGTTGTCAAATTATTGGCTTCTTACTATTGAAAAGAAAAGCCTGAATTCTTTTGGTAGCCATTCTCCCCTTTGCGAATACTTTGATCCTACAAAGACTAGCTGATCTATTATATAGGGCTACACTTGGTGATCTTGTTCTCACAATTTTAACAGAAAAGAAAAATATGAATCAGTGTTGAAAATCACAATACAGATGACAAGAGTATAAAAAAATGAAGTTACTATTTTGCATGCTAAAAAGAAAAAAAGAAAGACAGCCTACTATGTGAAAAAAAGAAGAGAGGGGCTATTGTTTTCTTTGCATTATTAGGAGAATAGTTCTGTTCGTGCAATCTTGTGCCCTATTTTAAATCAGTTTAATCAGCTAGCGTCTTTCCATAACCATTGCAATTGAGCCATTTTCTGTAACTCATATCTACTGTTGGCTCACCCCTTTGATTGCATTTGGTTCCATTATCTTTGTGTGTGAGTTGCTTTTGTTTATCTTCCGAATCTTGTGTTCAGCAACTAGATTGTGCGTTCTCATGTGGATAACTACTTAGTAAGACTACATCGAGAATTCAGATTGTGTAGGACAAAATTTCCCCTACCAAGCTCCACAAATAAAATCGCTGTAGGCTTTGATCTCAGCTGTGAGTTCGCTAAACATCATATTGTTCTGCCTCTCCATTAATGTGTGAACTCCTTTATCAATCAGCAGAGGGTAAGTAATAACTTCGGTGGTAAGGATAAGTGAGGTTGAGAGTACTATCCACACATATATTTTCTTCTTCATTTGCTATTTGCCCAACTAACCATGTCAGGTCAAGGTGAAAATTTAGGGAACAGTGGACGTGCTCCAGATGCCGCAGTTAACTGGACTGAATATTGTGCATTGAGAGACACACTATGACGAGATATCACTGTTGGAAATGAGCAGCTGAGAGAAGAATTGAATAACTCCATACAAGATCTTCAAATTGAAGAAAATCAACAACTGAACGTATTCCACACTAACATAGTTACTGACATTGTACGGCAACTACAACCACAAGCTGAACAAGAGCCTTTAATAAATGATACCGATGATGAAGCCGCTGCTTGAAGGGCTCGTGATGTTAATATAAACCCTCCACCTGTTAGAAATGTAAGGGTTTGTGATGAAAATAATAATAATAATAATAATAATAATAATAATAATAATAATGCAGGAAGGGAGCGTGGTCATGGCGTGGGTCGTGGAAGAGCTGCATATGAACCAATACATATTAACATAACCTTGCTCAATCAAGCAAATCAACACCATCATCGCAACAACAACAATCATCATCAAGAAGCTTGCAATGGTATCACTTGAATTTGAAGATTATGCACTGATTTGGTGGGAACAAATTCAGAGTCAAAGAGAGGATCATGACGAACCTCCTGTAGCATCGTGGACTGAAATGAAGGTTGAGATGAGAGCAAGGTAGCTCCGAATGTCAGAACCTGCAACAAAGATGATTCGAAGTACCAATTCGGTCTGAGGACCGAATTTTGCTAAGTGTTGCACTAGTAGCGAAGGTAACAATCTGTTACACAGATTAGCGGATACTTCACAGGCGAAGTAACAAGGCGATAGCAATATATTACGTAGATTAACGGATACTTCACAGGAGAAGTAACAAGGGTTACCACTGTTCCATAGTGGCCGGCGGAGGGCTTCCAGGCAAACCCATAAAGAGGTACAGGAAAATAAAGGTAAAGTAAATACGATCAAAGCATAGGTCTTTGGTTTGGTTTGAGTTGAGGGGATCTACGCTGGCCTCGCCTCTCTATTTATAGGGGCTTAATCTCTGATCTAATCCGCTATTAACCCGACCGTATAGAGATAAAAACTGAGCCGGAAACAAATACAACTTAATCTCTGCCGAAGTGGGCTTTGGCCAGGCCCATCGAGGCCTGCTCCTCGGGCCAGAGCTTCGGTAGCATGGGCCTCTGAAGGCTTCCCGGCCGAAGCCCGTGGGCTGGCTAGAGGCTTTTGGAGCCCATAGCTCAATGGACTTCGGCCCTATAGGGCTTTGGATAGGCCCTGGACATGTGTATTTTCGGCCCAAATCACCAAAATTGATATTTTGACAATCTAGCCATTAACGCCAGTTTTTGCTATCAACACATGCCCCCTGCCTTTTAGTGAACTGAGCGAACTAAAAGCACAATGAGCTGAAGACGATACCATTCATATCGGCTTTTCGACACTTTTATGATGTTTTCCACACACTTGGGAAATGCCTTTTCAAGTACCTACCATTCAAAGCTCTTCGAAACCGCTCTCCCTGTAGGGATTCCAACACGTACGCGTTGCCGGGAGCGATTTCGGCTATCTTAAAAGGACCTTCCCAACTAGGTGACCATTTACCAAACTTGGGACTCTTCGTGCCTAAGGGTAAAATCGTTTTCCACACCAAGTCTCCTATTTGAAACGATTTTGGTTTAACCTTCTTATTGTAGGCTTTGGCTACTCTCTTCTTTGTCTACTTCTATGGCTTCTAAAGCCCTTAGTCTCTTATCGGTCACTTCTTATATATTATCCTTTAGAAGAGTTTCATACTCGTCGACCGATAAGCAATCTTGCTTTAACACTCTTAAGGAGCCAAGATCTACCTCTACAGGTAGAGCAACTTCTTGTCCATATACCAATTCATATGGACTGACTTTGGTAGCACCGTGCTTTGCAATCCTACAAGCCCATAGTGCTTCGGAGAGCACTTCATGCCACCTTTTAGGAAACTCTTCAATTTTCTCCTTAATAAGCTTAATTACGGTTTTATTACTAGACTCGGCCTGCCCATTGGCCTGAGCATAGTAAGGCGAAGAGTTTATCAACCTAATACCATAGTATTCGGCGAAGTCCCTTACTTCTCTAGAGACAAATGAACTACCTTGATCTGTAGTAAGAGTTTGAGGAATGTCGAACCTATGTATGATGTGCTTTAAAATGAAATCACGTACCTCATTGTGAGTCATGTTTTGAGAGGTACGACCTCGGTCCAGTTAGTGAAGTAATTCGTCGCCATCAACACGAACCAATGCCCTTTTGAGGAAAGAGGGTGAATCTGGCCGTTGAAGTCTAAACCCCAACCTCGAAATGGCCATGGCTTGACAATAGGATTGAGCAATGAGGCAGGAGCTAACTGGATATTGCCAAACTTCTGACACGCTTCACACCCTCTATAGTACTTGAAACAATCCTCAATCATAGTCGGCCAATAAAAACCCGCTCTTTTGAGCATCCAACTCATTTTTTGGGCCGACTGATGAGTGCCGCAAAGTCCTTCATGGACTTCCCCCGTGGCCACCTGGGACTGTTCATGGTCTAAAACACTTCAATAGTACTCCATTGATGGTTCGACGGTACAACGTGTCATCTATCAACACGAATTTGAACGGTTGTCACCGAACCTTCCGATCAACCCTTTGGCTAGGGTCTCTCAAATACTGGATGATCGGGACTCTCCAATCGACCTTACAGGCTTCAGAGGGTCTCGCTGGTCCACCTTCTGAAAAAACTTCTAAATTACTGACTTCGGGGTGCCCCCCGAGCCATTCTAGCTCCTGCCGAAGCCTGGTCGGGGTGGTCGTTCAGAATGCGCTGGGCCGAAGCCCTTCGGAGGGTTCAGACTCCGAGGAGCCTTCTCCGTGCAGGAGGCTTCGGCCTAAAGACTTCGACGCGCTAGCTCCTTTGGTTGGCAAGGTACTTCGATCCAGGGTCCTCGGCGCATAGTGACCTTCGACGACCAGAGTGGTCTGACCCGGAGGGTGAGCCTGCCCACCGTCACTGGCTTCGGCAGTGAGGCCGAGCATCGGCTTCTCCAATACAGAAAATTTTTCTCTCCTGACTTGGTAACCAGATGCTTGCTGAGCCAAATCATTTGCGACTGAATTGTCTTCTCTAGATATGTGAGAGATTTTGAAATCATCGAAAGTAGCTACTATGTCTAGACACCTATCCAAGTAACTATTTAGCATGCCGTTAAAACATTGAGCACTCTTAGCTACTTTTTTCACTACCAACCAAGAATCACCGTATGCGTGGACATGTCTAGCACCTACAGATTCTAGTAATTCAAGACCTAGCAATAAAGCTTCGTATTCTTCTTGGTTGTTAGTGGAAGAAAATTCTAGTCGGGCCGAAGTTTCAAAGTGCATCCCATTGGGTGATATGAGAACCACTCCAATACCTTGACCACTTTTGCAAGCCGAACTATCAAAATAAAGTTTCCATGACACTACTTCAACTAGAGCGATAGTATCACTCCAGCTGACATCTACGTGTTGATCAACTATAAAGTTGGCTATGATTTGGCCTTTCATCACTCTCAGGGGTTCATAGGCCAAATCGTACTCAATCAACGCGTAAGCCCATTTTTTGATTCTTCCACTTAGAATCGGCTTCTGTAACATGTGCTTTAAAACATCAGTTTGGCAAACGACAACACATGTAGTGGGGAGAAGATAATGGCATAATTTGGTGCACGCGTAGTAAAGTGACAAACACAATCGTTCCACAAACGCGTACCTGGTTTTGCCGTCCAGCAGGCGGTGGCTCAAGAATGTGATGATGTACTCCTTCCCTTCCACCTCCATGGTTAGCACGGCCCCAATCACGCTATCTTCAGCAGCGACGTATAGCCAAAACGGAATCCCGGCTTTGGGTGCTCTCACCATGGGCAGTGATGATAAGCACTCCTTGATCCTTTCAAAAGCACTTTACTTGCTTGCCCCCAAGTGAACTCGGCTTCGTTTTTTAGCCGGAGTATGGGGACAAAGGCATTAATCTTGCCGGATAAGTTGGATATGAAGCGACGCAAATAGTTCATCTTGCCTAGCAACTTCTGCACGTCCTTTTTGCACGTCGGCGCTGCAATGTTTCTAATCTTCTCAAGTCTCTTAGGATCAATTTCTATGCCTCTCTCGTGAATAATGAAACCTAAGAACTTACCCACCGACACAACAAAGGCACACTTGAGTGGGTTCATTTTCAACCCATACTGCCGCATTCTATCAAAAGCAACCTTCAGATCATTTAAATGGTTTCCCATGGTGTCCGATTTGAACACGACATCATCAATGGAAACTTCTAGCATAATCCCTAGAAAGTCATGACAGATTAAGTTCATAGCGCGGTGATACGTGGCGCCAACATTTTTCAAACCAAAAGTCATGACTACCCACTCGAACAAACCGACAAAACCAGGGCATCGAAAGGCAGTCTTGTAGACGTCCTCTTCGGCCATAAAGATCTGATTATAGCCAGCATTGCCATCAAGAAAACTTAGTACCTTGTGTCCTGAAGCATCGTTGATCAGCATGTCGGCTATCGGCATTGGATACTCGTCCTTTGGAGTGGCTTTGTTCAGATCCCTGAAATCAATACACACCCGTATCTTTCCTCTCCCCTTCTTCTCTACAGGCACAATGTTAGCAACCCATTCCTCGTACCTGCATGGCCTAATAAACCCAACCTTGAGTAGTCTCTCCACTTCTTCCTTAACTCGGTCATAGACGGCCGAGTTAAAGCGGCGGGGAGGCTGCTTATAAGGACTAAATCCGGACTTGATGGGCAGCCGATGCTCCACGAGCTCGCGACTTAGCCCTGGCATTTCGCTATACTCCCATGTGAAACAATCGACGTACGACCGAAGTAACTTTATTACTTCAGCCTTTTCATCGGGCTGCAAATGTTGGTTTACAAAAGTGGGCCTTGGGATGCTACCATTTCCTATGTCAACTTCCTCCAAGGGATCGGCCGACGCAAAACCTTGTCCTAATTTCTCTACTTCGCTAAAGTCCCCGATGGCTTCGGCGATACCGTCTTTACTAGACCGATATTGCTCCACACGAGACTTTAGCCAATCTAGATTACTCTTGCTAGACATGACTATTAATACAAAAACAGCTGTGCTACTCCAGCCGGCTTTACAGACACTGGTACAAACCATCCTCCGAATACGCTAACAAAATAGTAATCCGAAAGATCTCTACTTGACAGACACTCTACTTTGTCATGGACGACGTCAACCGATACATCGACCAATGCTACTTGGGATGAAGTATCCGTGGGAATGACCTCCACCTCATCGCCGTCCCACTGTATCAGGCACTGGTGTAGAGTAGAAGGAATGCAACAGTTCGCGTGAATCCAGTCGTGCCCGAGTAGTACGCTATAATTACCTTGTACGTCGATGACGAAAAATGTTGTCGGCAACGTCTTGTTGCCCACCGTCAACTCCATAGAGAGTACTCCCTTGGCCTCGGAGCTCTTGCCGTGGAAGCCGTTGAGCATCAAGTTGGTCTTCTTCAGGTCATCCTCACCCCTGCCAAGTTTCTTCAACAACGAGTAAGGCATTAAGTTAATAGTGGCACCACCATCGATGAGCATCCAAGAAATCGACTTTCCATCAATGTGACCAATGACGTAGAGAGGCTTTAGATGGCGAGCTGAGTCCTCGGGCTTCTCGAAGATGGCGTTGTGCGGACTGAGGTTCAATTGAGCGACCTCGGCCTCGTCCTGTGGTAGGGCAAACTCGGCAGGCAGTGTGATGATGTTGATGTCCATCACCTGAGGTGTGGGCCCTTCAGAGATGGGCGAGTAATCGTCCTCGAGCATGTCATCGTCGTCGCTCGGACTAGGAGCCGGGTTGGTTATCTCAACCGACTTCTCCCTCCATACCTATTTTGTAGCTGGCCGAGGGTGGATTTCTTCGAAGATAGCATCGCGCTCGGCCTCAGCTCTCTTCTCGCGCATCTCCTGGGCCCGTAGTCTATGTAGGGGTCTCTTCTGTGATTTGGACATGCCCGGAGGGGCCCAAGATGGCTACAGCTTGGTGCCGGGTGCTACTGTTCAACTTCCATTAATTCTAGCCGAAGTGGTACTGTGCCCTTCAGCTTTTGCACCCTGCGCTCGGAGAGGGCTTCGCAGCGAACTCCGATAGACGGACAGGCCTCGTTCGGCTGACCTAACCAGGCTTCGGCGCAGAGCTCGTCCGAAGCATGGGACTTACCTCCATCAGACCTCGGTGACAAAGTCTTTGGGATTGGGACTTCCTGAGACCCAACTCTGATGGTGATGGCTTCAGACTCCCTGACCTTGGCCTCCGCGTGCCCGCACCCTTCGGCTTCGCTCTGCATGGTCTAATTCAGAGGCACCACAGACAGTCTGTGGACGATGCTCCCTCCGCTACATCTGTTTGCCCCTGCCATCCATAATACTCTGAAGGAAAACAAGGCATAGTGTTGGGTTGCGGAGGGTATCCTGACCCGGATACGTACGGAGCCCACGGGGTCCCCGCCCAGTCATACGGTGGAGGCATCAGCGGCTCTAGTGGCCTCGTCCACTGTGAGTCGAACCCATTACCCAGAGGGGGGATCGGCAGAGTCGATGGTATCTCGGACCACACCAGCGAAGGGTCCTACCAGGCCGGCGGTACGTTCGGCCAGTGCGGGCCGAAGCCTCCCATCGGAGAAGTCCAACATGGTGTGGGGTTCGGCCATTGGGGGCCGAAGTTGCTGTATAGGGGGCCCAACCATTGGGGCTCGAAGCCGCTGTACGGGGGATTCGGCCATTGTGGCTCGGAACCACCATCACTACAACAATCCAGAAAACTTCCGTCGGCAAAAGGCTAACTTCCATCGGCATTTGGCCGACGGAAGTGGGTAGACGGAAATTAGCTAACTTCCGTCGGCCAAACCAAGCCGACGGAAGTTACCCGGAAATCGGTAACTTCCGTCGGCCAAATTTTAGCTCACGAAAATTACTTTTTTTGTTTTTTCTGTCTACGGGCCAATAACTTCCATCGGCTAATGTTGGCCGACGGAAGTTAACTAAAAAATCCAAAAAAAAAATTTGCAACTAAAAAAAAGAGAAAAAAGGAAACAGGAAAACTGCTATATACATTCTACAATACATCTGTCCATCCTGTCCAATTTCCAAGTACTAAACTGAATCAGAATACACTAACCTAGAGTTAACTGGATGTAATATAAAGCAGTACTAAGCCATATATAGATTGAATTTCACTAGGTATCAAACAGCACACAAAGTTAACTAGATCTGAATTTATATAGCAGTATTAAAAAAACTTTGCACAACCAGATTGCAGACATTCACACAGAGTTCAATCATATGCAGACTTTTATAGATTGAGTAAACTAAATGCAATTCAGATATTAGATTCTATTTAAACAACAAATTTGTGAAGTGTATATTGCAAAGAAAACAATTGCTCACTATTTAACTCAGAGCAGCACATATAATTTTAGATCAGAACTCAAACTATTCATATAAGTATGCCAAATTTTCTAGGTGCACATACACAGCAGGTGAACGGTTTGTTGCTCACATCTTGCACACTTTATCATCTTTGCATTCAGCCTGCGGAAGGAAAGACGCCACTGTCATCACACGCAGGCAGTATAGTTTACATACATATGTTCTAGAGGAGCTGATCTGGTGACTAAAAAAGCAAACACCACTTACTGCTAGTTTTCGGGATTCCAGTCATAGTAGAGAAATCACTGAATTATTCATCAAAGACTAGACATGCTTCATTTTCATCCGATGGCTACCAAAATAAATGAAACAAGAACATTGTCAAGAGTATGCAATGATAAGTATTCATTCACTAAACCTGTAATTTGCATACGGTATTTCGCCCACACACCATATACTGCATTCGCTATTGCAGCTACCTGCAGGATATCATAATGAGATAGTAAAAGAAGTAAAAAAGGCATTAAACGTTCAAATAAAAGGTCAATTTTGTTACAAGAACACATTTGCACTCCATGATTCTTTAAGTTGATTTAGCGAATTTGCCATTATATAAGAACCACGAAGCTAACAGGTAAGTTTGTGAAATGAATGGAACGATAAAATTTTCAGTAGAGGAACGGTGCCAGTCATACCTCAACATCTGTGACTATTTTTCCATCTGAAAGTATAGCATGAATCCTCCCCATGGCCTGCAAAAAAATAACTTCAGGCAGAAAAGAGCAGACAAACAAATGCGCACTATGCTTATTGCTTAGGACCATCTATATTTATAAAGTTAACTACATAACATAACATTATGTTGAAGTATGGTTTCAGGAAACAACTAACTGATTTAGCATTCCCTGGGTACTAAAAAAGAAGTAGCTGGAGTAACATAACTAAAAGATACCATCTGCCTCATATGCACCAACTCCAGGTACCTTTCTACTAGCAGTGTTTTCACGTTAAAATCATGAGGATTTTATATATAAATGATAAAAGAAGAATGTATATAATAACTAACAAGTCAATCTGCAGTTACAACAAATACTCACAGTAATGGGAAAAGTATAAGATGCCAGGAATACAAATTGAAATAGCAAGCCATGCATATAAAAGAACACAAAAGACAGATTGTAGTTTCTGCATCTGCATCATAAAACTTATACAGAATCTAGACCACAGACAAAAATGTGTTCTCTCATTTGTCTTGTCAAACTAGTTGTGGCATTCAGCAGTGGACTGGATGTCAAATACCATCTAACTGAATAGACGAACCGAATGCCCTGAAGTCGCTAGGCTTGCTCACCGTACAGCTGAGCGCGGTGGGACTGGGAAGCGCCGATCGCCTCCGTGGAGTCCCGCAGCCCCGGAGGACGCAGAGGCGACCACCGGGAGGCGTGGAGGCAGCCACCGGGAGGCGGAGGGCGTGGA
Organism: Zizania palustris; assembly: GCA_019279435.1. NCBI lineage: Eukaryota > Viridiplantae > Streptophyta > Magnoliopsida > Poales > Poaceae > Zizania > Zizania palustris. The sequence continues at coordinate 407,265 of JAAALK010000082.1, forward strand.
GGAGTCCACCAGGCGGAGGGTGCGGAGGCGGCCACCGGGAGGCACGGAGGCGGCTACCGGGAGGCGGGGAGGCAGGCGGAGGGCACGGAGGCGGCCACCGAGAGGAGGGGAGGCGGGCGGAGGGCGTGGAGGAGGCCACCGGGAGGCGGGGAGGTGAGCGGAGGGCGTGGAGTAGGCCACCGGGAGGCGGGGAGGCGGGCGGAGGGCGCGGAGACGGCCACTGGGAGGTGGGGAGGTGGGCGGAGGGAGAGATGTGGGGAGGCGGCGAATGGGAGGTGACCGGGCGGAGGGAGAGAGGCGGGGAGGAAAACCTAGGCGCGGGTCGGGCGGGGAAAAAATATAGCGTTGCTGTTTTTTGGGGAAAAAATTAACTTCCGTCGGCTGAGGGTTGAACCGACGGAAGTTAAGTTAACTTCCGTCGGCCACAGTTAAAGCCGACGGAAGTTAAGTTAACTTCTGTCGGCTTCTTTAGGCTGACGGAAGTTAATTAATTTCCATCGGCTTTTGGAAAAGCCGACGGAAATTTCTGTTTTTCTTGTAGTGCATGCGGAGCATCAGGCCACCGCGGTCCGAAGCTTCCGTGTGGAGGGTTCGCCTGCTTCGGTCCGAAGTTACCCTCCGAGAGCCCCAGACCCTTTGGCTGCTTTAGCCTCTTAGTGTATGGACCTGCTCCCTTGGCCCTTCTTTGATGCTTGTTCAACAGCATTTTATATGTCACCTTTGGCCTTATTTGAGCCTTAGCTAAAGGGGTATTAATGTTCTATTTCCACACTCCTACCTCGGGGTTCTTTGGTACGAGCGTGCGTAGTTCTCCAACAATTACATCATTTCCCTTAGCTGACTCAGCCTGTTCTGGCCGAATCAATACCTTCTTTTCACCGAGGTCAACGGCGTTGACGGGAAAAGGATCTTTATCCAGCTTCATCTTCGGATTATGGTCTATCTTCAATCGTCCTTCTTCTATGGCCGATTGTATCTGCCGTTGAAAAACATTACTGTCATTAGTATTATGTGATTATGAATCATGCCACTTACAGTATGGATGCTTCTTTATCAAGACATATCGGCAGAATCCTCCTCTTCTGACTCTTCCTCGTCAGACCATTCCATGATGTGGATTTCCGCCCTAGGCTTGCTAAATGTCTTGATAAACTTTGTCTTTGGCTCGGCCTTCCTGGACCAGAGCCTGCTGTAAAACTTGGCTAACTTCCAAAAAGTTCTAGTTATCTAACCTCTCTTTAATTTCAGAACGCAACCCGTTAAAAGCTAGTTCCACCAAGTCCCTTTCCGAAATATTAAGGCTAAAACATCGGTTTCTAGTATCCCTAAAATGCTTGATGTACTCAGAGGCGTTCTCGCTAGACTTCTGCTTAACCGATGTCAAATGTGAAAGCCTAAGTTCTGTTTCACCCGTGTAGAAATAATCATGGAATTTCCGCTCTAAATCATCCCATGTTTGGATGGAGTTCGGTGGGAGCGCCGAAAACCATGTGAAAGCGGTGCCGGATAGCGAGAGAGAAAATAGTCTAACCTTTAGAGCATCTATCCCGCTAACTTCTCCACACTGTGCCAAAAATTGACTGACGTGCTCTAGTGTAGTCTTGCTACCTTCGCCGTCGAACTTAGTGAATTCAGGGATTCTATAGCCGCGGGGGTATGGTACTGTATCAAGATGGTCGGGGTATGGCTTACGGTAAACCCTAACCCGTCCCTTGGGCACGAAGCTGGCACACTCTCTAAATAGTGCGCGGACCCGCTCCTCTATGTCATCTTGGCACGTGTTCGTGTCCGGGTGCCTACGCATGTGGTGCGGGCAGCGTGGGTACCGGCGCAGGTGGTGGTGCGTGGTACGCAGTGTTAGTTTGACCGCAGGTGTAATGATTGGTCTCGGCCATAAGTGTTGAGGCCGGAGACATGATTGTGCCAGTGCTGTCGTTAGTCCTGCCGTATACGTGGTTTGCTGGAGGTGCACTAGCAATAGGAACTGGGGTATGGCCTTAATAAAGTCGAACCTTCTAAGAGTTGCCTCTACATGGGAGCTGACTGCCGAATCTAAACGGTTGGCTAGCGAAGCGCTAATGGTTTGATCTACTAATGCGGCTATTTTTTGCTCAATCTCTAAAGAAGATAAACGAGGTGATATAGGTGTTACCTGGACCTGAGCGAGGTCGGGGGTGATGATGTCGCGCTTGATGAAGCCCGCACGTGTCTTGACGTATCCCCCAAGCATCATGTCTTAGAGTGCCTTTAACTTTGCCTTGATCTCTACTCGGTCTTCTACGGGGATATCTTCAAGTGTGGGCATCAAGATGTTGCGGTTGTCGATATCCGCGCCTCCTATTGTGTCCATCGGTGGTGTAAACTTAGTAGTCGACGTAGATGTACTTGTCATGTTGGCGTAGCCTTCCCCAGCGGAGTCGCCAAAAAGTGTGTTGACACGAAAACGTGCCCCCGCACTTGGGTCAATTCGACGATCCAAAAGTGCACGGATACTTAGGAACAAGCCTAAGCGTGACGTGGCACCAACGTCGCATTCCAACTACCCTTAGTCGTGATAAGGGGGGTGGAGTCGCCAGGCAACCATATTACACAAAATAATCCGATTAGCCAAAAGAGATAGATTAAACAGAATAAAATCAGCAAACCAGTCGGAGTCTAGTGCGAAGGGGTCACCGAAGTGTACCTTCGGCGGCTGGTGCGAAGTACTCCGCTGAAGGGTGCTTCGGCGTTCGGACTGATCCGGCCAAAGATGGACTCCGAATTAATCTGGACGCGAAGATCACCTCCGAACAACGGGGTCCGGCGTGAGATCTCCGATACGGCAAACTACAGAATAATAACGTGAGGGCCACGCGCGAGCAAAACTTCGTCCGGTGCGGAGTATGGTCGCGGCGAAGCCCGTTGTGACGAAGTATGCTGGCGAAGCTTGTCTCCGGAGCCCGCAGTCCCACCGAAGGGTGTCCTGATGACCTCCGAAACTGATCTCTCAACTCCGGACACCTCCAACGAGGTAGCTCTGAACGTAGGAACCTGCAACAAAGATAATTCGAAGTACCAATTCGGCCTGAGGACCGAATTTTGCTAAGTGTTGCACTGGTAGCGAAGGTAACAATCTGTTACGCAGATTAGCGGATACTTCACATGGAAAGTAACAAGGCGATAACAATATATTACGTAGATTAACGGATACTTCACAGGCGAAGTAACAAGGGTTACCACTGTTCCGTAGTGGCCGACAGAGGGCTTCCAGGCAAACCCACGAAGAGGTACAGGAAAATAAAGGTAAAGTAAATACGATCAAAGCATAGGGCTTTTGTTTGGTTTGAGTTGGGGGCCTCTACGCTGGCCTCGCCTCTCTATTTATAGGGGCTTAATCTCTGATCTAATCTGCTATTAACCTGGTCGGATAGAGATAAAAACTGAGCCGGAAACGCATACAACTCTATCTCTACCGAAGTGGCTTCGGCCAGGCCCGTCGAGGCCTGCTCCTCGGGCCGGAGCTTCGGTAGCGTGGAACTCCGAAGGCTTCCCGGCCGAAGCCTATGGCCTGGCTAGAGGCTTTCGGAGCCCATAGCTCAATGGACTTCGGCCCTATAGGGATTCGGACAGACCCTGGACATGTATATTTTCGGCCCAAATCACCAAAATTGATATTTTGACAATCTAGCCATTAATGCCATTTTTTGCTATCAACAAGTCTATTTCGCAAACTTTGTGTTCAGAATGGAAATGCTAGAAACGCATCACTTTGGTACTATTACACAATATTGCGATAATTGAGCATGGTTTTGAACCTTTTGTTCCGGAAGCGGACTTTTGATTTCTTGCATGTTAAGGGCGCCGTCTTTTTAAGAACATTCATGTCGGGAAGGAAAACGATAGAAAAACATCTACACAATATTTCGATGATTGGGAAAATTTTTGAACCTTTTGTTCCGGAAGCGAAGTTTTGATTCTTGCAAGCTGTGGGTGTCTATTTCGCAAACTTATTGTTCGGAACGGAAATGCTAGAAACACATCACTTAGTACTATTACACCATATTACGTTGATTGGGCATGTTTTTGATCTTTTTGTATCAGAATCAAACTTTTGATTCTTGCATGATACGAGTGGCATCTATTTCACAACATTCGTGTCTGGAATGGAAATGTTAGAAACACATCGTTTGGTACTATTACACAATATTTGGATGATTGAGCATGGTTTTGAACTTTTTGTTCCGGAAGCGAACTTTTGATTCTTACATGTTACGAGCACCGTCTATTTAAGAAAAATTGTGTGGGGAACAGAAATATTACAAACAAATCCTTTGATACAATTACACAATATTACGATGATTAGGCATGTTTTTGAACCTTTTGTTCCAGAAGAGATTTTTTTATTCTTGCAAATGCAGGTGCCGTCTATTTCGCAAACTTTGTGTTCGGAACGGAAATGCTAGATATGCATCACTTGGTACTATTACACCATACTAAGTTGATTCGGCACATTTTTGATCTTTTTTGTATCGGAATCGAACTTTTGATTCTTGCATGATACGAGGGCCATCTATTTCGCAACATTCATGTCCGCAATGGAATCGATGGAAACACATGCGTTGGTACTATTACACCATATGATGATGATTGGGCACATTTTTGAACCCTTTGTTCCGGAAGCGAAATATTGATTCTTGCAAGTTACGTGTGCCGTCTATTTCACAAACTTTGTGTCTAGAACAGAAATGCTAGAAACACATCACTTGGTACTATTACAACATATTAGGATGATTGGGCACATTTTTCAACATTTTGTTCTAGAAGCAAACTTATGATTCTTGCATGTTACAGGTGTCATCTATTTTGCAACCTTAGTGTCTCGAACGGAAACGTTAGAAAGACATCCTTTGTTACAATTACATAATATTAAGATGATTTGGCACATAGTTGAACCTTTTTGTTCCGGAAGTGAAGTTTTGATTCTTGCAAGTTACGGGTGAAGCAAATATCACAAACTTTGTGTTTGGAATGGAAATGCTAGAAACGCATCACTTTGTACTTACACTATATTACGTTGATTGGGCATGTTTTTGAACTTTTTTTTCTGTAAATGTAGTTTTGATTCATGCATGTTACGGGTGTCGTCTATTTTGCAACATTCGTGACCGGAACGAAAGTGTTAGAAACATATCCTTTGGTACTATTACACCATATTAGGATGTTTGGGCATGCTTTTGAACTTTTTTGTTCCGCAATCGAACTTTTGATTCTTGCAAGTTACGAGTGCTGTCTATTTCGCAACATTTGTGTCCGGAAGCGATGTTTTGATTCTTACAAGTTACGGGTGTCGTCTATTTCATAGAGTTTGAGTCCATAATGGAAATGCTAGAAACGCATAACTTGGTAAATTTACACCATATTACGTTGATTGGGCACATTTTGAACCTTTTGTTCTAGAAGCGAAGTTTTGATTCTTGCAAGTTACGGGTTCTGTCTATTTCGCAAACTTTGTGTTCAGAACGGAAATGCTAGAAACGCGTCACTTTGGTACTATTACACAATATTGCGATGATCGAGCATGGTTTTGAACCTTTTGTTCCGGAAGCGGACTTTTGATTTCTTGCATGTTACGGGCGCCGTCTTTTTAAGAACATTCATGTCGGGAACGGAAACGTTAGAAACACATCTACACAATATTTCGATGATTAGGCACGTTTTTGAACCTTTTGTTCCAGAAGCGAAGTTTTGATTCTTGCAAACTACGGGTGTCTATTTCGCAAAATTATTGTTCAGAACGGAAATGCTAGAAACGCATCACTTAGTACTATTGCACCATATTACGTTGATTGGGCACATTTTTGATCTTTTTTGTATCGGAATCAAACTTTTGATTCTTGCATGATACGAGTGGCATCTATTTCGCAACATTCGTGTCTGGAATGGAAATGTTAGAAACACATCGTTTGGTACTTTTACACAATATTGGGATGATTGAGCATGGTTTTGAACATTTTGTTCCGGAAGTGAACTTTTGATTCTTGCATGTTACGAGCGCCGTCTATTTAAGAACATTTGTGTGGGGAACGGAAATGTTAGAAACAAATCCTTTGATACAATTAAACAATATTACGATGATTAGGCATGTTTTCGAACCTTTTGTTCTAGAAGTGATGATTTGTTTCTTGCAAGTTGCAGGTGCTGTCTATTTCGCAAACTTTGTGTTCGGAACGGAAATGCTTGATATGCATCACTTGGTACTATTACACCATACTACGTTGATTCGGCACGTTTTTTATATTTTTTTGTATCGGAATCGAACTTTTGATTCTTGCATGATACGAGTGCCATCTATTTTGCAACATTCGTGTCCGCAATGGAATCGTTGGAAACACATGCGTTAGTACTATTACACCATATGACTGTGATTGGGCACGTTTTTGAACCCTTTGTTCTGGAATCGAAATATTGTTTCTTGCAAGTTACGTGTGCCGTCTATTTCACAAACTTTGTTTCTAGAACAGAAATGCTAGAAACACATCACTTGCTACTATTACAACATATTAGGATTTTTGGGCACATTTTTCAACATTTTGTTCCGTAAGCGAACTTATGAGTCTTGCATGTTACGTGTGTCGTCTATTTTGCAACCTTAGTGTCTCGAACGGAAACGTTAGAAAGACATCCTTTGTTACAATTACATAATATTAAGATGATTGGGCACATAGTTGAACCTTTTTATTCCGGAAGCGAAGTTTTGATTCTTGCAAGTTACGGGTGAAGCAAATATCGCAAACTTTGTGTTTGGAATGGAAATGCTAGAAACGCATCACTTTGTACTTACACTATATTACGTTGATTGGGCATGTTTTTGAACTTTTTTGTTCTATAAATGTAGTTTTTATTCTTGCATGTTACGGGTGGTGTCGTCTATTTTGCAACATTCGTGACCGGAACGAAAATGTTAGAAACACATCCTTTGGTACTATTACACCATATTAGGATGTTTGGGCACACTTTTGAACTTTTTTGTTTTGGGCACGCTTTTGAACTTTTTTGTTCAGGAATCGAACTTTTGATTCTTGCAAGTTACGAGTGCCGTCTATTTCGCAACATTTGTGTCCGGAACAGAAACATTAGAAATACATCCTTTGGTAATATTACACCATATTAGGATGATTGGGCACATAGTTGAACCTTTTTATTCCGGAAGCGATGTTTTGATTCTTACAAGTTACGGGTGTCGTCTATTTCATAGAGTTTGAGTCCAGATTGGAAATGCTAGAAACACATAACTTGGTATAGTTACACTATATTACGTTGATTGGGCACATTTTGAACCTTTTGTTCTGGAAGCGAAGTTTTGATTCTTGCAAGTTACGGGTTCCGTTTATTTCGCAAACTTTGTGTTCAGAACGGAAATGCTAGAAACGCATCACTTTGGTACTATTACACAATATTGCGATGATTGAGCATGGTTTTGAACCTTTTGTTCCGGAAGTGGACTTTTGATTTCTTGCATGTTACGATCACCGTCTTTTTAAGAACATTCATGTCGGGAACAGAAACGTTAGAAACACATCTACACAATATTTCGATGATTAGGCACGTTTTTGAACCTTTTGTTCCGGAAGCGAAGTTTTGATTCTTGCAAGCTGCGGGTGTCTATTTCACAAACTTATTGTTCGGAACGGAAATGCTAGAAATGCATCACTTAGTACTATTACACCATATTACGTTGATTGGGCACGTTTTTGATCTTTTTTGTATCGGAATCAAACTTTTGATTCTTGCATGATATGAGTGGCATATATTTCGCAACATTCGTGTCTGGAATGTAAATGTTAGAAACACATCGTTTGGTACTATTACACAATATTTGGATGATTGAGCATGGTTTTAAACCTTTTGTTCTGGAAGTGAACTTTTGATTCTTGCATGTTACGAGCGCCGTCTATTTAAGAACATTTGTGTAAGGAACGAAAATGTTAGAAACAAATCGTTGATACAATTACACAATATTACGATGATTAGGCATGTTTTTGAACCTTTTGTTCTAGAAGTGATGTTTTTATTCTTACAAGTTGCAGGTGCCGTCTATTTCGCAAACTTTGTGTTCGGAACGAAATGCTAGATATGCATCACTTGGTACAATTACACCATACTACGTTGATTCAGCACGTTTTTGATCTTGTTTATATCGGAATCGAACTTTTGATTCTTGCATGATACGAGTGCCATCTATTTTGCAACATTCGTGTCCGCAATGGAATCGTTGGAAACACATGCATTAGTACTATTACACCATATGACGATGATTGGGCACATTTTTGAATCCTTTGTTCCGGAAGCGAAATATTGTTTCTTGCAAGTTATGTGTGCCGTCTATTTCACAAACTTTGTGTCTAGAATAGAAATGCTAGAAACACATCACTTGCTACTATTACAACATATTAGGATGATTGGGCACATTTTTCAACATTTTGTTCCGTAAGCGAACTTATGAGTCTTGCATGTTACGTGTGTCGTCTATTTTGCAACCTTAGTGTCTCGAACGGAAATGTTAGAAAGACATCCTTTGTTACCATTACATAATATTAAGATGATTGGGCACGTAGTTGAACCTTTTAATTCCGGAAGCGAAGTTTTGATTCTTGCAAGTTACGGGTGAAGCAAATACCGTAAACTTTGTGTTTGGAATGGAAATGCTAGAAACGCATCACTTTGTACTTACACTATATTACATTGATTGGGCATGTTTTTGAACTTTTTTGTTCTTTAAATGTAGTTTTGATTCTTGCATGTTACGGGTGTCGTCTATTTTGCAACATTCGTGACTGGAACGAAAATGTTAGAAACACATCCTTTGGTACTATTTCACCATATTAGGATGTTTGGGCACACTTTTTAACATTTTTGTTCCGGAATCGACCTTTTGATTTTTGCAAGTTACGGGCAGTGTCTATTTCATAGAGTTTGAGTCCAGAATGGAAATGCTAGAAACACATAACTTGGTACAGTTACACCATATTACGTTGATTGGGCACATTTTTGAACCTTTTGTTCTGGAAGCGAAGTTTTGATTCTTGCAAGTTATGGGTTCCGTCTATTTCGCAAACTTTGTGTTCAGAATGGAAATGCTAGAAACGCATCACTTTGGTACTATTACACAATATTGCGATGATTGAGCATGGTTTTGAACCTTTTGTTCCCGAAGCGGACTTTTGATTTCTTGCATGTTACGGGCGCCGTCTTTTTAAGAACATTCATGTCGGGAACGGAAACGTTAGAAACACATCCTTTGGTACTATTACACAATATTTTGGTGATTAGGCATGTTTTTGAACCTTTTGTTCCGGAAGCGAAGTTTTGATTCTTGCAAGTTGCGGGTGCCGTCTATTTCGCAAACTTTTTGTTCAGAACGGAAATGCTAGAAACGCATCACTTGGTACTATTACACCATATAACATTGATTGGGCACATTTTTGATCATTTTTGTATTGGAATCAAACTTTTTATTCTTGCATGATACGAGTGGCATCTATTTCGCAACATTCGTGTCTGGAATGGAAACGTTAGAAACACATCCTTTGGTACTATTACACAATATTGGGATGATTGAGCATGGTTTTGAACCTTTTGTTCCGGAAGCGAATTTTTGATTCTAACATGTTACGAGCGTCGTCTATTTAAGAACATTTTTTGTTCTATAAATGTAGTTTTGATTCTTGCATGTTACGGGTGGTGTCGTCTATTTTGCAACATTCGTGACCGGAACGAAAATGTTAGAAACACATCCTTTGGTACTATTACACCATATTAGGATGTTTGGGCACACTTTTGAACTTTTTGTTTTGGGCACGCTTTTGAACTTTTTTGTTCAGGAATCAAACTTTTGATTCTTGCAAGTTACGAGTGCTGTCTATTTCGCAACATTTATGTCCGGAACAGAAACATTAGAAATACATCCTTTGGTAATATTACACCATATTAGGATGATTGGGCACATAGTTGAACCTTTTTATTCCGGAAGCGATGTTTTGATTCTTACAAGTTACGGGTGTCGTCTATTTCATAGAGTTTGAGTCCAGATTGGAAATGCTAGAAACGCATAACTTGGTACAATTACACTATATTACGTTGATTGAGCACATTTTGAACCTTTTGTTCTGGAAGCAAAGTTTTAATTCTTGCAAGTTACGGGTTCCGTCTATTTCGCAAACTTTGTGTTCAGAACGGAAATGCTAGAAACGCATCACTTTGGTACTATTACACAATATTGCGATGATTGAGCATGGTTTTGAACCTTTTGTTCCGGAAGTGGACTTTTGATTTCTTGCATGTTACGATCACCGTCTTTTTAAGAACATTCATGTCGGGAACAGAAACGTTAGAAACACATCTACACAATATTTCGATGATTAGGCACGTTTTTGAACCTTTTGTTCCGGAAGCGAAGTTTTGATTCTTGCAAGCTGCGGGTGTCTATTTCACAAACTTATTGTTCGGAACGGAAATGCTAGAAATGCATCACTTAGTACTATAACACCATATTACGTTGATTGGGCACGTTTTTGATCTTTTTTGTATCGGAATCAAACTTTTGATTCTTGCATGATATGAGTGGCATATATTTCGCAACATTCGTGTCTGGAATGTAAATGTTAGAAACACATCGTTTGGTACTATTACACAATATTTGGATGATTGAGCATGGTTTTAAACCTTTTGTTCTGGAAGTGAACTTTTGATTCTTGCATGTTACGAGCGCCGTCTATTTAAGAACATTTGTGTAAGGAACGAAAATGTTAGAAACAAATCGTTGATACAATTACACAATATTACGATGATTAGGCATGTTTTTGAACCTTTTGTTCTAGAAGTGATGTTTTTATTCTTACAAGTTGCAGGTGCCGTCTATTTCGCAAACTTTGTGTTTGGAACGAAAATGCTAGATATGCATCACTTGGTACAATTACACCATACTACGTTGATTCAGCACGTTTTTGATCTTGTTTATATCGGAATCGAACTTTTGATTCTTGCATGATACGAGTGCCATCTATTTTGCAACATTCATGTCCGCAATGGAATCGTTGGAAACACATGCATTAGTACTATTACACCATATGACGATGATTGGGCACATTTTTGAACCCTTTGTTCCGGAAGAGAAATATTGTTTCTTGCAAGTTATGTGTGCCGTCTATTTCACAAACTTTGTGTCTAGAATAGAAATGCTAGAAACACATCACTTGCTACTATTACAACATATTAGGATGATTGGGCACATTTTTCAACATTTTGTTCCGTAAGCGAACTTATGAGTCTTGCATGTTACGTGTGTCGTCTATTTTGCAACCTTAGTGTCTCGAACGGAAATGTTAGAAAGACATCCTTTGTTACCATTACATAATATTAAGATGATTGGGCACGTAGTTGAACCTTTTAATTCCGGAAGCGAAGTTTTGATTCTTGCAAGTTACGGGTGAAGCAAATACCATAAACTTTGTGTTTGGAATGGAAATGCTAGAAACGCATCACTTTGTACTTACACTATATTACATTGATTGGGCATGTTTTTGAACTTTTTTGTTCTTTAAATGTAGTTTTGATTCTTGCATGTTACGGGTGTCGTCTATTTTGCAACATTCGTGACCGGAACGAAAATGTTAGAAACACATCCTTTGGTACTATTTCACCATATTAGGATGTTTGGGCACACTTTTGAACATTTTTGTTCCGGAATCGACCTTTTGATTCTTGCAAGTTACGGGCAGTGTCTATTTCATAGAGTTTGAGTCCAGAATGGAAATGCTAGAAACACATAACTTGGTACAGTTACACCATATTACGTTGATTGGGCACATTTTTGAACCTTTTGTTCTGGAAGCGAAGTTTTGATTCTTGCAAGTTATGGGTTCCATCTATTTCGCAAACTTTGTGTTCAGAATGGAAATGCTAGAAACGCATCACTTTGGTACTATTACACAATATTGCGATGATTGAGCATGGTTTTGAACCTTTTGTTCCGGAAGCGGACTTTTGATTTCTTGCATGTTACGGGCGCCGTCTTTTTAAGAACATTCATGTCGGGAACGGAAACGTTAGAAACACATCCTTTGGTACTATTACACAATATTTTGGTGATTAGGCATGTTTTTGAACCTTTTGTTCCTGAAGCGAAGTTTTGATTCTTGCAAGTTGCGGGTGCCGTCTATTTCGCAAACTTTTTGTTCAGAACGGAAATGCTAGAAACGCATCACTTGGTACTATTACACCATATAACATTGATTGGGCACATTTTTGATCATTTTTTTATTGGAATCAAACTTTTTATTCTTGCATGATACGAGTGGCATCTATTTCGCAACATTCGTGTCTGGAATGGAAACGTTAGAAACACATCCTTTGGTACTATTACACAATATTGGGATGATTGAGCATGGTTTTGAACCTTTTGTTCCGGAAGCGAATTTTTGATTCTAACATGTTACGAGCGTCGTATATTTAAGAACATTTTTTGTTCTATAAATGTAGTTTTGATTCTTGCATGTTACGGGTGGTGTCGTCTATTTTGCAACATTCGTGACCGGAACGAAAATGTTAGAAACACATCCTTTGGTACTATTACACCATATTAGGATGTTTGGGCACACTTTTGAACTTTTTTGTTTTGGGCACGCTTTTGAACTTTTTTGTTCAGGAATCGAACTTTTGATTCTTGCAAGTTACGAGTGCCGTCTATTTCGCAACATTTGTGTCTGGAACAGAAACATTAGAAATACATCCTTTGGTAATATTACACCATATTAGGATGATTGGGCACGTAGTTGAGCCTTTTTATTCCGGAAGCGATGTTTTGATTCTTACAAGTTACGGGTGTCGTCTATTTCATAGAGTTTGAGTCCAGATTGGAAATGCTAGAAACGCATAACTTGGTACAGTTACACTATATTACGTTGATTGGGCACATTTTGAACCTTTTGTTCTGGAAGCGAAGTTTTAATTCTTGCAAGTTACGGGTTCCGTCTATTTCGCAAACTTTGTGTTCAGAACGGAAATGCTAGAAACGCATCACTTTGGTACTATTACACAATATTGCGATGATTGAGCATGGTTTTGAACCTTTTGTTCCGGAAGTGGACTTTTGATTTCTTGCATGTTTCGGGCACCGTCTTTTTAAGAACATTCATGTCGGGAACAGAAACGTTAGAAACACATCTACACAATATTTCGATGATTAGGCACATTTTTGAACCTTTTGTTCCGGAAGCGAAGTTTTGATTCTTGCAAGCTGCGGGTGTCTATTTCGCAAACTTATTGTTCGGAACGGAAATGCTAGAAATGCATCACTTGGTACTATTACACAATATTACGTTGATTGGGCACGTTTTTGATCTTTTTTGTATCGGAATCAAACTTTTGATTCTTGCATGATACGAGTGGCATCTATTTCGCAACATTCGTGTCTGGAATGCAAATGTTAGAAACACATCGTTTGGTACTATTACACAATATTGGGATGATTGAGCATGGTTTTGAACCTTTTGTTCTGGAAGTGAACTTTTGATTCTTGCATGTTACGAGCGTCGTCTATTTAAGAACATTTGTGTAAGGAACGGAAATGTTAGAAACAAATCTTTGATACAATTACACAATATTACGATGATTAGGCATGTTTTTGAACCTTTTGTTCTAGAAGTGATGTTTTTATTCTTACAAGTTGCAGGTGCCGTCTATTTCGCAAACTTTGTGTTCGGAACGAAAATGCTAGATATGCATCACTTGGTACAATTACACCATACTACGTTGATTCAGCATGTTTTTGATCTTGTTTATATCGGAATCGAACTTTTGATTCTTGCATGATACGAGTGCCATCTATTTTGCAACATTCGTGTCCGCAATGGAATCGTTGGAAACACATGCATTAGTACTATTACACCATATGACGATGATTGGGCACATTTTTGAACCCTTTGTTCCGGAAGCGAAATATTGTTTCTTGCAAGTTATGTGTGCCGTCTATTTCACAAACTTTGTGTCTAGAATAGAAATGCTAGAAACACATCACTTGCTACTATTACAACATATTAGGATGATTGGGCACATTTTTCAACATTTTGTTCCGTAAGCGAACTTATGAGTCTTGCATGTTACGTGTGTCGTCTATTTTGCAACCTTAGTGTCTCGAACGGAAACGTTAGAAAGACATCCTTTGTTACGATTACATAATATTAAGATGATTGGGCACGTAGTTGAACCTTTTAATTCCGGAAGCGAAGTTTTTATTCTTGCAAGTTACGGGTGAAGCAAATACCGTAAACTTTGTGTTTGGAATGGAAATGCTAGAAACGCATCACTTTGTACTTACACTATATTACATTGATTGGGCATGTTTTTGAACTTTTTTGTTCTTTAAATGTAGTTTTGATTCTTGCATGTTACGGGTGTCATCTATTTTGCAACATTCGTGACCGGAACGAAAATGTTAGAAACACATCCTTTGGTACTATTTCACCATATTAGGATGTTTGGGCACACTTTTGAACATTTTTGTTCTGGAATCAAACTTTTGATTCTTGCAAGTTACGGGTAGTGTCTATTTCATAGAGTTTGAGTCCAGAATGGAAATGCTAGAAACACATAACTTGGTATAGTTACACCATATTACGTTGATTGGGCACATTTTTGAACCTTTTGTTGTGGAAGCGAAGTTTTGATTCTTGCAAGTTATGGGTTCCGTCTATTTCACAAACTTTGTGTTCAGAACGGAAATGCTAGAAACGCATCACTTTGGTACTATTACACAATATTGCGATGATTGAGCATGGTTTTGAACCTTTTGTTCCGGAAGCGGACTTTTGATTTCTTGCATGTTACGGGCGCCGTCTTTTTAAGAACATTCATGTCAAGAACGGAAACGTTAGAAACACATCCTTTGGTACTATTACACAATATTTTGGTGATTAGGCATGTTTTTGAACCTTTTGTTCTGGAAGCGAAGTTTTGATTCTTGCAAGTTGCGGGTGCCGTCTATTTCGCAAACTTTGTGTTCAGAATGGAAATGCTAGAAACGCATCACTTGGTACTATTACACCATATAACATTGATTGGGCACATTTTTGATCATTTTTGTGTCGGAATCAAACTTTTTATTCTTGCATGATACGAGTGGCATCTATTTCGCAACATTCGTGTCTGGAATGGAAACGTTAGAAACACATCCTTTGGTACTATTACACAATATTGGGATGATTGAGCATGGTTTTGAACCTTTTATTCCAGAAGCGAATTTTTGATTCTTGCATGTTACGAGCGCCGTCTATTTAAGAACATTCGTGTGGGGAACGGAAATGTTAGAAACAAATCCTTTGGTACTATTACACAATATTACGATGATTGGGCATGTTTTTGAACCTTTTGTTCAAGAAGCGATGTTTTGATTCTTGCAAGTTGCAGGCGCCGTCTATTTCGCAAACTTTGTGTTCGGAACGAAAATGCTAGATACGCATCACTTGGTACTATTACGCCATAATACGTTCATTCGACACGTTTTTTGATATTTTTGTATCGGAATCAAACTTTTGATTCTTACATGAGACGAGTGTCATCTATTTCGCAACATTCATGTCCGGAATGGAAACGTTGGAAACACATGTGTTGGGGAATATGTTTCCCCTCAACATGGGCCAAATGACGTCAGCCTCCGACGGCCTCCGGCCCGGAGCCCAACACTGTCGAAGCCTGTATCCTCCCCCAGGACTGTTCCCATGTCTCGAGGTTCGTCCCGGAGCCTGCTGGTGCGAAGCCCCCGGGCCCCATCGAAGCCCTCCAGAGCGGGGTACTTCGGAGCCCTTCGGTGCGAAGCCCACGGGATCGATCCCCTGAAAGCCGCAAGGAGCCAAGCCTCGGGCTGGTCCTGATGCAAGCCTCCGGGCCCGGTTCGAGGTTAACCTTCGGACCATATCTGGAGTTAGCCCTCGAACCCCCCTTCCGGGGCTCCGCAAGCCAGCCTTCGGACCCTGTCAAGACTGTTCGAAGCCAAGGCTCCGAGACCACAGTTCGGAGCCCAGTTCGAAGCCCAGGCTCTGAGACCCCAGTTCGGAGCCCAGTTCGAGGTCAAGGCTCCGAGACCCTAGTTCGGAGCCCTGTTCGGAGCCTTGCTCGGAGCATGCTTCAGAGCCCCCCTTCGGGTGCACTTCGAAGCCCTCTTCGCAGCCTCTGCCATAAGAGCTCCGACCCCTACTTCGAGGCTCAAGAAATATCTAAGTATAGGCCATACCGGGGGCCCCTCCGCCCCTGGTATGTCGTTTAGCTAGTCAAAGCCTGGCGCAGCCTGACACGCCTGTAAAGCTGTAAAGCTGTAAAGTACCTTTGTACAGTAGCTAGCCCTCTTTCCCTGTCTACCCCTAAAAGCCTAAGGGCTTGTAGAGGGCATTTTGGTCTTTTCCTTAAGGCCTGCGTGCCTATAAAAGCAGGGCCAAGCCCTTGTAACGGGACACACTCTCCAGGGGGCCAAAGGACCCTGGAATTATTGCTCCATACTAGGGCATACCATGCCAAATCCACCACAACTGGTCGTAGGGCTATTATCTCCTAAAAGAGGCCCGAACCAGTATAAACCTTTTTCTCCCTCTGTCAGAACTCTTCGAGGTTCATTCTCCACATCACACTCCACCACAGAAAAACCCGCTGGAACTAACGCAATTGTTCCAACAACATGCGTTGGTACTATTACACCATATGATGATGATTGGGCAAGTTTTTGAACCCTTTGTTCCAGAAGCGCAATATTGATTCTTGCAAGTTACGTGTGCCGTCTATTTTACAAACTTTGTGTCTAGAACAGAAATGCTAGAAACACATCACTTGCTACTATTACAACATATTAGGATGATTGGGCACATTTTTCAACATTTTTTCTGGATGCGAACATATGATTCTTGCATGTTACGGGTGTCATCTATTTTGCAACCTTAGTGTCTCGAACAAAAACGTTAGAAAGACATCCTTTGTTATAATTACACAATATTATGATATTGGGCACGTAGTTGAACCTTTTTGTTCCGGAAGCGAAATTTTGATTCTTCAAGTTACGCGTGAAGCAAATATCGCAAACTTTGTGCTACAAACGCATCACTTTGTACTTAGACTATATTATGTTCATTGGGCATGTTTTTGAACTTTTTTGTTCTGTAACCGTAGTTTTGATTCTTGCATGTAACGGGTGCCGTCTATTTCGCAACATTCGTGTCCAGAACGAAAACGTTAGAAACACATCCTTTGGTACTATTACACCATATTAGGATGATTGGGCACACTTTTGAACTTTTTTGTTCCGGAATCGAACTTTTGATTCTTGCAAGTTACGAGTGTCGTCTATTTTGCAACATTTGTGTCCGGAACGGAAACATTAGAAATACATCCTTTGGTAATATTACACCATATTAGGATGATTGGGCACGTAGTTGAACCTTTTTTGTTCCGGAAGCGAAGTTTTGATTCTTGCAAGTTACGGGTTCCGTCTATTTTGCAAACTTTGTGTTCAGAACGGAAATGCTAGAAACACATCACTTTGGTACTATAACACAATATTGCGATGATTGAGCATGGTTTTGAACCTTTTGTTCCGGAAGCGGACTTTTGATGTCTTGCATGTTACGAGTGTCGTCTTTTTAAGAACATTCGTGTCAGAAACGGAAATGTTATAAACACATCCTTTGGTACTATTACACATTATTTCAATGATTGGACACGTTTTTGAACCTTTTGTTCTGGAAGCGAAGTTTTGATTCTTGCAAGTTATGGGTGTCGTCTATTTCACAAACTTTGTGTTCGGAACAAAAATGCTAGAAACACATCACTTGGTACTATTACATCATATTACGTTGGTTGGGCACGTCTTTGATCTTTTTGTACCGGAATCAAACTTTTGATTCTTGCATGATACGAGTGGCAACTATTTCGCAACATTCGTGTCCGGAATGGAAACGTTAGAAACACATCCTTCGGTACTATTACACAATATTGCGATGATTGAGCATGGTTTTGAACTTTTTGTTCCGGAAGCGAACTTTTGATTCTTGCATGTTACGAGCGCCGTCTATTTAATAACATTCGTGAGGGGAACGTGATGAGGACATCCCTACCAATGATATAACCATACATGAATAGTAAGATACAATTATTCGAGTTCGAGCACGACGATTAAATCTCCAGTTCAACTCGTTTCTAAGTATCTTAGTATATTATCTTGGGAATAAATTACTACCTAATATTATTATTATTGTTAGGAACCATGGAGATGATTAAAATCACTTGGAGATAAACAAAGAGTTGGAGAAGAACCGGCAAGGACGTCCAAGCCAATTTGAGAGTCCAATCCAACTACAATTCGTGTCCAACTCGGATTCCAGGAGCAGCGTGCACTAAAATCATCGTCCAGGCCGCATACGGACTCCGTTTTTTACGTTCCACCCAGAAACGGAAAGATAACTTAATAACCTTTCCAATGCCACTGGTTTCCTCTCAAAATTCGTTCTAAGTCAACAGGAATCGTCAAAACAAGACAGAGTCCAGAATCTGTCAGCATGCTGTTTTCTACGTTTGATTCTTGCATGTTACGAGCGCCGTCTATTTAAGAACATTCGTGTGGGGAACGGAAACGTTAGAAACAAATCCTTTGGTAATATTACACAATATTACGATGATTGGGCATGTTTTTGAACCTTTTGTTCCGGAAGCGATGTTTTGATTCTTGCAAGTTGCAGGTGTGTCTATTTCGCAAACTTTTTGTTTGGAACGGAAATGCTAGATATGCATCACTTGGTACTATTACACCATATTACATTGATTCGGCACGTTTTTGATCTTTTTTGTATCGGAATCGAAATTTTGATTCTTGCATGAAATGAGTGCCATCTATTTCGCAACATTCGTGTCCGGAATGGAAACGTTAGAAACACATCCTTTGGTACTATTACACAATATTGGGATGATTGAGCATGGTTTTGAACCTTTTGTTCAGGAAGCGAACTTTTGATTCTTGCATGTTACGAGTGCCGTCTCTTTAAGAACATTCATGTGGGGAACGAAAATGTTTGAAACAAATCCTTTGGTTCTATTACACAATATTACGATGATTTGGCATATTTTTGAACCTTTTGTTCCGGAAGCGATGTTTTGATTCTTGCAAGTTGCAGGCACCGTCTATTTCGCAAACTATGTGTTCGGAACGGAAATTCTAGATACGCATCACTTGGTACTATTACACCATACTACGTTGATTCGACACGTTTTTGATCTTTTTTGTATCAGAATCGAACTTTTGATTCTTGCATCATACGAGTGCCATCTATTTCGCAACATTCATGTCCAGAACAAAAACGTTAGAAACACATCCTTTGGAACTATTACACCATATTAGGATGATTGGGCACACTTTTGAACTTTTTTTGTTGCGAGTGTCGTCTATTTCGCAATATTTGTGTCCAGAACGGAAACATTAGAAATACATCCTTTGGTAAATATTATAGCATATTAGGATGATTGGGCACGTAGTTGAACCTTTTTGTTCCGGAAGCGATGTTTTGGTTCTTACAAGACACGGGTGTCGTCTATTTCATAGAGTTTGAGTCCATAATGGAAATGCTAGAAACACATAACTTGGTACAATTACACCATATTACGTTGATTGGGCACATTTTTGAACCTTTTTTTCTAGAAGCGAAGTTTTGATTCTTGCAATTTACTGGTTTCGTCTATTTCGCAAACTTTGTGTTCAGAACGGAAAATCTAGAAACACATCACTTTGGTACTATTACACAATATTGCGATAATTGAGCATGGTTTTGAACCTTTTGTTTTGGAAGCGAACTTTTGATTTGTTTCATGGTACGAGTGTCGTCCATTTAAGAACATTTGTGTGGGGAACGGAAACGTAATAAACACATCATTTGGTCCTATTACACAATATTTCGATGATTGGGCACATTTTTGAACCTTTTGTTCTGGAAGCGATGTTTTGATTCTTGCAAGTTATGGGTGCCATCTATTTCGCAAACTTTGTGCTCATAACAGAAATGCTAGAAACACATCACTCGGTACTATTACATCATATTATGTTGGTTGGACACGTTTTTGATCTTTTTGTACCGGAATAAAACTTTTGATTCTTGCATGATACGAGTGGCAACTATTTCGCAACATTCGTGTCCGGAATGGAAACGTTAGAAACACATCATTTGGTACTATTACACAATATTGCGATAATTGAGCATGGTTTTGAACCTTTTGTTTTGGAAGCGAACTTTTGATTTCTTTCATGGTACGAGTGTCGTCCATTTAAGAACATTCGTGTGGGGAACGGAAACGTAATAAACACATCCTTTGGTCCTATTACACAATATTTCGATGATTGGGCACATTTTTGAACCTTTTGTTCTAGAAGTGATGTTTTGATTCTTGCAAGTTGCAGGTGTGTCTATTTCGCAAACTTTTGTTTGGAACAGAAATGCTAGATATGCATCACTTGGTACTATTACACCATATTACATTGATTCGGCACGTTTTTGATCTTTTTGTATCGGAATAGAACTTTTGATTCTTGCATGAAATGAGTGCCATCTATTTCGCAACATTCGTGTCCGGAATGGAAACGTTAGAAACACATCCTTTGGTACTATTACACAATATTGGGATGATTGAGCATGGTTTTGAACCTTTTGTTCAGGAAGCGAACTTTTGATTCTTGCATGTTACGAGTGCCGTCTCTTTAAGAACATTCATGTGGGGAACGAAAATGTTTGAAACAAATCCTTTGGTTCTATTACACAATATTACGATGATTTGGCATATTTTTGAAACTTTTGTTCCGGAAGTGATGTTTTGATTCTTGCAAGTTGCAGGCACCGTCTATTTCGCAAACTTTGTGTTCGGAACGGAAATTCTAGATACGCATCACTTGGTACTATTACACCATACTACGTTGATTCGACACGTTTTTGATCTTTTTTGTATCAGAATCGAACTTTTGATTCTTGCATCATACGAGTGCCATCTATTTCGCAACATTCATGTCCAGAACAAAAACGTTAGAAACACATCCTTTGGAACTATTACACCATATTAGGATGATTGGGCTCAATTTTGAACTTTTTTTGTTGCGAGTGTCGTCTATTTCGCAATATTTGTGTCCAGAACGGAAACATTAGAAATACATCCTTTGGTAATATTATAGAATATTAGGATGATTGGGCACGTAGTTGAACCTTTTTGTTCCGGAAGCGATGTTTTGGTTCTTACAAGACACGGGTGTCGTCTATTTCATAGAGTTTGAGTCCATAATGGAAATGCTAGAAACACATAACTTGGTACAATTACACCATATTACGTTGATTGGGCACATTTTTGAACCTTTTTTTCTAGAAGCGAAGTTTTGATTCTTGCAATTTACTGGTTTCGTCTATTTCGCAAACTTTGTGTTCAGAACGGAAAATCTAGAAACACATCACTTTGGTACTATTACACAATATTGCGATAATTGAGCATGGTTTTGAACCTTTTGTTTTGGAAGCGAACTTTTGATTTCTTTCATGGTACGAGTGTCGTCCATTTAAGAACATTCGTGTGGGGAACGGAAACGTAATAAACACATCCTTTGGTCCTATTACATAATATTTCGATGATTGGGCACATTTTTGAACCTTTTGTTCTGGAAGCGATGTTTTGATTCTTGCAAGTTATGGGTGCCATCTATTTCGCAAACTTTGTGTTCATAACAGAAATGCTAGAAACACATCACTTGGTACTATTACATCATATTATGTTGGTTGGACACGTTTTTGATCTTTTTGTACCGGAATAAAACTTTTGATTCTTGCATGATACGAGTGGCAACTATTTCGCAACATTCGTGTCCGGAATGGAAACGTTAGAAACACATCATTTGGTACTATTACACAATATTGCGATGATTGAGCATGGTTTTGAACTTTTTGTTCCGGAATCGAACTTTTGATTCTTGCATGTTACGAGCGCCGTCTATTTAAGAACATTCGTGTGGGGAACGGAAACATTAGAAACAAATCCTTAGGTAATATTACACAATATTACGATGATTGGGCATGTTTTTGAACCTTTTGTTCCGGAAGCGATGTTTTGATTCTTGCAAGTTGCAGGTGTGTCTATTTCGCAAACTTTTTGTTTGGAACGGAAATGCTAGATATGCATCACTTGGTACTATTACACCATATTACATTGATTCGGCACGTTTTGATCTTTTTTGTATCGGAATCGAACTTTTGATTCTTGCATGAAATGAGTGCCATCTATTTCGCAACATTCATGTCTGGAATGGAAACGTTAGAAACACATCCTTTGGTACTATTACACAATATTGGGATGATTGAGCATGGTTTGAACCTTTTGTTCAGGAAGCGAACTTTTGATTCTTGCATGTTACGAGTGCCGTCTCTTTAAGAACATTCATGTGGGGAACGAAAATGTTTGAAACAAATCCTTTGGTTCTATTACACAATATTACGATGATTTGGCATATTTTTGAACCTTTTGTTCCGGAAGCGATGTTTTGATTCTTGCAAGTTGCAGGCACTGTCTATTTCGCAAACTTTGTGTTCGGAACGGAAATTCTAGATACGCATCACTTGGTACTATTACACCATACTACGTTGATTCGACACGTTTTTGATCTTTTTTGTATCAGAATCGAACTTTTGATTCTTGCATCATACGAGTGCCATCTATTTCGCAACATTCATGTCCAGAACAAAAACGTTAGAAACACATCCTTTGGAACTATTACACCATATTAGGACGATTGGGCACGGTTTTGAACTTTTTTTGTTGCGAGTGTCGTCTATTTCGCAATATTTGTGTCCAGAACGGAAACATTAGAAATACATCCTTTGGTAATATTATAGCATATTAGGATGATTGGGCACGTAGTTGAACCTTTTTGTTCCGGAAGCGATGTTTTGGTTCTTACAAGACACGGGTGTCGTCTATTTCATAGAGTTTGAGTCCATAATGGAAATGCTAGAAACACATAACTTGGTACAATTACACCATATTACGTTGATTGGGCACATTTTTGAACCTTTTTTTCTAGAAGCGAAGTTTTGATTCTTGCAATTTACTGGTTTCGTCTATTTCGCAAACTTTGTGTTCAGAACGGAAAATCTAGAAACACATCACTTTGGTACTATTACACAATATTGCGATAATTGAGCATGGTTTTGAACCTTTTGTTTTGGAAGCGAACTTTTGATTTCTTTCATGGTACGAGTGTCGTCCATTTAAGAACATTCGTGTGGGGAACGGAAACGTAATAAACACATCCTTTGGTCCTATTACATAATATTTCGATGATTGGGCACATTTTTGAACCTTTTGTTCTGGAAGCGATGTTTTGATTCTTGCAAGTTATGGGTGCCATCTATTTCGCAAACTTTGTGTTCATAACAGAAATGCTAGAAACACATCACTTGGTACTATTACATCATATTATGTTGGTTGGACACGTTTTTGATCTTTTTGTACCGGAATAAAACTTTTGATTCTTGCATGATACGAGTGGCAACTATTTCGCAACATTCGTGTCCGGAATGGAAACGTTAGAAACACATCATTTGGTACTATTACACAATATTGCGATGATTGAGCATGGTTTTGAACTTTTTGTTCCGGAATCGAACTTTTGATTCTTGCATGTTACGAGCGCCGTCTATTTAAGAACATTCGTGTGGGGAACGGAAACATTAGAAACAAATCCTTAGGTAATATTACACAATATTACGATGATTGGGCATGTTTTTGAACCTTTTGTTCCGGAAGCGATGTTTTGATTCTTGCAAGTTCCAGGTGCGTCTATTTCGCAAACTTTGTGTTCGGAACGGAAATGCTAGATACGCATCACTTGGTACTATTACACCATATTACGTTGATTTGACACATTTTTGATCTTTTTTGTATCGGAATCGAACTTTTGATTCTTGCATGATACAAGTGCCATCTATTTCGCAACATTCGTGTCCTCAATGGAATCGTTGGAAACACATGTGTTAGTACTGTTGGCGCAAATGTTATGCCAACAGGTTCTCTGAAATCAAGAACGGACAAACAGGAAGTTTGTGTTTTAGGACTACTTTGAGCCTCCGAAATGGATAATAGCTCAAGTGGCCCGAGTAAATGTAGATGAATCACTTGTTCTGGATCCCCTTTTACAAGGTACAATGGGGGGTATTTATAGGGAAAAAATGTAAGGAAAAGACCTATTTACCCCCTAGAGTACAACCGACATAGTGAAACTATTCGGTATTATAAACAAGGTTATACACGGTAAAGTACTGCAAGGTAGATGGATAAGCTGGACATCCAATCAATCATGTCCTTTTGCTTCGAGGCCGCCATCCTCCCTTCGGAGGGTTCTCCAGGGCTTCGCACCGTAGAACCCTCCAGTCGTGGCGACGCATGCTTCGAACCACAGTTTACCAGCTTCGGAGTCCTCACCCGCCTTTGAAGGATTAATCTTTAAGTCTTGGAAATGGAGTAATTTCCCCCAACAGTAGCCCCTCGAATACGCCTTTCTGTAGTTAACCTGTTTAGAAAGAAGGCAGTATACGGAAGGAACATTTCTATTTTCTGAAGCTTAAAGAGGATTTGGGGATGCCGAGACTTAGCCGAAGACTTTGAGCCCAACGCGTTCGAACCTTCTCCTTCGAGCTCTCGATACAGTGAGAGCGCACGTTGGGAAGGGAACGGCTTCGGAGTGCGAACGTAGTGGAGACGGTTTCGGAGTGCGAACGTCGTGGGGCGCCGTTAGGAGTAGCCGTTACAGTGTAAGTAGTCGTTACCCTCTGCAAAAAAGGTAACGGTCGATTTTTACAGCTGTTGTACGCCGTTCCAATTACTGGGCCCACTTGTCGGCGACAGAAACCGAACCTGCAATGTGAAACCAATCGAAGAGTAGTACTGGTCGTGCAGTTATAAAAGGGGGAGATGAAGATTAACCGAGATTTTTTACCGCATTCATCACCTGCAATTCACCATTCCCCCAATCTTCCCAACTCTTGAACACTCGAGCGCGATGGCGAGAACTAGCCACACCACCCTAGAAGCGGCCAACACCCTGGCGCAGTGGCAGGCATGGGCCGCATCGGCAGCAGCGGCAATGGCGGGGGCTCCGAGCGGTGCCTGGCCCAAGAACCCTCGGGCGCTCCATCCGCCCTCCAAGAAGAAGATTGCCCAAAGCTTCATCATCGACCAATCCGTGAGCACCGCCGAGTCCATTGAAGAAGCAGTGGACGAAAAGCTGGGGGCTGCACTGAGGACCCGAGTCCCCGGGACAGAATCGACTCCAAGGCCGCGGAGCGGGGAGGTGGTGGTCTTCGAAGCATTCTTCGAAGAAGGCCTGGGATTGCCAGCCGTGGACTTCTTGGCAGAGGTATTGGACTTGTTCCACACACCTCTGCCTCAGCTGTCCCCCAATGCCATCGCCCGCTTGGCCATCTTCGAATGTGCACTCCGGGCGGAGGGATGCGAAGGACGCTCTGAAATCTTCGCCGCGACCCACGAAGTCATATGTCAACCGAAGCCACAAGACGGGCCAGGGGACTCTAAAGTGACGATAGCCTTCGGCAGCGTCAATTTCCAGCTGCGGAGGGAGCATGCCCTCCACTTCCCTGCAAAAGCTATAAATGACAGGTGGTACACAAACTGGATACTTCGGTGGTTTTACGCCGAAGTCGGAGAGGACTCCCCCCTCGCTGGTCCTCTCCAGGAGATCTGGTTCCAGAAGGAGGCGGACATCTCTCCGAACCCTAGCCTGCTCTCGACGAGGCTAGGGTTGCTCACTTCGGTGGCCCGTCGCATGAGCATGCGCGACCTAGCCGAGGAGTTCGTCGGTCTTCGGATCCCTCCCCTCGGAGCCAACTGGCCGATCGTGTTCCCATAGGCCTTGGAGGGGGACCTCCGAAACTTAGGTACACCTTCTCCTTGCAGCATCATATTAAATGAATAAATCAATTATACTCATATTTTTATACCTTTTTCTC
Source organism: Zizania palustris (assembly GCA_019279435.1). Classification (NCBI taxonomy): domain Eukaryota; kingdom Viridiplantae; phylum Streptophyta; class Magnoliopsida; order Poales; family Poaceae; genus Zizania; species Zizania palustris. The sequence continues at coordinate 433,319 of JAAALK010000082.1, forward strand.
TCAGCGGCGCCTCTGGCATTGGCTCCGGAAGACATAGTTCGAGCCACCGAACGGATTCTCGGAGCCCCTTCTGTAGCCGAGAGGAAAAGGAGGTTAGAGCTGGTGGGGAGCTGGGAGTGATCCAATAGAGTGTGGAGAGCTCTCGGCATGGAGCCCCCGAATCTTCCTGACTTCGCCCCAACCGGAGCGGTTGGACGCAAAAGGAAAGTCGCTGCCGAGCCCTCCAAGAATGCCAGCAAGCAACCGCTTAGGAAGAAGAAGGTAGCGAAGCACCCTTGGCAGTTGGCGCCTGCCTTGTCTGCTTCGTCGCCAAGTGCGCAAAGCTCAGCCTCCGAAGAGGCAGAGGACTCCGACGACCAGACAGCGGCGGCCTTCGAAGCCTACCTCCTGGATGACGAAGACATAGGGGAGGTCCCCCCTTGTACCTCCGTCAGGGAGGTAGTAAGTGCAACTCCGACTGTTCTCCCTGCGCCCGTCATCGTGCAAGTGGAGTCAGACTCCCCTACTCCCAACTTGCCTGCGCCCGAGGCGGTTCCGGCGGAGACCGTGGCTCCGACTGGAAATGTTGAAGGCAGGACCTCGGGGGATGACTTCGTCGACATCCTTCAGATGTACGAGGTCTTGGAGGATCCAGCAATCCTTCCCCACTAAGCTCCCGGAGGTTCTTTCCGAAGCTCCTCCTTTTTTAACTAATACTTGCCTGCTATCTGTGAAAACATGCTTATTAATTTTGTTATTGAAATAGGTACCTCTTCGGGTGTCGGTGCTTTGGTGGCGTCCAAAGTCCCTGCGTCTTCGGAGGCTGCTATTCAAGCGGACCCTCCCGCGCCTCTGGAGGCTCCGAATTTGGCGGCAGAGAATGCGTCTTTCGGGGCGGACGACGTGCTTGCCGGGATGGAGTTGGCGACGGAGGCCCCTCCTGCAGTGGTAGCTTCGACCACCGAGGTTGCCTGCGCCGCTGCGGTGTTGGTCGAAGGGGTGGCTGCCGATGGTCGAAGTACTCCTGCTTCACCCTTCTTCGTACGGGGAGGGGCAAGAGTATTTCTAGCCTCGGTCTTCTTCCTGGCCAAGCCGCGGCCTTCGTTGGCAATTCGGAGGATGAGGCCGCAGCGGATGATGCTCAAGCTCTGTCTTGGCTTCCTCTGCTGGCTCCGTTCCTAGAGCACCGGAGTGGCCTCCGGAGACTCATGGAGCCCCTGGCTGAGAGAAGCCAGGACATCGCCAATTCGGAGTTGATCTCCGTCTTGAGCGAGGCCAGGGCTTCGTCTCTCAACATGGCCCTCGAAAGGGCTGCCCTTTAGGTATGAAAAGACACCATAGCTACTTCGCATTAGTGGTCATAAATACTTCAGTACTTACTTAGTTCTTTTTGCAGCAATTTGTCCTTGCTAGAGCGGCAACGACTTCCAACGAGGTCGAAGTTAATCGACTTAAACGGAAGGTCACTACCCTCCAGACGGCCCTTAATGACTCCACCGGGAGATCCCTCAGGCTGGAGGAAGAAGTCTTAGAGGAACGGAGGGCTAGGGCGGCGTCTGACGAAGCCCTCGGAGCCCTTCGTTCGTCTGCCCAAGAGGTCGAGGCCGAGCGCGTCGTCCTTCGAACGGAGGTAGAAGGACTCCGCCAGGAGGCTGCTACCTCAAGTGCGCAGCTGGTGGAGCTCCAGGGGGCTCTTAGTCAGGCGATGGCCCTCAAGAGTTCTTTAATGCTCCGGGTGGCCGAAGTGAGTGCAACTGCTGCAAACCTGGAAGCAGCGGAGAAGAAGAACTCTAGTACTGCAGATCGTACCTTGGAAGCCCTTTAGGGTACTCTGGAGTACTTCGGCACCATGTGCCCTTCGTCTTCTGCTGCGACCCACGAGCCCCTTGATCGGAAGCTGACGAGGATCCAGGTCGCTTCGTCGTTGATGAAGAACTCCGGTATTCTGTACGGGGAGATCTCCGGACAGTGTGCTGGTATCGGGGTTCTTCGTCATCTTGAATCCCTTCGGATCCCCCTTGGCTCAGTCGGGGGTTCGTCTCCTGGGGGCTTCGCGGATGATGACTTGCTGCGGCCGTCTTCGGAGGTGGCTTCGGCCTGTGAAGCCTTTCGGTCGACTTGGAAGACGGACCATAAGGTCGCAGCTAAGGCCTGGATTGATGAGGCCCGTCGGTAGAAGCAAGCGCAAACTAAGCCACCACTTCCTGCTTCGCCAGCCCCTTCGGTTCCTGCTCCGCCGACCGACCCGCAGGTCTAGCCGCTTAGGATTGCTATGTATATGAAGCCTTTGTAAACCCTGCTTTTATTAATGAAAAAGTTATAAACGAGAACTTGTCTTGGGTGTTCTGCTCTTTTTTAGGTTTTGTCATGTCCTTCGAGCCCTGACTTCGAACTTCTAGAAGTTACCGACGAGCTCCGAAAGAAGTGGGCAAACCTCGAGGGTTTGAGGCCTTACCGCCGCTCCCGCTTTTCTGTTCCTCGCGGAGACGGAGGGGAGATCACCCTTGAAGTTCGAAGGGACGTCTTAGCTTATATTAAAGAGGAAGAGAAGACAGAGGGGTCCTCTTCTTCCGAACCTATTGATTGGTCCGACTCGGGGTACCGAGCCGAAGATCCTGGGGAAGCTGACTCCGAAAGGCTCCTGACATGGGCAGAGCTTCAAGAGGAGCAAAAGAAGCTGCGAGCCTCGAAGAAGAAGAGAAGCACCCGAACTAAAATGACAACTTCGGCGGCTTCGAGCTCCGAAGGGCAAAGTAGCTGTAGGGGTAGCTCTAGGGGCCGAAAAGGTCTTCGATTTTACTTAGGCTTAGATACAAATTTCTCTTGATGTACAAGTATAGTGATTTAATGTGGAATGCTTCGAAAGTATGCTGTGTGACTCCTACCCTCCGACCCCCTTTGTGGGTGGCGGAGCCTTTACCATAGAAAAGGGTTCGCTAGGCACAATGAATGTCTGAACACCCGCATGCTTCGAACTTGTACTTATCATTTGCATTTTTGGTTTGCTTTCGAAGACTAAAAATTTGCTCATTTTTTTGTCTTTAGACTCTTGTACGGATCTTAACAAGCCGGAGCCTGGAATTCGTAGGTTGGCCGCCTTCGGCTCTTTTACAGATACTTCGCACCCGAAGGCCGAAAATCTGTTTTTCTTTAAAGTCCTTAGACTCTTCTACAAATCCTAACAAGCCGGAGCTTGGAATCCGTAGGTTGGCCACCTTCGGCTCTTTTACAGATACTTCGCACCCGGAGGCCGAAAATTTGTTTTTCTTTAAAGTCCTTAGACTCTTCTACGGATCCTAACAAGCCAGAGCTTGGAATCCGTAGGTTGGCCACCTTCGGCTCTTTTACAGATACTTCGCACCCGGAGGCCAAAAATCTGTTTTTCTTTAAAGTCCTTAGACTCTTCTACGGATCCTAACAAGCCGGAGCTTGGAATCCGTAGGTTGGCCACCTTCGGCTCTTTTACAGATACTTCGCACCCGGAGGCCGAAAATCTATTTTTCTTTAAAGTCCTTAGACTCTTCTACGGATCCTAACAAGCCGGAGCTTGGAATCCGTAGGTTGGCCACCTTCGGCTCTTTTACAGATACTTCGCACCCAGAGGCCAAAAATCTGTTTTTGTTTAAAGTCCTTAGACTCTTCTACGGATCCTAACAAGCCAGAACTTGGAATCCGTAGGTTGGCCACCTTCGGCTCTTTTACAGATACTTTGCTATTATCCCCACGGACGGCGCCAACTATTGGCGCAAATGTTACGCCAACAGGTTCTCTGAAATCAAGAATGGACAAACAGGAAGTTTGTGTTTTAGGACTACTTTGAGCCTCCGAAATGGATAATAGCTCAAGTGGCCCGAGTAAATGTAGATGAATCACTTGTTCTGGATCCCCTTTTACAAGGTACAATGGGGGGTATTTATAGGGAAAAAACGTAAGGAAAAGACCTATTTAACCCTAGAGTACAACCGACATAGTGGAAACTATTCGGTATTATAAACAAGGTTATACACGGTAAAGTACTGCAAGGTAGATGGATAAGCTGGATATCCAATCAATCATGTCCTTCTGCTTCGAGGCCTCCATCCTCCCTTCGGAGGGTTCTCCAGGGCTTCGCACCGTAGCACCCTCCAGTCGTGGCGACGCATGCTTCGAACCACAGTTTACCAGCTTCGGAGTCCTCACCCGCCTTTGAAGGATTAATCTTTAAGTCTTGGAAATGGAGTAATTTCCCCCAACAAGTACTATTACACCATATGATGATGATTGGGCATGTTTTTGAACCCTTTGTTCCGGAAGCGAAATATTGTTTCTTGCAAATTACGTGTGCCGTCTATTTCACAAACTTTGTGTCTAGAACAGAAATGCTAGAAACACATCACTTCCTACTATTACAACATATTAGGATGATTGGGCACATTTTTCAACATTTTGTTCCGGAAGCGAACTTATGAGTCTTGCATGTTATGGGTGTTGTCTATTTTGCAACATTAGTTTCTCGAACGGAAACGTTAGAAAGACATCCTTTGTTACAATTACATAATATTAAGATGATTGGGCACGTAGTTGAACCTTTTTATTTCGGAAGCGAAGTTTTGATTCTTGCAAGTTACGGGTGAGGCAAATATCGCAAACTTTGTGTTTGGAACAGAAATGCTAGAAACACATCACTTTGTACTTACACTATATTACGTTGATTGGGCATGTTTTTGAACTTTTTGTTTTGTAAACGTAGTTTTGATTTTTGCATCTTACGGGTGCCGTCTATTTCGCAACATTCGTTTCCGGAACGAAAACGTTAGAAACACCTCCTTTGGTACTATTACACAATATTAGGATGATTGGGCACGCTTTTGAACTTTTTTGTTCCTGAATCGAAGTTTTGATTCTTGCAAGTTACGAGTGCCGTCTATTTCGCAACATTTGTGTCTGGAACGGAAACATTAAAAATACATTCTTTGGTAATATTACACCATATTAGGATGATTGGGCACATAGTTGAACCTTTTTGTTCCGGAAGCGATGTTTTGATTCTTACAAGTTACGGGTGTCATCTATTTCATAGAGTTTGAGTCCAGAATGGAAATTCTAGAAATGCATAACTTGGTACAGTTACACCATATTACGTTGATTGGGCACATTTTTGAACCTTTTGTTCCGGAAGCGATGTTTGATTCTTGCAAGTTACGGGATCCGTCTATCTCGCAAACTTTGTGTTCAGAACGGAAATGCTAGAAACACATCACTTTGGTACTATTACACAATATTGCGATGATTGAGCATGGTTTTGAACCTTTAGTTCCGGAAGCGAACTTTTGATTTCTTGCATGTTACGAGTGCTGTATTTTTAAGAACATTCATGTCAGGAATTGAAACGTTAGAAACACATCCTTTGGTACTACTACACAATATTTCGATGATTGGGTACATTTCTGAACCTTTTGTTCTGGAAGCAAAGCTTTTATTCTTGCAAGTTGCGAGTGCTGCCTATTTCGCAAACTTTGTGTTTAGAATAGAAATGCTATTAACGCATCACTTTGTACTATTACATCATATTACATTAATTGGGTGTGTTTTTGATCTTTTTGTACCAGAATCAAACTTTTGATTCTTGCATGATACGAGTGGCATCTATTTCGCAACATTCGTGTCCGGAATGAAAACGTTAGAAACACATCCTTTGGTACTATTACAAAATATTGCGATGATTGAGCATGGTTTTGAACCTTTTGTTCCGGAAGCGAACTTTTGATTCTTGCATGTTACGAGCGTCGTCTATTTAAGAACATTCGTGTGGGGAACGGAAACGTTAGAAACAAATCCTTCGGTTCTATTACACAATATTACGATGATTGGGCATGTTTTTGAACCTTTTGTTCTGGAAGCGATGTTTTGATTCTTGCAAGTTGCAGGTGCATCTATTTCGCAAACTTTGTGTTCGGAACGAAAATGCTAGATACACATCACTTGGTACTATTACACCATATTACGTTGATTCTACCCATTTTTTAACTTTTTTGTATCGGAATCAAACTTTTGATTCTTGCATGATACGAGTGACATCTGTTTCGCAACATTCGTGTCCGGAATGGAAACGTTAGAAACACATGCATTAGTATATTACACCATATGACGATGATTGGGCACATTTTTGAACCCTTTGTTCCGGAAGCGAAATATTGATTCTTGCAAGTTACGTGTGCCATCTATTTTCACAAACTTTGTGTCTAGAACAGAAATGCTAGAAACGCATCACTTGGTACTATTACAACATATTAGGATGATTGGGCACATTTTTCAACATTTTGTCCCGGAAGTGAACTTATGATTCTTACATGTTCCAGGGTGTAGTCTATTTTGCAACCTTAGTGTCTCGAACGGAAACGTTAGAAAGACATCCTTTGTTACAATTACACAATATTAGGATGATTGGGCACGTAGTTGAACCTTTTTGTTCCGGAAGCAAAGTTTTGATTCTTGCATGTTACAGGTTCCATCTATTTAAGAACATTCGTGTGGGGAACGGAAATGTTAGAAACAAATCCTTTGGTACTATTACACAATATTACGATGATTGGGCATGTTTTTGAACCTTTTGTTTTGGAAGCGAAGTTTTGATTCTTGCAAGATGCAGGCGCCGTCTATTTCGCAAACTTTGTGTTTGGAACGGAAATGCTAGATACGCATCACTTGGTACTATTGCACCATACTACGTTGATTTGACATGTTTTTGATCTTTTTTGTATCGGAATCGAACTATTGATTCTTGCATCATACGAGTGCCAAATATTTCGGAACATTCGTGTCCGGAATGGAAACGTTAGAAACACATGCATTGGTACTATTACACCATATGACGATGATTTGGCACGTTTTTGAACCCTTTGTTTCGGAAGCGAAATATTGATTCTTGCAAGTTACGTGTGCCATCTATTTTCACAAACTTTGTGTCTAGAACAGAAAAGCTAGAAACACATCACTTGGTACTATTACAACATAATAGGATGATTGGGCACATTTTTCAACATTTTGTTCTGGAAGCAATCTTATGATTCTACAATGTTACGGGTGTCGTCTATTTTGCAACCTTAGTGTCTCGAACGGAAACGTTAGAAAGACATCCTTTGTTACAATTACATAATATTAGGATTATTGGGCACATAGTTAAACCTTTTTGTTCCGGAAGCGAAGTTTTGATTCTTGCAAGTTACGGGTGAAGCAAATATCACAAACTTTGTGTTTGGAACAGAAATGCTAGAAACACATCAATTTATACTTACACTATGTTACGTTGATTGGGCATGTTTTTGAACTTTTTTGTTCCGGTAGCGAAGTTTTGATTCTTACATGTTACGAGTGTCGTCTATTTCGCAACATTCATTTCTAGAACGAAAACATTAGAAACAAATCCTTTGGAACAATTACACCATATTAGGATGATTGGGCACGCTTTTGAACTTTATTGTTCCGGAATCGAACTTTTGATTCTTGCAAGTTACGAGTGCCGTCTATTTCGCAACATTTGTGTCCGGAACAGAAACATTAGAAATACATCATTTGGTAATATTACAACATATTAGGGTGATTGGGCACATAGTTGAACCTTTTTGTTCCAGAAGCGATGTTTTGATTCTTACAAGTTATGGGTGTCGTCTATTTCATAGAGTTTGAGTCCAGAATGGAAATGCTAGAAACGCATAACTTGGTACAGTTACACCATATTACGTTGATTGCGCACATTTTTGAACCTTTTGTTCCGGAAGCAAAGATTGATTCTTGCAAGTTACGGGTTCCGTCTATTTCGCAAACTTTGTGTTCAGAACGGAAATGCTAGAAATGCATCACTTTGGTACTATTACAGAATATTGCGATAATTGAGCATGGTTTTGAACCTTTTGTTCCGAAAGTGAACATTTGATTTCTTGCATGTTACGAGTGCCGTCTTTTTGAGAACATTCGTGTCGGGAACAGAAACGTTAGAAACACATCCTTTGGTACTACTACACAATATTTCGATGATTGGGTACATTTCTGAACCTTTTGTTCCGGAAGCGAAGCTTTTATTCTTGCAAGTTGCGAGTGCCGCCTATTTCGCAAACTTTGTGTTTAGAACGGAAATGGTATTAACGCATCACTTGTTACTATTACATCATATTACGTTGTTTTGGCGCATTTTTCATCTTTTTGTACCAGAATCAAAATTTTGATTTTTACATGATACGAGTTGCATCTATTTCGCAACATTCATCTCCGGAATGGAAATGATACGAGGATGCGCCCAACCTTCACAGCGTAGAATCAAAGATACTCATGAAACCTGACGAGTCTTGTGCAGCCAACCATTGCATGTGCAACAACCTGCAGCACGGAGTTCGCCCAACCTCACGTTGTCCAGTCAACCAAGTCAAGCGGATTACAATCCTCGTTGCAATCACAAAGGGCTTGCAAGAACAATGGGAAGGAATGCATAATTCTCAGAGATGATTCAGCTAGTAGCTAGAACACTCAAGAACATGCATAAAGCATAGTTGTTTCATTCTCAAAATTTTGTTCCCCCAACACATTGAGAAAGATCCTATTATATAGAATGGATTGAGAGGGAGATGGAGAGGTGTTCAGGACGTTTTACATGGCATTAAGCCAATATTGGTGCACAACACCCTAATTAAAGCAAATGAAACGTTTGACAATTTCTGGTCTCCATATTAAGTTGGTGATAACTCTCTATTCTGGTGGAATTATTGGGTGAGGCCAGATCCGTTGGAAAGCTTATGAACTAAGCGTTCCAAGTTGTGCTCGAACACATTTATTGGATTTAATATGCTGTTTCTATGAGCATTTTATTCCATAATGGTCACTTGAATCCAAAATGGCCTTCATTGCATTCATTGCTTGATTGATGGCTGTTGATGAAGTGCTGCTCCTTTGGTCACTCTTCAACGTTTTCATACCTAAGAACAATTAAATTACAGGCATTAGGTAGCAGCTGATTTTCATGTGTAATGCTATTCTTATTTAGGAGCGAGTTCACCTGTTGATTTATTTGCTTTGCATGAGCGTGAGTTATTGCTCCTTCAAAATGATTTCGAATATCTTGATCATTGGGGGAAGGAAATGTTGTTGATGCTAGGCTGTCCGTATCAGGAAACATTAGAAACACATCCTTTAGTACTATTACACAATATTGCGATGATTGAGAATGGTTTTGAACCTTTTTGATGGAGAGGGGCCCGATCTTTCGTCAGGTGGGGGATAAACAACGATTTGTGGAGAACTCGACGTTGACGATCTGGCTTCCGATCCACAAGATCGGCCCTTGCAATCGCTACACCACTGCTCCGTTGGTTATCAACCAAGCACAGCCTGATTTACCTCGCCAAGAAGGCTAATCCTTGCCTGCGAATCGAAGAACACAAGCAAGAACGCAGAAAACACAATCGAATTGAAAATTCTATTGTTATCTGCGAATTTGGGTTCACTTACAAATCCGACGAAGTGGCGGCTATCAAAGCAACGTGTAAACTAAACCCAAAAACTAGATGGATATAGAAACACCTTATATAGTAGTTTGGGACACACCTCTAATGGGCTCAACTGGATACACAGGTGGGGAACAGAACAGAACCAACGACACAATTTATTTCAAACCAAGTGTATTGTGAAGGATCATGCCTATCGCACCATTATTGATGGAGGAAGCTGCCGAAATCTGGTAAGTTCTGAGATGGTGGAGAAACTTGCTTTGGATTCAAAACCTCACCCACAACCATACTACATTCAATGGTTCAACGACAGTGGTAAGGTAAATGTGACCCGAATGGTAAGGCTGAACTTTGCTATTGGGTCTTACTGTGATATTGTTGATTGTGATATCGTACCTATGCATGCATGCTTTGTATTGTTAGGTAGACCTTGGCAGTATGACAAAGACACTTTACATCATGGAAGAACTAATCAATATTCATTCATACATGGTAATAAGAAAATTTTACTGCATCCCATGTCTCCAGATGATATTTTTAAAGATGAGATTGCCAGAGCTAATAAAGTGAGAAACCAGGGACACCCTAAAAGTGAGAACCAGATTGTAGTCAAGGAACTTGAGGAACATAAGAAGAAAGAATCAAAAGTTGACCACGAAAATAAAAATATGATTAAGATGAAAGGTGTTTGTTTATTGGCTACCAAATCTGATACTGAAAAATTTGATGTTGCTACTACAACTTGTTATGCTTATGTGTGCAAACAAGATTTGTTCTCATTTGAGGATATTCCTCCTTCTTTGCCACTTGTTGTCATTGATCTTTTGTAGGAGTATTGTGATGTTTTTCCAAAGGAGACCCCACCAGGAGTGCCACCCATCCGAGGAATCAAGCATCAGATCGACCTAATCCCTGGTGCTCCATTGCCTAATCGTGCGCCATATAGAACTAATCCAGAGGAGACCAAAGAAATCCATTGTCAAGTTCAGGAGTTGCTCGACAAAGGGTATGTACGTGAATCCTTGAGCCCATGTGCTGTTCCAGTAATTTTGGTACCCAAGAAAGATGTTTCTTGGCGCATGTGTGTTGACTGTAGAGCAATTAATTATATCACAATTCGATATCGTCACCCTATTCCTAGGTTAGATGATATGCTTGATGAACTAAGTGGCTCTACTGTGTTCTCTAAATTTGATTTGCGTAGTGGATATCATCAAATTCGCATGAAATTGGCAGATGAATGGAAAACGGCCTTCGAAACCAAGTTTGGTTTATATGAGTGGTTAGTGATGCCTTTTGGTTTGACTAATGCACTTAGTACATTTATGAGATTGATGAATGAAATTTTAAGAACATTTATTGGACGATTTGTTGTAGTCTATTTTGATGATATTCTCATTTATAGCAAATCAATAGCAGAACATCTTGCCCATTTACGTGCTATTTTTGATGCCTTATGCACTGCACGATTGTTTGGTAACCTTGAGAAGTGCACATTTTGCACCGATCGAGTTGCTTTCCTTGGCTATGTTGTTACTCCACAGGGCATTGAGGTTGATCAAGCTAAGATTGAAGCAATTCAGAGTTGGCCAACTCCTAAAATGGTCAAGCAGGTGCCGAGTTTCTTGGGACTTTCTAGATTTTACTGACGTTTTGTGAAAGATTTCAGCACCATTGCCGCACCCTTGAATGAATTGACGAAGAAGGGTGTCCAGTTCCAATGGGGACAACCACAAGAAGATGCATTCAACATCTTGAAACATAGACTGACTAATGCCCCACTACTTCAGCTCCCAAATTTTGGTAAGACGTTTGAACTTGAGTGCGATGCTAGTGGTATTGGGATTTGAGCGGTACTTATTCAAGAAGGTAAGCATGTTGCCTATTTTAGTGAGAAACTCTTTGGACCTTGTTTAAGCTACTCAACATATCATAAAGAACTCTATGCTCTGGTAAGGTCGTTAGAAACATGGCAACATTATTTATGGCCCAAAGAATTTGTCATACACTCTGATCATGAGTCATTGAAACACATACGAAGCCAAGCAAAATTGAACCGTAGACATGCCAAGTGGGTTGAATTCATTGAGTCTTATCCCTATGTCATCAAACATAAGAGAGGAAAGGAAAATATTATTGTTGATGCTCTTTCTAGACGATACACCTTGCTTTCACAACTTGACTTCAAAATTTTTAGTTTAGAAACAATTAAGGAACAATATGCTAATGACAACGATTTCAAAGATGTGTTGATGAATTGCAAAGAGGGAAGAACTTGGAACAAATTCGTCCTTACTGATGGGTTTATATATAGGGCTAACAAATTATGTATTCCATCTTGTTCTGTTCGTCTATTGCTGTTACAAGAGGCACATGGTGGCGGATTGATGGGACACTTTGGTGTGAAGAAGGCAGAGGACATACTTGCTGATCACTTCTTTTGGCCCAAGATGAGGTGGGATGTTGAACGCTTCATCTCTCGCTGCACGACATGTCAAAAAGCTAAATCACGATTGCATCCACATGGTCTTTACATGCTTCTTCCTGTTCCTAGCGTACCTTGGGAGGATATATCCATGGATTTCGTTTTAGGATTGCCTAGAACAAAGAAGGGGAGGGATAGCATTTTTGTTGTTGTGGATAGATTTTCTAAGATGGCACATTTCATTCCATGTCATAAAAGTGATGATGCTACCCATGTTGCTGATTTTTTTCTGGGAGGTTGTTCGATTGCATGTGTACCAAACACTATTCTTTCAGATCGTGATGTTAAATTCCTAAGTCACTTTTGGAAAACTTTGTGGGCTAAATTGAGAACTAAATTGTTATTTTCTACTACTTCTCATCCTCAAACTGATGGGCGAATAGAAGTTGTGAATAGAAAATTGTCTACCATGGTTAGGTCCATCTTGAAACAAAATATTAAGATGTGGGAAGAATACTTGCCTTATATTTAGTTTGCATATAATCGTTCGGTGCATTCTACTACTAAGTTCCGCCCCTTTGAGATTGTGTATGGTTTTACTCCTCGTGCCCCAATTGATTTATTACCCACTCCACCTACGAAGAAATTGAATTTTGATGCGACAAAGCGTTCTTAAATGATTCTGAAACTCCATGAGAAAACAAAAGCAAACATTAAATCTATGAATGCGAAATATCAACTTGTTGGTAGCAAAGGGCGCAAGCATGTAACTTTTGAACCTGGTGATCTTGTTTGGTTGCATTTACATAAAGAACGATTTCCTGCATTACGTAAGTCTCAATTGATGCCAAGAGTTGATGGTCCCTTCAAGATATTAGAACGTATTAATGACAATGCATATAAACTTGAGTTACCTATAGATTTTGGGGTTAGTCCCACTTTTAACATTGTAGATTTGCAACCCTACTTGGGGGAAGAGAACAAGCATGAGTTGAGGACAACTCAAATACAAGAAGGGGAGGATGATGAGGGCATCTTCGACATGGTTAAACCCAAGACTCATATATTGGAACCAGCTCCAACAGAAATACAAGGTCCAATCACTCGAGCCCGTGCTCGACAATTAAACTATCAGGTGAAATCATTTCATGTATTGTATACACATACACAATTGAATGGAGAACTACTAAATTCGTGTGATGTTATTATTTTGCTTAGGAATGAAGGAAAAGAAGAAGAAAACTGAGCTACTTCGTGTTGGGAAAATCTGCCACATCAACATGTAAATAGACTGCATTAAAAGCATCATAACTTTGGAATCCCTTCATCAAATGGAATGTTTGAGTACTCTTTGGAAAGCTAAGAAAGTCTTATTGGAAGATAATATATTTACTCAACTGAGATATCCCAGCGAAGGAAGGAGAATCACTGTTTTCCTTCTTCTAGTCAATCTGTTTCCTTTTTCTAGATAATCTGTTTAGGTAATAATTTAGTAGTTTCCATATGTAATAAGTTTCCAAATATTGGGAACGTTCCTATGGCTATAAATACCCTAGAGACTTCAGTTGTGAATCATTTTTGGTTGAATACAATGTTTAGCTACGCTACATTGCTAGTTGAAGCCGTGGTCGGTTAGATCACCGTTTTGCTGTTCTAGAACTCACCCCTTGTATCCCTACGAAATTAGTGTGAGTGCACACTTGTTCATCTTGTTCTTGCTAGTTCTCGATTGCTTGCAGGAACAAGAACCCTCATGATTTGGTTGATCGTGCTCCGTAAAGATCACAAACAGCCTTGGAGTTGGTGTAGTGATTGCTAAGGCGCAACGTCCCTGGATGGTTGTAGACGGATCGTGAACGTCTTCTCCTTCTACCAATCGACCCATCCTCTTATCAAAAGATCGGGCCACCCGAGTCTCCATCAGTTAGAAACACATTCTTTGGTACTATTACACAATATTGCAATGATTGAGCATGGTTTTGAACCTTTTGTTCCGGACGCGAACTTTTGATTGTTGCATGTTACGAGCGTCATCTATTTAAGAACATTCGTGTGGGGAACGGAAACGTTAGAAACAAATCCTTTAGTACTATTACACAATATTACGATGATTAGGCATGTTTTTGAACCTTTTGTTTCGGAAGCGATGTTTTGATTCTTGCAAGTTTCAGGTGCGTCTATTTCACAAACTTTGTGTTCGAAACGGAAATGCTAGATACGCATCACTTGGTACTATTAAACCATATTACGTTGATTCAGCACATTTGTGATCTTTTTTGTATCGGAATCAAACTTTTGATTCTTGCATGATACGAGTGCCATCTATTTCACAGCATTCATGTCAGAATGGAAACATTAGAAACACATGCATTGGTACTATTACACCATATGACGATGATTGGGCAAGTTTTTGAACCCTTTGTTCCGGAAGCGAAATATTGATTCTTACAAGTTACGTGTGTCGTCTGTTTCACAAACCTTGTGTCCAGAACAGAAATGCTAGAAACACATCACTTGGTACTATTAAAACATATTTGGATGATTGGGAACATTTTTCAACATTTTGTCCCAGAAGCGAACTTATGATTCTTGCATGTTACGGGTGTCGTCTATTTTGCAACCTTAGTGTCTCGAATGGAAACGTTAGAAATGCATCCTTTGTTACAATTACACAATAGTAGGTTGATTGGGTGTCACGCCCCGATTTAATAAATCAGGAATTTTATTGAAATTCCATAGAAAATCAATAAAAACAAGACGTTCATTATGCGACCACGTACAATACGAGCATATCATTCATGGTTCGTAGACCGTATTAGTAAAAAAGTGAATAAATATGAAGAGAAACTAATAAATCAAAGGGTCCTAGATGAACGCCTCCTTCCAGTCTCGCCTTGACTGGGTCGCTACTCCAGACCTTCATCCTCCTCGTAGTAGACGGGCTCTGGTGGTGTAAGGCAATGGGGGTGAGTACAAACGTACTCAGCAAGCCACCGAATGCAAATATAATGCAGGGTAATAACAAGGGAGATAGTGGCTAATTTTGCGGAAAAGCATAATTGTAAAGCATTAAATGTGATCAATTTTATTAGTACTGAAAAGTAAACATGTGTATGCATCATCATCTTCTAACTCGAGGGGTACAGTCAGCCCCACCTCGCTCAACAGTCCTTACATGCCATGACTAACTCAACCATTCAAACGATAGTAAACTAATTGCGAGTAGTCACACAACCCGCCCTTGACCGTGGGCTCGGCTTTTCGAAAAGATTAAATTGCTCTGATCAGAGATGTACCACTGTACCCACAAGGCACGCACTCATCACCTACACGAAAGTGTAACGAGATGACCCATTCCACGCGAACTCGTGCCAAAACCTTCCGTATGGTTCGCCTCGACTCAACAGCACCCTCTTATAGGTTTCGTATCATGTCTCGACGCGTCGAGTTTCCACCATACCCCCCCTTGAGCCTCATCGGTACGAGGCGCCCTGAGGGCTAGCCCCTTGCCCCCTCCACTATGGTGCAGGGAGTCGGAGTGTTCCATACTTCCAGTTAGGACTTACCCATTAGACTTGTGGTTGGTACGGAAGTGCTTTGCAACAGATCCCGCAGACCGGTCCTTATAGTGCACCGGGTGCGACCAACCAATGCCCTAGCTTGCACCTGGAACCCACCATACTTATAACATAGCAAACTCCAACAGAGTCCAGAGACAAGAATAATGGGGAAATTCATATAACAGAATCCATCTATCTTCGACTCATTCAAAGTTTAAATCAATTTCTGGAATTTTATTTAAACAGAAAATGGGCTCTGGTCCACGGTGAGCCAAGCCCACAGTGGACTAGGCCACTGTGCGCGTGGACCGGATCAACCAGATCCATTGGATTCAGATCCAGCGATCAGGCGCGAGGCGGGTGGCTTTAATGAAAATGGACGGCGGAGATTAAAACCCGTGAATCAGTATGATGTGGACGCACCAGATCGAGTGGGCGGGTTAAGTGACGATCGAGCGAGCGCCTAGGGGCCTAGGTTTTGGCTAAAATGGAAAGAGGAGAGGATGGCGATCACGATGATACCTTCGGTGGCGACGGTGAACAACGGACAGTGACCGGCGGCGAGGGGTAGACGGGGAGATCCCTCGGGTCCTCGATGGTGACGGCGATCCGAGGGGTTCCACGGCCAACCAAGGGGTGGCCGAGGATGGGCGGGCTACGGCGATCACGACGGTGGCGACTGCTAGGACGGAGGGGGTCCGAGGCAGCGGTGACCGATGGCCGGAGGTGGAGCAGGAGAGGAAACCGAAGAATGGAGCAGGGCGCTCGGGATTGCTTCGGCTACGGCGTTAGGGTTGAGGGCGGAGTGCGGTGAACCGAGTGATATAAATAGGGGTCGCCGGCGGTGGTTTTGGCAAGGGAATTGGAGGAAACCCGAGAGGGTTCCTAATCTCTCCGGCGAGGTTTCTAATTGCATCGAATAGCTTACATGAGTGCGAAAATGCATCGGCAATAGATGGAAAGGGGGTGGCGGTGTCCGGGGAAAGTGATCCGGGGACAATCAGGGCGATCACGGGTGCCCGACGGTGAGGAATTGGAAATGGAGTCGCCGGAAGGAAAGGGGGCGATCCCCTTCCATCGGAGACGATGGATCTGACAGGTGGCCCCCACCTGTCAGTGACCGAGCGCGAAGCCAACAGCGCCGACAGGCGGGCCACGCTGGTCAGAGGGCGAAAGCCGCAGGTGGCTGCCGGGTGGGCCAGGCGGTGACGGGCGCGGGGAGGAGAGAGGGGGCGCGAGCGCCGACAGGTCGGTCCCACCTGTCGGTGGCTGGCGGCTTGGGCTGGGCTGGGCTGGAGGGAATTCGAGGTTGAGGCCCATTAAGAATAATAAGTGTTTCCTGATTTAAAATAATTGCAGTAATTCATATATTTCATTAAGGGTTGAATCATTGTTGATAAAAATTTGTAAAAATTCCTAAAATTATATTTTGGCCTCTAGTTTATCCCATAAATTTTTCAAGTCCAAATTTTCAATATTTCTCCCTGTTTGGCTTTATTAGGGCTCTTTTAGGATTTTCTTTAATAATACAATTCAGAAATTACTTTGATATTATTTTTCCTTTATTTTATTTCCTTTTAATTCTTGGGGTGTTACAATCATATCCCCCTTACAGAGAATCTCGTCCTCGAGATTCGGATCAATCCTCGAATAGCTCAGGATGTTGTGCCTTGAGTTCATCTTCTTTTTCCCATGTAGCTTCCTCTACGGGATGATTGCTCCACTGAACCTTGCAGAAGCGGATGACTCGACTTCTGGTGGTCCTCTCTGACTTCCAATATCTTGACGGGCTTTTCCACGTAAGTCAGATCCTCTTGAACATCCAACTGTTGCAGGTCCACTTGCTCTGTCGGGACGCGAAGGCACTTCTTTAGTTGGGAAACATGAAATACGTCATGTACTCCCATCAATGACGGTGGCAGTTCCAACTGATAAGCAACTTCGCCTTGGCATCGAATAATGGGAAATGGTCCAACATAATGGGGGGCCAACTTTCCTCTCATGTTAAACCGTTGGGTGCCACAGAGGGGTGTCACACGGAGGTAGACATGTTCTCCCTCTTCAAAGGCTAAATCTCGACGACGATTGTCTGCATAGCTCTTTTGGCGAGATTGGGCGGTCTTGAGCCGGTCTTTGATAATCCGTACCTTCTCTTCAGCTTATCGAAGGATGTCAGTTCCAAATACTTGGGATTCACCAGTTTGATCCCAAAGTAGAGGCGTCCTACACTTTCGTCCATATAGGGCTTCGAACGGGGACATCTGAAGGCTGGCTTGATAACTGTTGTTGTATGAAAACTCAACGTACGGTAAACTCTTGTCCCAAGTTGCTCCGAAATCCAAGACGCATGCCCGAAGCATATCTTCCAATATCTGATTCACCCTTTCAGTTTGTCCATCTGTTTGAGGGTGGTAAGCAGTACTGAAGTTCAGTCTCGTGCCCATCTCTTCTTGAAGGTTCTTCCAAAAATGAGAGGTAAACTGACTTCCTCTGTCGGACACTATCTTCTTGGGCACTACATGAAGACACACAATGCGGGCCATGTATAACTCTGCGAGCTTAGGTCCACTGAAGGTTGTCTTAACGGCTATGAAGTGGGCTACTTTCGTTAGCCGGTCAATGATTACCCAAATAGAGTCGTATCCAAGCTGGGTCTTTTGGAGTCCAGTGATGAAATCCATACCGATCTCTTCCCATTTCCATTCAGGCACTTTAAGTGGCTGTAACAGTCCTGCAGGTCTCTGATGTTCTGCCTTTACTCTTCTGCAGGTGTCATATTCTACGACAAACTGAGCAATCTCTCTCTTCATGCTAACCCACCAATAGCGTTCCTTCAGGTCTTGTTACATCTTGGTACTCCCGGGATGGATGGAGTATAAGGTATCATGGGCTTCCCTAAGGATAAGGGTTTTTATCTCGGGTTTATCTGGCACACATATCCGGGTTCCAAACCATATGGTGCCATCTTTGTCTTCCGAAAATCCTGGGGCTTTACCTTGTCTCATGCTCTCTTTAATGGCGGCTATATCCGAATCTTCCAACTGAGCTTCTCGGATTTGCTCGAACAGGATAGGACGGGTTTCCAGGGTGGCTAGATATGCTCCTGTGGTTAATCCAAGGTTTAACTTTTCCATCTCCTTATATAGAAAAGGCGCATGATCCTAAATTACGACGGCGGTACAATATCCTTTACGACTTAATGCATCAGCTACCACATTGGCTTTTCCGAGGTGGTAGTGAATACCTAAGTCGTAGTCCTTTATTAATTCCAACCATCGCCTTTGCCTCAGATTGAGGTCCGGCTGCGTGAAGATGTACTTCAAACTCTTGTGATCCGTAAAGATTTCGCAGCGGTTTCCGACCAAATAATGCCTCCAAATCTTAAGGACGTGCACAACTGCGGCCAATTCCAAGTCATGTGTCGGGTAGTTCAACTCATGGGGTCTCAACTGACGAGAGGCGTATGAAATAACCTTTCCGTCTTGCATGAGAACACATCCCAATCCTTGGCGAGATGCGTCGCAATAAACATGGAAATCCTTCCTGATATCTGGTAGGGTCAGTATGGGTGCAGACACCAGCCGGGTCTTGAGGGTGCGGAAACTTTCCTCGCATTCGGGAGTCCATTCAAACTTCTCTCCCTTCTGCAATAACTTGGTCATAGGCTTGGCTATCTTGGAAAAATTTTCAATAAACCTCCGATAATACCCGGCCAAACCTAGAAAGCTTCGTATCTCCAATACATTTGTGGGTGGCAGCCAATCCGTAACTGCTTCTACGGTGGAAGGGTCCACTGCGATACCTTGCGCAGAGATGATGTGTCCAAGGAACTTTACTTCTACCGTCCAAAATTTACACATGCTGTACTTGGCATAAAAATGGTGTTCCCTTAGCTTGCCTAAGGTTAACCGGAGGTGAGTCTCGTGCTCTTTCTGATCCTTGGAATAAATTAGGATGTCGTCTAAAAAGACCACGATGAATTTGTCCAAATATTCCATGAATACCTTATTCATCATATTCATAAAGAAAGCAGGGGCATTGGTCAATCCAAAGGACATAACGGTACACTCATATAATCCATAACAGGTGGTGAAAGCTGTCTTGGGTATATCCTCTTCTCGAATCCTTAGCTGATGATATCCGGACCGCAGGTCGATCTTAGAAAATACCGTAGCTCCTTTCAGCTGGTCAAAAAGATCATCAATCCTGGGTAACGGGTACTTGTTCTTGATGGTCACCTCATTCAAAGCTCGGTAGTCCACACACATACGCTTAGCCTTGTCTTCTTTCTTCTCAACGAAGATGACGGGGGCACCCCATGGGGATGTGCTAGGTCTGATATAGCCTTTCTTCTCAAGATCCTCCAACTGCGCCTTCATCTCAGCTAACTCATTGGCAGCCATCCGGTATGGGCGCTTGTAAATGGGGTGGTCCCGGGCACCAAATCAATTCGGAACTCGATGTCCCTCTTGGGTGGCATCCCTGGTAAATCCTCTGGAAATACGTCCGGGTACTCGCAGACTATCGGTATCTCTTCCAAGGTAATCTGATGCAGTCTTGATCTTTCGAACTTCAGGCTTGGCATCTGAAATGTGACGACAGTCCCTTCTTCATTGGTCACAGTTACTTGTTTTCGGGAACACCTTATTACTCCTTGGTGTTTATTGAGCCAATCCATTCCTAAAATGAGATCCAAGCCTTGGCATTCTATAAGGATGGGGTCGGCCCAAATATGGTGCCGTGGATATCTATCCATACGCTTGGGTTATAGGTTAGGGCTAGGGTTTGTTTTCCAGAGGTGACTATTTGTACGGCTCTTGGTAGTTCCTTTATGTTTAGGTTTTTCTTTTCCACAAAAGCAGTTGATATGAAGGAGTGCATAGCTCCAGTGTCAAATAAAACTAGTACAAGTGCTGAATGTACTATGAACTTACCCATCACGATCTCGGGTGCGGCCTGGGCTTCATCGGCGGTGACGTGGTTGACTCTGGCGCGGATGGCGGGGTTTGCTGCAAATCCTTGAGCACGTTTGGGATGGGGGCATGAATTAGAGTAATGCCCCTCCTAGCGGCAGTTAAAGCATACCACAGGCTTGCCGTGCTTGTCGCACAAAACCTCTGTCTTCTTTGCCGGGGCGGGTGGTGCGGCAGGTGCGGTGGGAGCGGGGTGAGGCTGTCTGGCTCCGGCGTTGGCGGCGGGTGGCGCCGGACGATACACTGGGCGGGGGTGGTGTTGTGGCACTGGTGGAGGAGGGGTGAAGCGAGGTCTCTGTGCCATTCCTTGGTTCTGCCTGAAGGCAATCATCCTTTTCTTCTTCAGGTCGACCTTATTCTGCTGGGTCTCCTGAATGATAGCTTTATTCACCATCTTTTGAAAGTTGGCGTAATCCCTGGAGATGAGTTGAAGGGACAACTCATCCTTCAGTCCCCGAAGGAACTTGGACTGCCTGGCCGCATCGGTACGGTCCTCCTCAGGTGCGTACCGGGCCAACCGGTTGAACTCGTGCAGGTATTCAGTTACAGACCTGCTTCCCTGCTGCAAGTCCCTAAACTATTGTTGTTTCTCGGCGATGATGCCATTTGGGACATGGGCCGCGCGGAAGGCGGCGGAGAACTCGGCCCAAGTGTGGACATGTCCCTCGGACAGAGTCTCACGCAGGTTGTCCCACCATTTTGTGGCGGGACCCTGGAGCTGGTGGGCGGCGAAAGCCACCCTCTCCTGCTCAGTGCAGGTCAAGAGGTCGAGCTTCTTTCCTATGGTCCTCAACCAAACCCCAGCCTCCATGGAGTTGGTAGTGCTTGAAAAGGTGGGAGGGCGGACTCGGAGGAACTCCGAGAGCTGAGAGGCGGGAGCGGGAGCTGGAGTGGCGGGGCGGGGCAGCTCGGGCTGTTGGTGAAGACAGAAGAACTGAGCCTGCTACTCTTGCATCTGCTACTGCTGTTGCTGCATCTGGTTTAGTAGGGCAGACACCAACTTATTCTGTGTGGCCATCATCTCAGCCAGAGTGGGGTGGTTGGTGACCGGGGCTTGCCTCTGCCCGGTTGCTCCCCACTGGGGCAAGTTACTATTCTCCCCTCCGTTCTGAGGGACGTCGGAGCCTTGAGTGTTAGTCATCCTGGAGTTTCCAAAGTAGATAACATTTTCTTAGAGGAAATCATTAAGCTTTATTCAAAATGTCGTTCTTGCGACTACATTTATTGCTTTTTATTTATTTCTTCATTCATGCCTTATATTTGACATGAATGGTAATACAAACAAGTAAAAAGAAAACAATCCATCGTAAAACCATGTCTATGGTAGCTCGGGGGACGACTCGACCACGGGCTCGACGGAAACAGTTGGGGTGGTGGAACTGGAGGGTCCGGCGAGTAGTGCACTGCGTGAAATCCTCTTGGGCCTCATGGCGGGGCGGAAGGGGTGCGATCTCCTCAATATCCTTTTTCAGCTCCTTGATCTGATGGCAGAGTTGAAGATTTGTGGTGAGGCGTTGCTGTAGGAGCTCATTCTGGCGCCGTAACTCCTCTGCCTCGGCAGCCAATCGGTGTCCCTACTTGATGCGGCGACGAATATCTCCGTTCTCGCGGTTCAGATCCTCAGAAGAGTGTCGGTAGAAATCGATTGTGTCGCGCTGTCCGTTGGCATCCTGCAGTGCCTCGTAGTGGAGATCATCCATTGCTTCCAACAAGCGTACGGTATGTCCAATTGCAGAATGGCGTTGGGATAGCATGCTGACGTAGACGCTGTGGGGACTTCCTGGGGTGTTAAGGGACACAAAGCGGTAAACGGTGTCGCGGAGATGGCAATCGTAGACCAGACGGAGCTCGGCGAGGGCCTGGAGTGTGGCGCGCTGACTGGCCACCACAAACGAGGGTCCTCCGACTCCATGGTTGTAGAAGGGAGGTTGCGTGGGGGAGGAGCGGATGACAACCGTGACCTCGCAGTAGCTCTCGCTCGCATCGGGAAAGATCCCGTGGAACGCGGGCACATGGGAGAATCCCAAGAAGTCGACGAGCACGCGAAGCTCACGGATGAATCCGGCCTCATCGTGAAGAGTCCCACTCATGGTATGGACCGGCATCTACAAAAGAGAGAAAGCTTTTGTGAAAACCTCGGAAGATGAGAGGATAAGTAATTTTGTAAGAAAGTAGGGTTAATATAAATCCTAGGGTTAGGTCCGTTTGGCTTCCTAGTCAAGTCGGCTCTGATACCATCTTGTCACGCCCTGATTTAATAAATCAGGACTTTTATTGAAATTCCATAGAAAATCAATAAAAACAAGACGTTCATCATGCGACCACGTACAATACGAGCATATCATTCACGGTTCGTAGACCGTATTAGTAAGTAAGTGAATAAATATGAAGAGAAACTAATAAATAAAAGGGTCCAAGATGAACGCCTCCTTCCAGTCTCGCCTTGACTGGGTCGCTACTCCAGACCTTCATCCTCCTCTTAGTAGACGAGCTGTGGTGGTGTCAGGCAACGGGGGTGAGTACAAACGTACTGAGCAAGCCACCGAATGCAAATATAATACAGGGTAATAACAAGGGAGATAGTGGCTAATTTTGCGGAAAAGCATAATTGTAAAGCATTAAATGTGATCAATTTTATTAGTACTGAAAAGTAAACATGTGTATGCATCATCATCTTCTAACTCGAGGGGTACAGTCAGCCCCACCTCGCTCAACAGTCCTTACATGCCATGACTAACTAAACCATTCAAACGATAGTAAACTAACTGCGAGTAGTCACACAACCCGCCCTTAACCATGGACTCGGCTTTTCGAAAAGATTAAATTGCTCTGATCAGAGATGTACCACTGTACCCACAAGGCACGCACTCATCACCTACACGAAAGTGTAACGAGATGACCCATTCTACGGGAACTCGTGGCAAAACCTTCCGTATGGTTCGCCTCGACTCAACAGCACCCTCTTATAGGTTTCGTATCGTGTCTCGACGCGTCGAGTTTCCACCATACCCCCCCTTGAGCCTCGTCGGTACAAGGCGCCCTGAGGGCTAGCCCCTTTCCCTCTCCACTATGGTGCAGAGAGTCGGAGTGTTCCATACTTCCAGTTAGGACTTACCCATTAGACTTGTGGTTAGTATGGAAGTGCTTTGCAACAGATCCCGTAGACCGGTCCTTATAGTGCCCCGGGTGCGACCAACCAATGCCCTAGCTTGCACCTAGAACCCACCATACTTATAACATTGCAAACTCCAACAGAGTCCAGAGACAAGAATAACGAGGAAATTCATATAAAAGAATCCATCTATCTACGACTCATTCTTTTTATCCTATAGCTGTTGTGCCGGTACATTGGGCACTAGCTAATATAATATTTGTAGAGCGACAAGGAGTTAAGGCTCAATAAGCATGGCTTGGGTTTGCACACAAGGACGGGGATCTAATAAATATAAGTGTAGGGCTTGATGTTTGACTAATGCAATATTATCCTATGAGTTATAGCGATAGTTATAAAAACTGGGCTCAGTGATGATCAACTATTTCCACAAGAGGGGTCGATGACTTGCCTTGCTCAGAAAAGGGTGAAGGTGGAACCTCGGGATAGAACTCTGGCTCCTCAACGAACTCGTAATCTTCCCGATACGGAAAAAGTAAACAATATATTCAATAAAGCATCACAAAACATAAGCATACAAGTTTTATGATTTTAATATGTGCATTGAGCTTTATTGTACTGAAGTTATTTTAATAATATCAAAGGTTAAAGTTTTGGTGGTTTTCCTAATTTATTTCATGAATTATTAATTTATCCCTAAGGGGCTTTTATTTATTTAATTCATAAGATTATTTTAGGCAGTAGTGACATACTGTTTTTATGACATAAATGTGTAGAGAATAAATTGTTGAATTTAACAAAATTTGAATGGTGAAATTTGGAGTTAAAATGAGCAAGTTATGAATTTTCAAAGTTTAAATCAATTTCTGGAATTTTATTTAAACAGAAAATGGGCTCTGGTCCACGGTGAGCCAAGCCCACAGTGGACTAGGCCACTGTGCGCGTGGACCGGATCAACCAGATCCGTTGGATTCAGATCCAGCGATCAGGCGCGAGGCGGGTGGCTTTAATGAAAATGGACGACGGAGATTAAACCCGTGAATTAGTATGACATGGACGCACCAGATCGAGCGGGCGGGTTAAGTTACGATCGACGGCCGAGAGGCCTCGATACCATTTTGACCAGATCCAAGGGCCCAGATTAAATCCCGAAGGGATTTAATCGTAGCCCTCTGATCACGATCGGACGGCCGTGGTGCGGTCCGGCACGGCACGGTCGTAAAGGGCTTGTACCCCCTTCGTCTCCGGCGACGGCGGCCTCGGGTGCGGTGGCGACGGCGGCGGCGAGCGCCTAGGGGCCTAGGTTTTGGCTAAAATGGAAAGAGGAGAGGATGGCGATCACGATGATACCTTCGGTGGCGACGGTGAACAACGGACGGTGACCGGCGGCGAGGGGTAGACGGGGAGATCCCTCGGGTCCTTGACGGTGACGGCGATCCGAGGGGTTCCACGGTCAGCCGAGGGGTGGCCGAGGACGGGCGGGCTCCGGCGATCACGACGGTGGCGACAGCTAGGACGGAGGGGGTCCGAGGCGGCGGTGACCGGTGGCCGAAGGTGGAGCAGGAGAGGAAACCGAAGAATGGAGCAGGGCGCTCGGGATTGCTTCGGCTAGGGTGTTAGGGTTGAGGGCGGAGTGCGGTGAGCCGAGGGATATAAATAGGGGTCGCCGGTGGTGGTTTTGGCAAGGGAATTGGAGGAAACCCGAGAGGGTTCCTAATCTCTCTGGCGAGGGAAGGAAAGGGGGCGATCCCCTTCCATCGAAGACGATGGATCTGACAGGTGGCCCCCACCTGTCAGTGACCGAGCGTGAATCCAACAGCGCCGACAGGCGGGCCACGCTGGTCAGAGGGCGAAAGCGGCGCAGATGGCTGCTTGGTGGGCCAGGCGGGGACGGGCGCGGGGAGGAGAAAGGGGGCGCGAGCGCCGATAGGTCGGTCCCACCTGTCGGTGGCTGGCGGCTTGGGCTGGGCTGGGCTGGAGGGAATCCGAGGTTGAGGCCCATTAAGAATAACAAGTGTTTTCTGATTTAAAATAATTGCAGTAATTCATATATTTCATTAAGGGTTGAATCACCGTTGATAAAAATTTGTACAAATTCCTAAAATTATATTTTGGCCTCTAGTTTATCCCATAAATTTTTCAAGTCCAAATTTTCAATATTTCTCCCTGTTTGGCTTTATTAGGCCTCTTTTAGGATTTTCTTTAATAATACAATTCAGAAATTACTTTGATATTATTTTTCCTTTATTTTATTTCCTTTTAATTCTTGGGGTGTTACATTGGGCACGTAGTTGAACCTTTTTGTTCCGGAAGCGAAGTTTTGATTCTTGCAAGTTACGGGTGAAGCAAATATCGCAAACTTTGTGTTTGGAACAGACATGCTAGAAACGCATCACTTTGTACTTACACTATATTACGTTGATTGGGCATGTTTTTGAACTTTTTTGTTCTGTAAATGTAGTTTTGATTCTAGCATGTTACAGGTGCCGTCTATTTCGCAACATTCATGTCCGAAACGAAAACGTTAGCAACACATCCTTTGGTATTATTACACCATATTATGATGATTGGGCACACTTTTGAACTTTTTGCTTCCAGAATTGAACGTTTGATTCTTGCAAGTTATGAGTGCTATCTATATCGCAACATTTGTGTCCGGAAACATTAGAAATACATCATTTGGTAATATTACACCATATTAGGATGATTGGTCACGTAGTTGAACCTTTTTGTTCCAGAAGCGATATTTTGATTCTTACAAGTTACGGGTGTCGTCTATTTCATAGAGTTTGACTCCAGAATGGAAATGCTAGAAACGCATAACTTGGTGTAGTTACACCATATTACGTTGATTGGGTAGATTTTTGAACCTTTTGTTCCGGAAGCGAAGTTTTGATTCTTGCAAGTTACGGGTTCCGTCTATTTCGCAAACTTGGTGTTCAGAACGGAAATGCTAGGAACCCATCACTTTGGTACAATTACACAATATTGCGATGATTGAGCACAGTTTTGAACCTTTTGTTCCGGAAGCGAACTTTTGATTTCTTGCTTGTTACGAGTGCCGTCTTTTTAAGAACATTCGTGTCGGGAATGGAGACGTTAGAAACACATCCTTTGGTACTACTACACAATATTTCGATGATTGGGAACATTTTTGAACCTTTCGTTCTGGGAGCGAAGTTTTGATTCTTGCAAGTTACGGGATTTGTATATTTCACAAACTTTGTGTTTAGAACGGGAATGCTAGAAACACATCACTTGGTACTATTACATCATATTACGTTGATTGGACACGTTTTTAATCTTTTTGTATACTGGAATCAAACTATTGATTGTTGCATGATACGAGTGGCATCTATTTCGCAAAATTCGTGTCCGGAATGGAAACGTTAGAAACATATGCTTTGGTACTATTACACAATATTGCGATGATTGAGAATGGTTTTGAACCTTTTCTTCCGGACACGAACTTTTGATTCTTGCATGTTACGAGTGCCGTCTATTTAAGAACATTCGTGTGGGGAACGGAAACATTAGAAACAAATCCTTCGGTACTATTACACAATATTACGATGATTGGGCATGCTTTTGAATCTTTTGTTCTGGAAGCGATGTTTTGATTCTTGCAAGTTGCAAGTGCATCTATTTCGCAAACTTTGTATTCAGAATGGAAATGCTAGATACGCATCACTTGGTACTATTACACCATATTACGTTGATTCGGCAGGTTTTTGATCTTTTTTCTATCGGAATCAAACTTTTGATTCTAGCATGATACGAGTGCCATTTATTTCTCAACATTCGTGTCCGGAATGGAAACGTTAGAAACACATGTGTTGGTACTATTACACCATATGACGATGATTGGGCACGTTTTTGAACCCTTTGTTCCGGAAGCAAAATATTGATTCTTGCAAGTTACATGTGCCGTCTATTTCACAAACCTTGTGTTTAGAACAGAAATGCTAGAAACACATCACTTGGTACTATTAAAACATATTTGGATGATTGGGCACATTTTTCAACATTTTGTGCTAGAAGCGAACTTATGATTCTTGCATGTTACGGGTGTCGTCTATGATTTGGCACGTAGTTGAACCTTTTTGTTCTGGAAATGAAGTTTTGATTTTTGCAAGTTACGGGTGAAGAAAATATCGCAAACTTTGTGTTTGGAACAGAAATGCTAGAAACACATCACTTTGTACTTACACTATATTACGTTGATTGGGCATGTTTTTGAACTTTTTTGTTCTGTAAACATAGTTTTGATTCTTGCATGTTACGGGTGCCGTCTATTTCACAACATTTGTGTCCGAAACAAAAACGTTAGAAACACATCCTTTTGTACTATTACACCATATTAGGATTATTGGGCACGCTTTTGAACTTTTTTGTTCCGGAATCGAAATTTTGATTCTTGCAAGTTACGAGTGCCGTCTATTTTGCAACATTTGTGTACGAACGGAAACATTAGAAATACATCATTTGGTAATATTACACCATATTAGGATTATTGGTCACGTAGTTGAACCTTTTTGTTCCATAAGCGATGTTTTGATTCTTACAAGTTACGGGTGTCGTCTATTTCATAGATTTTGAGTCCAGAATTGATGAGGGCAAGTGTCTCGATCTTTCGATGAGAGAATAAGATAAGTTCGATTAGAGGGAGATGACATTGACGATCCGACTACAACCGTACAAGATGTTTATGTTGCGCCTTAGCGATCGATACACCAACTCCAGAGGTTGCTGTGTCCTTGCAGCAGCACGATCAACCCAACCACGAGGGTATTTGTTCCTACAAGCAATTGAAGAACAAGATAAACAAACAACTTAGACTGATAATTAGGTGGAGTTCTATAACGTGTATTCGGCAAACTAGACGATCACGGTATTACACAGCACAGTAGCAAGGCTAAACTTTGATCTAAACAAAACTCCCTCTAAATGTGGCGGCCAGGCGGTATTTATAAGCCTAGGGACGTGTGGAGGTCGGCCAAAGGTAACCGTAGATGAATACAACTCGATTACAAGGCCCATGGGCTTAAATGGTTCGGACTAGAAAAGGAATACGCGTTGTTTTGATGATTGCGATCTCCTCGGATAGAATCTGGAGGTGTGGCTGGATAGGTTGGAAAGAGGACTTCGCAAGCTTTCCAACACATTCAAGATCATCAAAATTGGAGCTTCCATGTAATAGTTATGCATGATTGAATCTTGTGTTGTCTCAGGAGTCCGAGTCCGAATTGAAAACGTGTAGAACTTTATCTCCACCTTCACTTGGCACAAAAGTGACGTCCCAAACTTATATTCTATCTTTGGATGGCCTTTACTTGGTCCCCAATCAACTTCCATTATGTTCTGTTCCCTTGATGTACTCTCAATATGTCGCTTGATCCATGTAAGTATTTTGTAATTGAATAGCAACATATTTCATGGTGTAGCATACATTGTTCAAATAAATAAAATATAAATCTAATATAGAATGCATGCACCTTGGCTTGTTTATTATAATGCATAAGCATGGTCATATCCCAGCCATTGATGTCCTCATCGTTCTCTCCTTCTTGGCTACAAACTGTCCTTTGTTCTTGTATTCGTAGTCATTGTAGCTCCTAGGAAAAAATATCATTGTGCAATATCACTTGTTCTTTTGTTACATTGAGAGTAGGAGGAAACCAACTCTCCTTTGTATTTTGTTGCTCAAGTGTGAGTGAAAAATCACCCTTGATAAAAGGAGACAAAACTGTGGTGTTGTTGAACATCTTAGCACACTCTCCTTCTTGAAAACAAACCAGTGTATTTAAATTAAAATAAGATGCTCTCGAGACAATAGGATTAGTTAAAACACCTTGTTCAAGACTATTGTTTTCAGACTTTACATGCAATTTCAAATCTGAACATATGTAAACTCTATGCACAAAGTATACTCTTTGATCATTGTATTTGCCAATTACATGAAAACTCATTTGAGTAGGACATGACAAGTCAGTTCTAGTGAGTAATTTCTCATTTCAAGCACTAAGTTCACAAAGATCATCAAATTCAATATAACCCCAAGTATGTAATGAAGGCATCAATTCGAGTTCTTCCTTTTCACTAGTAATATGATTGACATGTTTCAAATCACTTAATGGTTCAACATTAACATGTTCATTCAATAGTTCTGGCATGGATAAAAGTGAAGCATTGCACAACACTTCTTTATCACAAGGAAAAACATCAAAATCATCTTGTGACAAAGGAATTTCAGAAATAGGTTCCACTACTATTTGCACTAAATTAGCATTATAAGTGGAAAAAATGTGGTTCAGAATATGCATACTCACCTTGGTTCATCTCATTATTACATTTAGCTGCCTCAAAAACCAATGGGGTATCTACCTGCTAAAGTGATGGAATCAACACAGTAACCATCTTGTTTTCCTTATTTAGGCTTGTGTTATGCATATCCTACAAAACTTTAGTAATAGGAGGCACAAGAGATTGCTGCTTCTTTGATTTCATATCATCTTTGCATAACAAAATTGGAGATTCAGAAGCTTTATCATCAAATAATTCACATTGCTCTTGCTTTCTACCATTACACAACCACTCACACAAAATCCGACTCTCAACATTGCAAACAAGAAAAAACAAGTGGCCTAAATGACTATATGTGGTATTAGCCAGCAAAATTTGTATTTCTAAATTAAGACCTTTCAAAAATCTAGTCATTGTTTTTTAATGGCATTCTTATAAACTACTGTATAGGATGCAAATTTTAAATTCATGGTAGTACTCTCTAACGGTTCTATTAGCTTGTTTCAATTTTTCTAATTTCTCATGAAGAGTACGCTTGTAATAAGAAAACACAAATCTCCTTCTCATCATAATTTTGCATTCATGCCAAGTTTTAGGTCTGTTGTCTGTATATGTCCACCAAAAAGATGCAGAACTGATAAATGTTTTGCTAGCAGCCCTAATCATTTGAGCATTAGAAAAATCATATTTATCGAATTCTTTATCTACTGCTAGCTCCCAATTTACATACGCTTCAGAATCAAACTTACCATCAAATAAAGGTAGAGATGATTCTACCTTCGCTATATAATATTTCAATATATCACATCCTTCGTGTTGAGCACTCTCCATGTTGTGGCAAATCTGACCAGGAAGTTTTAGCTGAGCATGATCATCATTTATCTCTTTGCGCAATCCTATCATGATTAGTAGTGAACAAGAAACATACACAAGAATATGCACATTCCTATCAACTACTAGGTTATGGAGGCTAAAAGGTCACACATACTCAAGCTTTTTACCAAGCTCTTACAAGTTCTTACCAAGCAAGACAGGAGGTGACGTCACCCGCAAACACAAACAACTTTAGGAGAAAGGTGTATCAATGCTTAGTTGCTCGTCTTGTAGAGTAAAAACCGAGTATGTGGAGCTATAGGTGGGCAAAGATACTAACAAAGGAAAAACTAGAACCACATTAGTCAATGTAAGTTGAATAATCGTTCAAAGTCGGTATTGTGCTGGTCCTAGGCTAGAACATACTAGAGACGCGAGCCTAGACACAAACGATA
>JAAALK010000082.1:464514-520132 GCA_019279435.1 Zizania palustris
GCATTACTTGGTACTATTACAACATATTTGGATGATTGGGCACATTTTTCAACATTTTGTTCCGGAAGCAAAATTATGATTCTTGCTATTACGGGTGTCGTCTATTTTGCAACCTTAGTGTCTCAAACAGAAACGTTAGAAAGACATACTTTGTTACAATTACATAATATTAGGTTGATTGGGCACGTAGTTGAACCTTTTTTGTTTCTGAAATGAAGTTTTGATTCTTGCAAGTTACGGGTGAATAAAATATCGCAAACTTTGTGTTTGGAACGGAAATGCTAGAAACACATCACTTTGTACTTACACTATATTACGTTGATTGGGCATGTTTTTGAACTTTTTTGTTCTGTAAACGTAGTTTTGATTCTTGCATGTTACGTGTAACACCCCAAATTTTCAAAACAATAAAATATTATTAAATTAAATTTCTTGGAATATATATTTGTGAAAATACTTTAAATACCTCTTTATACCAAATTGAACTACAACATAGAGTAGATGGCCAAACCAGGAGCTGGAAATTTTTGTATAAACTCCCAAGACCAAGAAATGATTTTGAGAATTTTTACAAATTTTTATCCAATTTGGAAATGCCCCAAAGGTTTAAACTATTTTCTGCAATTATTTTTATTCAGAAATGTCGTAAAATAGTAATGGGCTCCTTCCCCTCCCTTCTCTCCCTCCCGGCCGGCCCAGCCCGTTACCTCACACGTCTCTGGCTGACAGCCCGACCCCACCTGTCGGCGCCGAACGCTTTCCCTCGCGCGCGCGCCCGACACCTCGGCCCCACCGTCAGTCGCCACCCTCGCCCTCTCGCGCCCACTGACGAGTGGCCCCCGCTTGTCAGGACCTTCGTCCCCGCGAGATCAGACCCCGGATCCCCCCCTCGCCGGCCGAAGCCCTAACTCCACCTAGGATCCGCCCCCGCCGGCCCCCTCCCTTTAATCCGACGCCTGCATTGAATTCCCCTCAACGCGCCGGCCGTTTCCCCCTATTAATCCCGCCCGATTCACGTCCAGGTGCGTTGAACCGCGTCAACCCGAGCTCGCCGGCGTCAAGGCGCATTTATCCCCGGCCGCCGTCGATTGCGCCCTCCCTGCCCCCGCCGGTACCCCTATTTAAACCACGGCCCTCCACCGCGTTCGGTTCACGCATCCAATCGCACTCAGACCCTGCCGAACGCCCACACTTCGCCTTTTAGCGCAATCCCCCTACTCCACCTCCGGCCACCGCTCGCCGTCGCCTCGGACCGTCCCCGTCCGTGCCTCCGCCACCATCGTGACCGCCAGGACCTCGCCGACCTCGGCCACCACTCCGTCGACGATGAACCTCGCCGGATCGCCGTCACCGCCAAGGACCCGAACGCCTCCACTGCCTCCGCTCGTCGCCGGCCTCACCCCGTCGACCTTTTCTCACAGCTGAGGTACCCCCATGATCCCCATGCCACCCTCGTTCCGTTTTAGGCCTTAGACTCGAACGTCGTCGCTCGCCGTGGCCGCTGGCCCGCTCGTCGTCGTCGGAGAAGACGACCCGCACGGGTCGAGTACCCGTGCCGTGTCGGATTCACGCACGACCGTGCGATCTGGATCCGACGGTGACGATTAATCCCCGCGTGCAATTTAATCTGATCCGTTAGATCTCGGCGAAGGGGTACGTTTTAATCTCGTGCGTCCGTTAGTTTTAAAACCCCGCATCGCATCTAAGCCGTCCATCGCATACCAGTTCAAACGTTTTAATCCTGGCCGTCCACGTCACTTTAACTCTCCCGCCTCGTGCCTGGCCACCGGATCCAGATCCAACGGCTCTGGATCAACCGGTCCACGCGCACAGTGCGCGGGTTCACCGTGGGCCTGGCTCACCGTGGACCCGAGGGGTTTAAAAATTGAAAATGAATTTCAGAAATACTTTTAAACTTGTAAAATTCATATCTGGCGCATTTGAACTCTAAAAATTGCCATTCCAATTTCAGAAAATTCATAATATTATTCTCTACATGTTTATACAATAAAAACAGTAGGTTTACTTTGGACATTTCATGTTTATTTAAATGGACATTCAAATACCCTTAGGTTAAAAATGTAAATTTAAATTATTTAAAATCCAGTAAATTTTGTGTTTATTTATTTCCTATTAATATGAACAAACCACTAAGTTTTATATGGAACTTTCATTTAAAATTTATTAGAGAACTTAAAAATAAGAATAACCACTTTTAAAATCCTTTTTCAAGGGACAACACTTTAGTTTAATTTCTTTTAAACTAAATTTCAGGACCCTAACAACTTGATTTATTTTTAATCAAACCAACTTAACCCTATGTGATTACTATGTGGTGTTATATTGTTTTGTTGAATGTTGTATTCATTCTATTTTACTTTGTTATATTAAAAAGACTACGACGTCACCGAGGAGCCGGAGTACTTCCCCGAAGTCCCTCCCTCTCCTTTTGCTGAACAAGGCAAGTCACCAAACCAATCTTTTGAGCATATTGAACCCATGCTTGATTAAACTATCGCTAAAACCCACAGGTTATACATGCATTAGTCAAATGAACCCTTACATTATATTTATTTAGGATCCCCCGACCTTGATGTGCAACCCAAGCCATGCTCTCTCGCCTAACCTCCTTGTCACCATATGATCAATGATATTAGCTAGTGTCCAATGTATTGACACGATCGCTATAGGATAAAAATGAGTCGTAGCAAAATGGTTCTATTATATGATCCCCGTTACTTCTTATACTTGGAAATTCTGTTGGTGATGAGTTATGGTTGTGAGTGTATGCATGGTGGGTTCCGGGTGCAAGCTAGGGCATTGGTCGGTAGCACCCGGGGCACTATAAGGACCGGTCTGAGGGATCCGTTGCAATACACTTACGTACTAACCACAAGTCTAGTGGGTAAGTCCTAACTAAGGTATGGGTTGTTCCAAACTGAGGCCACCATTTCGAGATGGGTCAAGTTGCCCCTGCGGGTGACTTGTACCAATGTGGCGCAAAAGGGGGTGCGACGTTAGCCGGGATGCGGCCCGGCGCGCCGGCGAAACCTAGAGCGGGTGGTTATCGCTTGGAACATCTCATATCGAGGTTTTGGCACGAGTTCCCGTGGTATGGGTCATCTCATTTGGGATGAGTGCGTGCCTTGTGGGTACAGTAGTACATCTCTGATCAGAGTCTTAAATCTTTTCGAAAAGCCGAGCCTACGGTCAAGGGCGGGTTGCGTGACATCCCCCAGTTAGTTTACTTTGAATATGTATGTGCATGATGGGTTGACATGTAAGGACTGTTGAGCGAGGTGGGGCTGACTGTACCCCTCGAGTTAGTTGATGTTGATGATGTTCATGTTTACTTTCCGCATGATTAAAATATGATTTCACTAAATGCAATAACTGAAACTGTACTTTTCCGCAATGTTAGCCATTACCCTTCCTTGTTTATTATCCTCCATTATTACTTGCATTTGCGGTGGCTTGTTGAGTACTTTTTGTACTCATACCCGTTGGACCCCACAGAGGATGCTTACTACGAAGACGGTCTGGAGTAGCGACCCAGTCGAGAAGAAAAATCCTGAAGAAGATGTTCGTCATGCCGCTATCTAATTATTTTTATTCACTGTTTTTATTAAAACTTTGATGTAATAATTATGGTCTGCGTACCATGGATATTGTCGTATGTACGTTGTCGCATGATGAACCTCTTGTATTATTGTTTTTCTTATGAAATTCAATAATGTCTCGATTTGATAAATCGGGGCGCTACATTACGGGTGCCGTCAATTTCGCAACATTCGTGTCCGAAACGAAAACGTTAGAAACACATCCTTTGGTACTATTACACCATATTAGGATGATTGGGCACGCTTTTGAACTTTTTTGTTCCGGAATCGAACTTTTGATTCCTGCAAGTTACGAGTGTCGTCTATTTCGCAACATTTGTGTCTGGAACGGAAACATTAGAAATACATCGTTTGGTAATATTACACCATATTAGGACGATTGGTCACGTAGTTGAACCTTTTGTTCCGCAAGCGATGTTTTGATTCTTAAAAGTTACGGGTGTCATCTATTTCGTAGAGTTTGAGTCTAGAATGGAAATGCTAGAAACGCATTACTTGGTATAGGTACACCATATTATGTTGATTGGGCAAATTTTTGAACCTTTTGTTCCAGAAGCGAAGTTTTGATTCTTGTAAGTTACGGGTTCCATCTATTTCGCAAACTTTGTGTTCAGAACAGAAATGCTAGGAACGCTTCACTTTGGTACTATTACACAATATTGCTATGATTGAGCATGGTTTTCAACCTTTTGTTTTGGAAGCGAACTTTTGGTTTCTTTCCTGTTACGAGTGCCATATTTTTAAGAACATTCGTGTCGGGAACGGAAACATTAGAAACACATCCTTTGGTACTACTACACAATATTTCGATCATTGGGCATGTTTTTGAACCTTTTGTTCTTGAAGCGAACTTTTGATTTCTTGCAAGTTACGGGTTCCGTATATTTCGCAAACTTTGTGTTCAGAACGGAAATGTTAGAAATGCATCACTTGGTACTATTACATCATATTACATTGATTGGGCACGTTTTTGATCTTTTTGGATAGAAATCAAACTTTTGATTCTTGCATGATACGAGTGGCATCTATTTCGCAAAATTCATGTCCGGAATGGAAACGTTAGAAACACATCCTATGGTACTATTACACAATATTGCGATGATTGAGCATGGATTTGAACCTTTTGTTCCGGACGCGAACTTTTGATTCTAACATGATACGAGCGCCGTCTATTTAAGAACATTCGTGTGGGGAATAGAAATGTTAGAAACAAATCCTTCGGTCCTATTACACAATATTACGATGATTGGAAATGTTTTTGAACCTTTTGTTTTGGAAGCGATGTTTTGATTCTTGCAAGTTGCAGGTGCGTCTATTTCGCAAACTTTGTGTTCGAAACGGAAATGCTAGATACGCATCACTTTGTACTATTACACCATATTACGTTGATTTGGCACATTTTTGATCTTTTTTGTATCGGAATCGAACTTTTGATTCTTGCATGATACGAGTGCCATCTATTTCGCAACATTCGTGTCCGGAATGGAAACGTTAGAAACACATGCATTGGTACCATTACACCATATAACGATGATTGGGCATGTTTTTGATTCTTGCAAGTTACGTGTGCCGTCTATTTCACAGACCTTGTGTCTAGAACATAAATGCTAGAAACGCATTACTTGGTACTATTACAACATATTTGGATGATTGGGCACATTTTTCAACATTTTGTCCCGGAAGCAAAATTATGATTCTTGCTATTACGAGTGTCGTCTATTTGCAACCTTAGTGTCTCAAACAGAAACATTAGAAAGACATACTTTGTTACAATTACACAATATTAGGTTGATTGGGCACGTAGTTGAACCTTTTTTGTTTCAGAAGCGATGTTTTGATTCTTGCAAGTTACGGGTGAATCAAATATGACAAACTTTGTGTTTGGAACGGAAATGCTAGAAACACATCACTTTGTACTCACACTATATTACGTTGATTGGGCATGTTTTTGAACTTTTTTTTTTCTGTAAACGTAGTTTTGATTCTTGCATGTTACGGGTGCCGTCTATTTCGCAACATTTGGGTCTGAAACGAAAACGTTAGAAACACATCCTTTGGTAATATTACACCAGATTAGGATGATTGGGCATGCTTTTGAACTTTTTTGTTCCGGAATCGAACTTTTTATTATTGCAAGTTACGAGTGTCGTCTATTTCGCAACAATTGTGTCCGGAACGAAAACATTAGAAATACATCATTTGGTAATATTACACCATATTAGGATGATTGGTCACGTAGTTGAACCTTTTTGTTCCGGAAGCGATGTTTTGATTCTTACAAGTTACGGGTGTCGTCTATTTCATAGAGTTTGAGTCCAGAATGGAAATGCTAGAAACGCATAACTTGGTACAGTTACACCATATTATGTTGATTCAGCAAATTTTTGAACCTTTTGTTCAAGAAGCGAAGTTTTGATTCTTGTAAGTTACGGGTTCCGTCTATTACGCAAACTTTGTGTTCAGAATAGAAATGCTAGGAACGCTTCACTTTGGTACTATTACACAATATTGCGATGATTGAGCATGGTTTTGAACCTTTTGTTCTTGAAGCGAACTTTTGATTTCTTGCCTGTTACGAGTGCCGTATTTTTAAGAACATTCGTGTCAGGAATGGAAACGTTTGAAACACATCCTTTGGTACTACTACACAATATTTCGATGATTGGGCATGTTTTTGAACATTTCGTTCTGGAAGCGAAGTTTTGATTCTTGCAAGTTACGGGTGCCGTATATTTCGCAAACTTTGTGTTCAGAACGGAAATTTTAGAAACGCATCACTTGGTACTATTACATCATATTACATTGATTGGGCACGTTTTTGATCTTTTTGTATAGGAATCAAACTTTTGATTCTTGCATGATACGAGTGGCATCTATTTCGCAAAATTCATGTAAGGAATGGAAACGTTAGAAACACATCCTTTGGTACTATTACACAATATTGCGATGTTTGAGCATGGCTTTGAACCTTTTGTTCCGGACGCGAACTTTTGATTCTAACATGTTACGAACGCCGTCTATTTAAGAACATTCGTGTGGGGAACAGAAACATTAGAAACAAATCCTTCGGTACTATTACACAATATTACGATGATTGGAAATGATTTTGAACCTTTTGTTCTGGAAGCGATGTTTTGATTATTGCAAGTTGCAGGTGCGTCTATTTCGCAAACTTTGTGTTTGGAACAGAAATGCTAGATACGCATCACTTGGTACTATTACACAATATTACGTTGATTTGGCACATTTTTGATCTTTTTTGTATCGGAATCGAACTTTTGATTCTTGCATGATACGAGTGCCATCTATTTCACAACATTCGTATCCAGAATGGAAACATTAGTGAGAAACCAAGTGTTGGTTTTGGTGCTAGTGATGAGTGATTGACAGGCTTTTACCCTCTGGTTCGAAGGGGTACCTCCGAAGGGGGTTCGGAGGTTGGACCTCCGAAGGGTGTTCGGAGGTGGTTTCACCGAAGGGAGTTCGGTGGTTTGGTTGCTGCAGCTGTGGCAGCGGAGTGTGCCTATCGGAGGGGTCCGACAGTACACGATGACTGGGTGTGTACCAAAGGCTTCGGTACTTTGGGCGGTACACCTGATGTGTACCAGAGGTTGCTAACCCGGAGAGGTCTCCGGAGTACTGGATACACTTGTCTGCTTGTTTGTGGTGCGCAGGGACTTCGGAGGCGACGGACAGGTTCGCGGCAGGTGAACCTGGGTCAAGCGGGAGGCTTGATGCCAGGGGAGCGGGGAGCTCCGTCACGGTGGCTGCGAAGGGGTCTGGGTCGGTCCTCGGGTCGAGGCGTGCCAGGTGAAGGCAGAGAGTGCGGAGCGTGGCTCCGGGCGAAGGTGCTCCGAGACAAAGTCCTCGGAGGTGAGGCACTTCGAAGGTACTCCGAATGGAGTGACTTCGGAGTTGGATGGATCAAGTCCTCTGCGGAGGCAAGGAGTTCGAAGTGTGCTCCGGAGGGAGACATTCGAAGGTACCCGACGAAGGTCTCAGAAGTCGAGGTGCATCGAAGGCATGGTCCGGGTGAGGCTCATCGAGGAGTGTGCTCGGGGAGAGACACTGCGACGGAGTGCTCATGGAATGCTTCGTGCGGAGGCCTTAGACGAAGGAGGGACTTCGAAGGGTGGTACTCCGAAGGTGGGGCTTCGAAGTGTGGTTGTCTTGTGGTACTTTGGCCTGCATGGCTTCGGTACACGGACTGACGGAGTTCGAGCTGGGCGGAAGCTGCGAAGCCGTGGTGGTCCACTCCGGAGGTGTTGGTGCGAAGGCCCAAGGGCTTTGACGGCTTAGGCTCAAAACCGTCACTGTATCGAAGGTTGACTTCGGTGAAGCGAAGGCCATCTGGCTCAAGGCTTTTCACCGAAGCTATCGCACCCCTCGAGTGCGAAGGGGGCTTCAGAAAGGTCAAAGGCTGCAATCGTGACAGTGTCTGCTCTGCAAAAAGCTGGCGCTGTCCCATCTGCAAAGGCTGACAGAGAAGCCTCCAATAAAGTTGACTACCTTTTGTACCCCTCAGTTCTGTAGAGACAAAACCATTGTAAACCCTAGGGGTAAAGTAGTCAATTCCTTGGGTGAACGGTGGGATATAAATATGGGGCTCGGTAGGTAACATTTAACACTTTGAGCATTTACTGTTGAGCTCCTGTACTAGCCACACTTCGTTGTATTCATCCAGAGTTCAATTTTATTGTGTTCCTTGTTCAAGCGTTGAAGCCCTGCTTCTGTGTTGTTTTCCTGCTTGAGCTTGTTTGCATACCTCGCTAGTTTTAGTGCACCGAAGCCTGTCTAGGCGAAGGGTGTTTTGTGCGAAGTGTGTTTTTCAGTGCGCGTTCGCTCTGTGTAACAGGAGGCTAGACCTCGCTGCTTACTAGCGAAGCCCTGATCGAAGCCCGTTTTGCTTCTTGTGTCGAAGCCCTTAGCGAAGTCCTCATAGTGTGCGTTTAGACCTTTGCAGTACGAAGCCCAGCACCAGTTGCTGTCGCTAAGTATTAGGTCGAAGTCCGCAGAGGGTCGTCCACTCTTGCGAAGGGTGAAGTGCGAAGCCTGCTCGAAGCACCCTGTGTGCGGAGCCTGCACTGACTTAGCAGAGTAGATTTTCGAGGGTTGTGAGTGGAGAGAAGTCTTCTTGGCTTCGAACTTTTGCTCCTGCGAAGCCTGTGTTCGGAGTTGTCAAAACACCTCCGAACCAGACCTTCGAAGGTAGTGTTCGAAGCCTGTTCCGCAGAAGACAGAATTAAAACCGAAGGTTGTTTTTAGTCTGAAATCTTAAAAGCTCCCATTCACCCCCCTCTGGTCGCCGTTTCCGGTCCAACAATTGGTATCAGAGCAGGTTAAGATCACCAGTTGACCTTAACCAGTTTTGTGATCTGTTGGCGACATGGATAGAGGCAGTAAAATTCCTCTGTTCGATGGGACTGATTTTGCATACTGGAAGGTGCGCATGGAGGCTTACTTGTTAAGCCAAGGAAATGCAATTTGGGAGATTGTGGACTCACAATACTCCATCCCTGATACTCGCACTACTCAAACAGAAAAAGATCAGTATAATGCCAACTCCAAGGCTAGGAATATACTGTTCATTGGTTTGAGCTGGAGTGAGTTTGATAGGGTGCAGCACCTTAGGACTGCTAGGGAGATTTGGACAACACTCACTGTTTTTCATGAGGGCTCTACACAGATTAAGGCCAGGCGCCAAAGCACATATAATCAATAGTATCAACTGTTTGTGCAGGCACCTGGTGAATCCATAGATGCCATGTTTTCACGTTTTGATGCTATAGTGAGTAACTTGTGGTCCAACGGGATGCTTGCTTACAATGACCATGATAGGGCTATCAAGCTTCTCTATGCTCTTGACCGTAGCATATGGGAAGTGAAGATATCCAGCATTGAGGAGTCCGCAGGTTATGACACATTGACCTGTGATGAGCTCTTCAGCAAGCTGAAGTCCACAGAGATTGCCAAGGCATCTCTTGCAGTGCACAGAAGCTCCTTGCCACAGCCATTGGCATTGGTTTCTAGCACTAGCCGTGGCACCGCTGCAGAACCAAGCACATCTGGTACTTGTGTTCTTGCAGATGGTTTTGCTTTGTCCTCCATGGTCTACGTAACAAAGGAGCAGGTGGACACTCTGGATGATGATGAGCTTGCTCTCATTGCCAGAAGGTTCACCCGTTTTCATCATGAGAGACGGGATCAGAGGAGAAGTGGTTTTAGTGGTTGCTTTGAATGTGGCGACACTTCTCATATCAAGGCCAACTGCCCCAAGCTCAAGAAGAGAGATGAGAGTGAGCGCCCTAAATACCACAAGAAGGAGAGGAAACCCTTGGTGAAGGGCAAGCGCGGCAAGATGCCTAAGAAAGTAGCCAAGGCCGCTTCTAGAGCATTTGTTGCTGCTCTCAGCGACATCGACACTTCCTCAACTGAGGAGTCGAGCTCTGAGGAGGAGGAGTCCCCAAGGAAGGAGGACAAGAAGGACAAAAAGGGACGAGACTTCACCGGCCTTTGCTTCATGGCCGACAGCGATCACAGCGGCGATGAGCTTGACTCATCTGAGGTACCACTATCATCTGACCAGCTATTAATTAAATTAGATGAGCTGAATGAAGTAGTTCTTGGTCAGGATAGATTACTTGTGCAAGCCGCTAGAGAAAGAAAAGACCTTAGACTTAGGTTAGAATCTGTTTCTACTGATTATGCCATGCTTAAGTCTAAAGTTAATGATGCTGAATGTGATTCTTGTACCACTGTCATGGGTGAGCTTGCTCAGTTGCATTCTGTTCATGCTCAAACTCTATCTGAGCTTGAGACTGCACAGAAGCAGCTTTCGGAGGTGGATTCTAGACCTCATGATGTTATTGATTGCATGAACTGTTCCTTATTGCGCGAGAGCATTAATTTACGTGATAAACATGTTCATGATTTAGAGGCTAGATTGGAGAGGGCCGGTAGTTCAAAGGATGTGCAACCTGTTTGTGACACTTGCATTACCCTTAAGGACCAGCTAGGCACTGTTAGAGAGCGAGCTGAGAACCTTATTCTTGCAAGTTACGGGAGCCGTATATTTCGCAAACTTTGTGTTCAGAACAGAAATGCTAGAAACGCATCACTTGGTACTATTACATCATATTACGTTGATTGGGCACGTTTTTGATCTTTTTGTACAGGAATCAAACTTTTGTTTCATGCATGATACGAGTGGCATCTATTTCACAAATTCTGTATATAATGGAAACGTTAGAAACACATCCTTTGGTACTATTACACAATATTGCGATGATTGAGCATGGTTTTGAACCTTTTGTTCCGGAAGCGCTGTTTTGATTCTTGTAAGCTGCAGGTGCATCTATTTCGCAAACTTTATGTTCGGAACGGAAATGGTAGATACGCATCACTTGATACTATTACACCATATTACGTTGATTCGGCACATTTTTGATCTTTTTTGTATCGGAATCGAAATTTTGATTCTTGCATGATATGAGTGCGATCTATTTTGCAACATTTTGTCCGGAATAGAATCGTTAGAAACACATGAATTGGTACTATTACACCATAGGAGGATGATTGGGCACATTTTTGAACCCTTTGTTCCAGAAGCGAAGTATTGATTCTTGCAAGTTACATGTGCCGTCTATTTCACAAACCTTGTGTCTAGAACAGAAATTCTAGAAACGCCTCACTTTGGACTTACACTATATTACATTGATTGGGCATGTTTTTCAACTTTTTTGTTCTGTAAACGTAGTTTTGATGCTTGCATGTTACGGGCGCCATCTATTTCACAACATTCGTGTCCGAAACGAAAACGTTAGAAACACATCCTTTGGTACTGTTACACAATATTAGGATGATTGGGCACGCTTTTGAACTTTTTTCTTCCAGAATCGAACTTTTGATTCTTGCAAGTTAGGAGTGCCCTCTATTTCGCAACATTTGTGTCCGGAACGGAAACATTAGAAATACATCATTTGGTAATATTACACCATATTAGGATGATTGGTCACGTAGTTGAACCTTTTTGTTCCGGAAGTGATGTTTTGATTCTTACAAGTTACGGGTGTCGTTTATTTCATAGAGTTTGAGTCCAGAATGGAAATGCTAGAAACACATAACTTGGTACAGTTACACCATATTACGTTGATTGGGCACATTTTTGAATCTTTTGTTCCGGAAGCGAAGTTTTGATTCTTGTAAGTTACGGGTTCCATCTATTTCACAAACTTTGTGTTCAAAACGAAAATGCTCGGAACACTTCACTTTGGTACTATTACACAATATTGCGATGATTAAGCATGGTTTTGAACCTTTTGTTCCGGAAGCGAACTTTTGATTTCTTGCATGTTACGAGTGTCGTCTTTGTAAGAACATTCGTGTCGGGAACAGAAACGTTAGAAACACATCCTTTGGTACTACTACACAATATTTCGATGATTGGGCATGTTTTTGAACCTTTCGTTCTGGAAGCAAAGTTTTGATTCTTGCAAGTAACGGGAGCCGTATATTTCGCAAACTTTGTGTTCAGAACGGAAATGCTAGAAACACATCACTTGGTACTATTACATCATATTATGTTGATTGGGCACGTTTTTGATCTTTTTGTACAGGAATCAAACTTTTGTTTCATGCATGATACGAGTGGCATCTATTCACAAAATTTTGTATGGAATGGAAACGTTAGAAACACATCCTTTGGTACTATTACACAATATTGCGATGATTGAGCATGGTTTTGAACCTTTTGTTCCGGAAGCGATGTTTTGATTCTTGCAAATTGCAGGTGCATCTATTTCGCAAACTTTATGTTCGGAACGGAAATGGTAGATACGCATCACTTGATACTATTACACCATATTACGTTGATTCGGCACGTTTTTGATCTTTTTTGTATCGGAATCGAACTTTTGATTCTTGCATGATATGAGTGCCATCTATTTTGCAACATTTTGTCCGGAATACAAACGTTAGAAACACATGAATTGGTACTATTACACCATAGGAGGATGATTGGGCACATTTTTGAACCCTTTGTTCCAGAAGCGAAGTATTGATTCTTGCAAGTTACGTGTGCCGTCTATTTCACAAACCTTGTGTCTAGAACAGAAATTCTAGAAACGCATCACTTTGGACTTACACTATATTACATTGATTGGGCATGTTTTTGAACTTTTTGTTCTGTAAACGTAGTTTTGATTCTTGCATGTTACGAGCGCCGTCTATTTCACAACATTCGTGTCCGAAACGAAAACGTTAGAAACACATCCTTTGGTTCTGTTACACAATATTAGGATGATTGGGCACACTTTTGAACTTTTTTCTTTCGGAATCGAACTTTTGATTCTTGCAAGTTACGAATGCCCTC
Source organism: Zizania palustris (assembly GCA_019279435.1). Taxonomy (NCBI): domain Eukaryota; kingdom Viridiplantae; phylum Streptophyta; class Magnoliopsida; order Poales; family Poaceae; genus Zizania; species Zizania palustris. Next base: position 477,505 of record JAAALK010000082.1, read on the forward strand.
TATTTCGCAACATTTGTGTCCGGAACGGAAACATTAGAAATACATTATTTGGTAATATTACACCATATTAGGATGATTGGTCACGTAGTTGAACCTTTTCGTTCCGGAAGAGATGTTTTGATTCTTACAAGTTACGGGTGTCGTCTATTTCATAGAGTTTGAGTCTAGAATGCAAATGCTAGAAACACATAACTTGCTACAGTTACACCATATTACGTTGATTGGGCACATTTTTGAACCTTTTGTTCCGGAAGCGAAGTTTTGATTCTTGCAAGTTACGTGTGCCGTCTATTTCACAAACCTTGTGTCTAGAACAGAAATTCTAGAAACGCCTCACTTTGGACTTACACTATATTACATTGATTGGGCATGCTTTTGAACTTTTTTGTTCTGTAAACGTAGTTTTGATGCTTGCATGTTACGGGCGCCATCTATTTCACAACATTCGTGTCCGAAACGAAAACGTTAGAAACACATCCTTTGGTACTGTTACACAATATTAGGATGATTGGGCACGCTTTTGAACTTTTTTCTTCCGGAATCGAACATTTGATTCTTGCAAGTTAGGAGTGCCCTCTATTTCGCAACATTTGTGTCCGGAACAGAAACATTAGAAATACATCATTTGGTAATATTACACCATATTAGGATGATTGGTCACGTAGTTGAACCTTTTTGTTCCGGAAGAGATGTTTTGATTCTTACAAGTTACGGGTGTCGTCTATTTCATAGAGTTTGAGTCTAGAATGCAAATGCTAGAAACACATAACTTGCTACAGTTACACCATATTACGTTGATTGGGCACATTTTTGAACCTTTTGTTCCGGAAGCGAAGTTTTGATTCTTTTAAGTTACGGGTTCCGTCTATTTCGCAAACTTTGTGTTCAAAACGAAAATGCTCGGAACGCTTCACTTTGGTACTATTACACAATATTGCGATGATTGAGCATGGTTTTGAACCTTTTGTTCCGGAAGCGAACTTTTGATTTTTTGCATGTTACGAGTGCCGTCTTTTTAAGAACATTCGTGTCGGGAACAGAAACGTTAGAAACACATCCTTTGGTACTACTACACAATATTTTGATGATTGGGCACGTTTTTGAACCTTTCGTCCTGGAAGCATGTTTTGATTCTTGCAAGTTAGGGTGTTGTATATTTCGCAAACTTGTGTTCAGAACGGAAATGCTAGAAACGCATCACTTGGTACTATTACATCATATTACGTTGACTGGCACGTTTTTGATCTTTTTGTACAGGAATCAAACTTTTGTTTCATGCATGATACGAGTGGCATCTATTTCACAAATTCTGTATATAATGGAAACGTTAGAAACACATCCTTTGGTACTATTACACAATATTGCGATGATTGAGCATGGTTTTGAACCTTTTGTTCCGGAAGCGCTGTTTTGATTCTTGCAAGCTGCAGGTGCATCTATTTCGCAAACTTTATGTTCGGAACGGAAATGGTAGATACGCATCACTTGATACTATTACACCATATTACGTTGATTCGGCACATTTTTGATCTTTTTTGTATCGGAATCGAAATTTTGATTCTTGCATGATATGAGTGCGATCTATTTTGCAACATTTTGTCCGGAATAGAATCGTTAGAAACACATGAATTGGTACTATTACACCATAGGAGGATGATTGGGCACATTTTTGAACCCTTTGTTCCAGAAGCGAAGTATTGATTCTTGCAAGTTACATGTGCCGTCTATTTCACAAACCTTGTGTCTAGAACAGAAATTCTAGAAACGCCTCACTTTGGACTTACACTATATTACATTGATTGGGCATGTTTTTCAACTTTTTTGTTCTGTAAACGTAGTTTTGATGCTTGCATGTTACGGGCGCCATCTATTTCACAACATTCGTGTCCGAAACGAAAACGTTAGAAACACATCCTTTGGTACTGTTACACAATATTAGGATGATTGGGCACGCTTTTGAACTTTTTTCTTCCGGAATCGAACTTTTGATTCTTGCAAGTTAGGAGTGCCCTCTATTTCGCAACATTTGTGTCCGGAACGGAAACATTAGAAATACATCATTTGGTAATATTACACCATATTAGGATGATTGGTCACGTAGTTGAACCTTTTTGTTCCGGAAGTGATGTTTTGATTCTTACAAGTTACGGGTGTCGTTTATTTCATAGAGTTTGAGTCCAGAATGGAAATGCTAGAAACACATAACTTGGTACAGTTACACCATATTACGTTGATTGGGCACATTTTTGAATCTTTTGTTCCGGAAGCGAAGTTTTGATTCTTGTAAGTTACGGGTTCCATCTATTTCACAAACTTTGTGTTCAAAACGAAAATGCTCGGAACACTTCACTTTGGTACTATTACACAATATTGCGATGATTAAGCATGGTTTTGAACCTTTTGTTCCGGAAGCGAACTTTTGATTTCTTGCATGTTACGAGTGTCGTCTTTGTAAGAACATTCGTGTCGGGAACAGAAACGTTAGAAACACATCCTTTGGTACTACTACACAATATTTCGATGATTGGGCATGTTTTTGAACCTTTCGTTCTGGAAGCAAAGTTTTGATTCTTGCAAGTAACGGGAGCCGTATATTTCGCAAACTTTGTGTTCAGAATGGAAATGCTAGAAACACATCACTTGGTACTATTACATCATATTATGTTGATTGGGCACGTTTTTGATCTTTTTGTACAGGAATCAAACTTTTGTTTCATGCATGATACGAGTGGCATCTATTCACAAAATTTTGTATGGAATGGAAACGTTAGAAACACATCCTTTGGTACTATTACACAATATTGCGATGATTGAGCATGGTTTTGAACCTTTTGTTCCGGAAGCGATGTTTTGATTCTTGCAAATTGCAGGTGCATCTATTTCGCAAACTTTATGTTCGGAACGGAAATGGTAGATACGCATCACTTGATACTATTACACCATATTACGTTGATTCGGCACGTTTTTGATCTTTTTTGTATCGAAATCGAACTTTTGATTCTTGCATGATATGAGTGCCATCTATTTTGCAACATTTTGTCCGGAATACAAACGTTAGAAACACATGAATTGGTACTATTACACCATAGGAGGATGATTGGGCACATTTTTGAACCCTTTGTTCCAGAAGCGAAGTATTGATTCTTGCAAGTTACGTGTGCCGTCTATTTCACAAACCTTGTGTCTAGAACAGAAATTCTAGAAACGCATCACTTTGGACTTACACTATATTACATTGATTGGGCATGTTTTTGAACTTTTTGTTCTGTAAACGTAGTTTTGATTCTTGCATGTTACGAGCGCCGTCTATTTCACAACATTCGTGTCCAAAACGAAAACGTTAGAAACACATCCTTTGGTTCTGTTACACAATATTAGGATGATTGGGCACACTTTTGAACTTTTTTCTTTCGGAATCGAACTTTTGATTCTTGCAAGTTACGAATGCCCTCTATTTCGCAACATTTGTGTCCGGAACGGAAACATTAGAAATACATTATTTGGTAATATTACACCATATTAGGATGATTGGTCACGTAGTTGAACCTTTTCGTTCCGGAAGAGATGTTTTGATTCTTACAAGTTACGGGTGTCGTCTATTTCATAGAGTTTGAGTCTAGAATGCAAATGCTAGAAACACATAACTTGCTACAGTTACACCATATTACGTTGATTGGGCACATTTTTGAACCTTTTGTTCCAGAAGCGAAGTTTTGATTCTTGCAAGTTACGTGTGCCGTCTATTTCACAAACCTTGTGTCTAGAACAGAAATTCTAGAAACGCCTCACTTTGGACTTACACTATATTACATTGATTGGGCATGCTTTTGAACTTTTTTGTTCTGTAAACGTAGTTTTGATGCTTGCATGTTACGGGCGCCATCTATTTCACAACATTCGTGTCCGAAACGAAAACGTTAGAAACACATCCTTTGGTACTGTTACACAATATTAGGATGATTGGGCACGCTTTTGAACTTTTTTCTTTCGGAATCGAACATTTGATTCTTGCAAGTTAGGAGTGCCCTCTATTTCGCAACATTTGTGTCCGGAACAGAAACATTAGAAATACATCATTTGGTAATATTACACCATATTAGGATGATTGGTCACGTAGTTGAACCTTTTTGTTCCGGAAGAGATGTTTTGATTCTTACAAGTTACGGGTGTCGTCTATTTCATAGAGTTTGAGTCTAGAATGCAAATGCTAGAAACACATAACTTGCTACAGTTACACCATATTACGTTGATTGGGCACATTTTTGAACCTTTTGTTCCGGAAGCGAAGTTTTGATTCTTTTAAGTTACGGGTTCCGTCTATTTCGCAAACTTTGTGTTCAAAACGAAAATGCTCGGAACGCTTCACTTTGGTACTATTACACAATATTGCGATGATTGAGCATGGTTTTGAACCTTTTGTTCCGGAAGCGAACTTTTGATTTTTTGCATGTTACGAGTGCCGTCTTTTTAAGAACATTCGTGTCGGGAACAGAAACGTTAGAAACACATCCTTTGGTACTACTACACAATATTTTGATGATTGGGCACGTTTTTGAACCTTTCGTCCTGGAAGCATGTTTTGATTCTTGCAAGTTAGGGTGTTGTATATTTCGCAAACTTTGTGTTCAGAACGGAAATGCTAGAAACGCATCACTTGGTACTATTACATCATATTACGTTGACTGGCACGTTTTTGATCTTTTTGTACCGAAATCAAACTTTTGATTCTTGCATGATACGAGTGGCATCTATTTCGCAAAATTCGTGTCCGGAATGGAAACGTTAGAAACAAATCCTTTGATACTATTACACAATATTGCGATGATTGAGCATGGTTTTGAACCTTTTGTTCCGGACACGAACTTTTGATTCTTGCATGTTACGAGCGCCGTCTATTTAAGAACATTCGTGTGGAGAACGTAACGTTAGAAACAAATCCTTCGGTACTATTACACAATATTACGATGATTGGGCATGTTTTTGAACCTTTTGTTCCGGAAGCTATGTTTTGATTCTTGCAATTTGCAGCTGCGTCTATTTTGCAAACTATGTGTTCGGAACGGAAATAATAGATACGCATCACTTGGTACTATTACACCATATTATGTTGATTCGGCACATTTTTGATCTTTTTTTATCGGAATCGAACTTTTGATTCTTGCATGATACGAGTGCCATCTATTTCGCAACATTCGTGTCCGGAATGGAAACGTTCGAAACACATGCATTGGAACTATTACACCATATGACGATGATTGGGCATGTTTTTGATTCTTGCAAGTTACGTGTGCCGTTTATTTCACAAACCTTGTGTCTAGAATAAAAATGCTAGAAACGCATCACTTGGTGCTATTACAACATATTTGGATGATTCGGCACATTTTTCAACATTTTGTCCCGGAAGTGAACTTATAAATTCATGCATGTTATGGGTGTCGTCTATTTTGCAACCTTAGTGTCTCGAAAGAAAAGGTTAGAAAGACATCCTTTGTTACAATTACACAATATTAGGTTGATTGGGCACATAGTTGAACCTTTTTGTTCCGGAAGCGAAGTTTTGATTCTTGCAAGTTACAGGTGAAGCAAGTATCGCAAACTTTGTGTTTTGAATGGAAATGCTATAAACACATGACTTTGTACTTACACTATATTACGTTGATTGGGCATATTTTTGAACTTTTTTGTTCTGTAAACGTAGTTTTGATTCTTCCATGTTACGGGTGTCGTCTATTGTATGACCGAAAGTAGCGACCAGAGGGGGGGTGAATGGGCGCCTTTAAAAATTCTTTCGAATCAATAGCCTGTTCCCAATACCCAACGCACCTCAGAAAAGACTACGCAACAGAAAATAAACAAAAGGCCTAAGTCTAAAGGTTTCTAACCTAGAAGCAACTGATGAAAACTGAGATCTATTAAAGTATAGCAACTAGGCAGATGAACAAGGTGTAACAGGCCTAAACTTCTTAATGAAATGATCTAAGTATGTGTAAGATGAAGCGAGAAGTTACTGTCCAAATTTGTCTCCTGTTCGAAACTTGGCGAAGCCTCCTTCGCACGTCGAGGTCTGCTTCGGAGGTTGGTGACGGAGCCCTGCTTCAGAGGTCAGTTGCGAAGCATGTCGAAGATGTCGAAGGTGTTTGGTTCTAGTCTAGTTCGAAGTGGCAAGAAGCGAAGTATGCTTCGAAGCGAAGTATGACAAATGTCGGAGCCTGCTTCGAAGTGTGCACTTCGAAGACAAAACTTCGAACACCGCTTCGGACCGAATGCTTCGAAGCAAAACCTTCGAACAGAAAAGCTTTGAACACAACACGCACACACGGGCAACCTTCGAACAAAGAAGCGAAGCCTGTCACACGACAGAAAACCAAGTCCGAAGCCTAGACTATACCTCCGAAAAGAGCAAGCTTCGAAAAGAGAAGCGAAGGGTGACACGACACACAAAAGTCAGTGCGAGGCCTAGCGGAACTACAAGCTTCGAACCCAACTTCGAAATCTATCGAGGTATGGACTTCGAACAGCTAGAGCCGAAGCCCCTTCGCACTGTCGTTCGAAGTATGCGATGCTGTCCGTTCTGAAAAATACTTCGAAGCTTACCAACACAGAACGCACACCAAAAATCGAAGATCGAACGAAGCCTTCGAAGGTGTTAGATCGAAGCCTGCCTCACGAAGCCGAGGGGCTTCGAACAGAGAATGGCTTCGCACGAAACACAGCCAAAAAGGTGACAGAGCCTGTCAGCTTCGATCAAAAAGCTGTGCAGAGAAGGTGAAAAGCTGCACAGAACAGTGTAGCTACAGGAAAGTAGTACTACTTGCAACAGCAAGAACTAGTACTCGGTTTGTGAAGAACAGAAGCAAAAGAGAAGCTTCTGCTCACGAAATAAATCCAGGCTATGCCTGTAGCCGAAGCCTTAACTCCTCAAACCAAACAATGTGCACCGAGAGAAATCAACAGGAACCAAAGCTTTAAAGCATCCAAAGGATTAGAATAAATGCAAGGCAAAAATAGAACGAGCAAGAGCCTGGCGGCGCACACAGGAGAGAGAACATGAGAGACAAAATGACCCAATAGAGTGGATTTGATTTCAGCCAAAAGGGTAGTCCAAACCCTAGGGATTGGGGTCCTATTTATAGTCTCCCAACACTAGGAATATTCTACCAGCCCCTTAGGGTTTTTACAGACTCAAAAATAAGGAAAAGACTCCGGCTTTGCACCAGGTACACAAATTGGGCCGGCCCGACTCCGCAGCTCTCTCAGCCCGGCAATCGCTCACCGCCCGTGTACCTGAGTCAGTCCTGGTCAACAGCCCAGTGGGTCTTCTACTGCTTCTGACCCATGCACCCGGATTGGGCCAGCCCGACTTCGCAGCCTCCTCTGCCCGACAGTCGCTCGCTGCCCGTGTACCTGAGCCACACGCGGCCCATGAAACAGCAGATCTCTTCTCTTCTTTAGTCCTCTTTGACTATCGTTGACAATGACTCATCACTTCTGGAGCCATGAGGCCCACGCTATTCAGCATGGCTCCTCAATCTCGCCCTTGATGAGTGCATTGTCAACACTCCTCTTTTCTCGGCTCTTCAGCACCTGCGAACAAATGTGGAAACACGAAAACAAAACACAAGAAAACAAAGAAGAAGAAAAATAGGGTAAAAGTTTAACCCTAATGACCAAAAGCCAAACAGAAGCAAGAAATGGTCATTATGGTTAACCAAAACGTAAAAGCTCAAAATGAGTGCGATTTCAGAACAACAAGGATATCAACAGAGTAAAAACTCCCCCTTAAACTCTGATCCCAAAATTTCTCCCCCTTGTTGACAAGTGAACTCATCAAGCACTCAAAAAAGAGACACAGACTCCCCCTGAAATGTAACTCCCCCTCAAAATATGCAGTGAATGCAACTGGGGTGCAGGTGGAGTGTAGAAAGCATGCTTCTCAGATATGATTGACTGCAGTTACGACATCTAACAGGTATAGCAAAAGAGATACTCTCTAAGACACATGGCATGATCAGTGCAACAGATGATATCTAAAGAAAGTCATTTAGCATGCATTTTTCAGTTTTTGCAAACAAAAGCATCACCACATGTTCCAGTAAACAAGCAAGGTAAAACATGAGATGCAGAAGCTAACTGAAATCTACCAAGTTAAGCATTGTCCACACCAAAGTGCTTCAGCAAACGTGTTATCTTTTAAATGTTCAGGCTTTTTCAGATTTCCTTTTTCATTTATGCCAAGGGTTATTTGCATGTCAATCCTTATGCTAACCGACCAAGTCAAGCCTAGGCCAGAACTGGACCATCAGAAGCTTAAGACATCGGTCTTGGCATACACTACACTGTCCTAGTTCATACCAAAGTGCTATGGTAAGCAGTCCAGAACAATGTAATGCGACAAAGCAAACCCACTTGGATCTTTTTAATTCAAGCATAAAAAGGCATGGAATTTTCATTCATTTTTGAATTTTATCATTTTTATAGCTCATTTTCCATGTGAAAGCATAAAGATGTCCAAGTTGCATATCTGCATCTATGTGATGAACTAGCTACAAGGCATGTAACAGATAGCAAAAACACTCAGCCTACACATGCTAGTTACCAGAAGCAAAGGTGATCATTTTTCAAGTTTAAAGCGTAAAAGCCATGCATATGACAGATATCAGATATATCAAGTGAACTGAACCAAAGCATGATCATCGACAAGTAATCAAAAGCATGTACCAGCTAGAATAAGTAAAGCAGTTCAATCATATAACAGAAGCAAGCTCAAAGGTGTGATATGTGAATATGAAAGATATGAACACACACATAAAGTCTCAAGAAAAGAGTAAAGAAGAGGGAAAACTAACGCAAAATATCCTAGAAAGGATACACAACACCCAAATCCCCTCGTAAACGCTCAAAAGTAGACTGATCTAGGGGTTTGGTGAAAATGTCAGCCAACTGATGATGGGTATCAACATGAAAAAGGTCAATGATACCTTTCTCATATTGATCCCGCAAGAAGTGAAAGCGCACATCAATATGTTTGGGTTTTGAATGGAGACACGGGTTTTTCCCTACACTAATAGCACTGGTGCTGTCGCAAAACAATGGAACCCTGGTAGGGAAGAACAACCCAAAATCTCGTAGAGTGGAAATCATCCAAACCAATTGTGAGCAGCAGCTAGCAGCAGCTACATACTCAGCCTCTGTGGTCGAAAGAGCAACTCAAGATTGCTTTCGAGAAGACCAAGAGACAAGAGAGGAACCGAGAAACTGGCAAGTACCGGAAGTCGACTTGCGATCCAACCGGCACCCACCAAAGTCAGCGTCCGAAAAGCCAGATAAATCAAGAGATGATGATGCTGAATAGTAAAGACCAAGATCAGGCGCATAGGTGAGATACCTGAAAATGCGCTTGACGGCCTGCCGGTGAGACGCGCGTGGAGAAGACTGAAAACGCGCGCAAAGTCCCACGGCGAACTGTATGTCCGGCCTTGTTGCCATTAAGTACAACAGCGAACCGATCATCCCTCGAAACTCTCTCTCATTGACCTTGACACCGCTCTCATCCTTGTCCAAACACCCAGAAGTGCCCATCGGGGTCATCTGCGGCTTCAATTCACCACCAAAGTCAAATTTCTTTAACATATCACGAGTGTACCTACCTTGGTGGATGAAGGTGCCGTCCTTGGTCTGCTTGATTTGGAGCCCTAAGAAGTACTTGAGCTCACCCATGAGGCTCATCTCAAACTCACTGTGCATCTGCTCAGAAAACTTGGACACAAGAGAATCAATAGTACCACCAAAAATAATATCGTCCACGTAAATCTGAGCAACTAAAAAATCTGAAGCATCTCTGAGCAAGAAAAGAGTTTTGTCCACAGAACCCATCACAAAGCCCTTCCCCAACAAAAATTGCTTCAACCGGTCATACCAAGCCCTGGGGGCTTGCTTCAACCCGTATAAGGCTTTGTGCAATTTAAAAACATGTCGAGGAAACTTAGGGTTCTCAAAACAGGGGGGTTGCCTAACATAAACCTCCTCTTCTATGTACCCGTTCAGAAAAGCACTCTTAACATCCATTTGAAAAAGCTTAAAACCCTTCGAAACGGCAAAAGCTAGAAGAATACGAATGGACTCAAGACGGGCAACAGGAGCGAAGGTTTCTTCAAAGTCAATACCTTCCTTCTGGCAATAACCCTGGGCAACTAGTCGAGCCTTGTTGCGCACCACAACCCCATCTTCACCTTGTTTGTTCTTGAATACCCACTTGGTGCCTATGGGGTTGCATCCTGGTGGCGGCTCAACTAGTGTCCAAACCCGATTGCGGACAAAGTTCTCAAGCTCTTCTTGCATAGCATTAATCCAATTAGAATCAGAAAGAGCATGAGAAACATCTCTAGGCTCAAAAGATGCAACAAACGCAGATTCAGCAAACACAGCAAGAGAGGTAGAAGAACGCAAAGTTCACTCAGTCAAATCACCAATGATGAGCTCTGAGGGATGGTCACGCTGAACTGCTCGTGTTCCCTGGTGATCTGAAGTCACCTCACCGGAGTCAGCAGTAGGCACCTCTGGACTCGACTGAGAGGGCTCGATCGAAGTGGAAGAAGTGATCAGTGGTCCGCCCTCATCATTAGGCGAAGTCTCAGAAGGTGTGGTCTCTGCGGGGGATGCAGAAGGCCCACCCTCATCAGCAGCTGGAGTATCCTCATCTTCCTCAAAGATGGATTCTCCGAGCTCATCATCACCAGACAGCTCAAAAGAAGGAGTCAAAGAAGGCAAGGACTCATCAAATGAAACCTCACACGTCTCGACAAGCAGCTGGGATTCGAGGTTCCAAACATGAAAACCTCGAGAATGCAAAGCGTAGCCAAGAAAAACACCATCCCAGCAACGAGACTCAAACTTGTCCAAGTGCCCTCCCTTCTTGAGCACAAAGCACTTGCAGCCAAACGCTCGCAAGTGGCTCACCTTGGGCTGTCTGCCAAACCGCAATTCATATGATGTTTTACCAAGGTAAGCTCTAAGGAAAATGCGGTTGGCCAGATAGCAAGCCGTGTTCATGGCTTCAGCCCAAAAACGCCTAGGAGTCCTGTGCTCATCGAGCATCGTCCTGGCCATCTCGACTAGCGTGCGGTTTTTTCGTTCCACAACGCCGTTCTGTGGGGGAGTGTAAGGAGAAGAAAACTGATGGTCTAAACCCTGATCACTACAGAAGCTGATGAACTGAGAGTTCTTGAACTCAGAGCCGTTGTCGGAGCGAATTGCTCACATCCGACCATTGTTCTCATTCTTCAGCTTCAAAATCAGGTCATGAACAAACTGAAACGTTTCATCCTTAGACTCCAAAAAGAAAACCCACGAGAATCGAGAAAAGTCGTCAACAATCACAAGTGCATACCATTTCCCACCGACTGAACGTACCCGAGCAGGACCTACAGTGTCCAAATGTAAAAGCTCGCCCGGATACGAAGTCATCACCTGAGTCATAGGTGAGTGAGAAGCGGCAACCATTTTCCCATGACGACAGGGATGACAAACTAGATCCTTCTCCATCTTAAGCTTGGGCAATCCTCGGATGAGGTCCATAGAGCTTAACCTGACTAGCAGATCAAAACTCAAGTGACCTAACCTCCTATGCCACTTCCAGAGCTCAGAAGAAGATCCAGCAATCAAACAGCGAGAAGGGCCAAAAGAACTAGAGAAGTCAATTCGAAAAACTTTACCGAAAGGTAAAATCTGACAAACCAAAGACCCTCTAGAATCAACCACAGAAGAATTACCCTTCTTAAAACGCACTTCCAAACCATCCTCAAGAAGTCGCGACACAGAAATCAAGTTGAAGTTCAAATTTTTAACCAAAGCAACATTCTTTAAAGAGAAATGATCTGAAATGCGAATTGAGCCTATGCCACTTACTTTCCCTTGACCGCTGTTCCCGAAAGTGATGTACTCTTTGGAGCTCGGGGGAGTGAGACTGGAGAACCATCTGCGATGTCCCGTCATGTGGCGAGAGCATCCTGAGTCCATGATCCAAACATCCTCCAGTCCCCGGTCCTGCACAATCAGTGTCTGTAAGTGGGAGCAAATGGTCCGGCACCGGGTTTAGCAAAAGAGCTAAACTAGTGTCGAGCCATCTGCTCAAAAGATGGAAAGCGAAAACCATCAAAAGAGTTTGGACCAAAACGCGGCTCAAAGCGCGGTCCTCGGTTCTGCCCACCCCTGCGGCCACGAGGTCCAGAACCGTAGCCAACACGGTCTAGAATTCTGCCGGAACGGACACCACCAACTGGAGTATGGGAAAGAAAGCCGTCTCCTCTACCACCACCTACACGACGCGGCCTGGCCTCCAGCCTCTCCCCGCGCCGAGGAACACGCAGTCTACCACCCTGCTGGTAGAACTGCTCTTGATCACTACGAGCCCTCTCTGCTCTCTCAACCCGCTTCCTCCTGAAGCAGAACTCCGCAAGATGCCCGTCTCTCTGACAGTACTCACAATGATAGGTGGGCTTCTTGGGATGTGGTTGAGGCTTGGGTTGTTTGGGCTTAGTGGTGTTTGGTGTTGTCTTCTTGGGTTGAGAGGGTCCAGGAAGAGAGTCAAGAGAAGTGCGGAGATTTTTGGGCTTTGGAACCCAGATAGGTTTCTTGGGTGGAGCTTTGGATGGTTCATGAATCACTCCATCCTTTGGCTGACAGGCTTGGGAGGACTCAGTGGAGTGAGTCTTGGGATACCTCTGTTCTGGAGTCATTTTACTCCACTCCACTGCCCGGCTAATGGCACTCTCAAAGTCAGCCTTGGTGTAGGTATAACCTACTCCAAACCCATCCTGCCTCTTGAACTGCTGGATCATCATGCCAAGCTGTGGCTCTCTGGCACTGATCCAACTCAGGATAGAACAGAGGTAAAAGTTCTCATTCTGAGAGTCTGCTAGCTCCTCTCTCAAGGAAGCTAGAACCTCCACCTGAGACAAGCAGGTCTCACACTCACTCTCCACTTGGACAGACTTTTTGGCTTTCAGCTTGATCAACTCCATTCTAAGAGACAGACAATGGGTGGAACTGACAATGTCTCAAGCTCTAGCCTAGTCTGCGCAAGCTTAGCTCTCAACCTCTCCAAATCACCCAACTGTTCATCGCCCTTGGATTTTAGCTCAGCTAAGACAGCTAGATGAGATGGGCAATCAACACAGGGTGCGACGACAGTGGCTTGAGCATCTTTCAGCTCCAGCTGAGCGCTTTCAAGCTCAGTGGCCAAAGCGTCCCTCTCATCAACCCTTTCTGTGTACCTGGACTTCAGAGTCGAAAGGTCACACAGAAGCACCTCACATTTCGGGCACTCACTGCTATCACCCAAGCAAGGGGAAGAAGATAGACTCTCAATTTTGCCGTTGGCCACGGCAAGCTCACTCTCTAATTCATCTATCCTTTTCTTAGCCCCCCTAAGCAGTTTCTCCCGATACTTTAACTCCTGACGATTGCTCTCAAGTAAATCAACAATTTCTCGCTCATAAGATGATACCTTGTTGTCGTCATCGTCGGAGTCATCGGAGGAGCTCTTTTCTTCCCTATCCCCAAGAGCCATTGAGCAGAAGCTCTTGCGGGATCTTCGGCGCTGGTGTGAGTGGCTCTTAGGCTTGTCCCCGAAAGCCATGAAGCAGAGGCCCGCCGGATCGTCCTTGTCCTTCCCCTTCCTGATGTCGATCTCCTCATCGCTTGAGCTTGATGAAGAGGAAGAAGACGTGGACCGCTTGGAGTAGCTTTTCTCCATCTCGGCGAAGAAGGCCTTGTCGCGCTTCTTGTTCTCTCGCCGGTAGTCCTTCAGGGCCTTCTTGAAGAACCGAGTCCTCGGCTTGCCCTTGTTGAAGGAGGAGCTGTCGTGCTTGCCGAAGTCGTGGAAGCTGCCACCGGTGTGATAGAGCTGAAGTGCCCGATCTTTCGGTGAGTGGAGATAACTTCGATTTGGTGGAAGAAGACCCTCACGATCCGACTACGACGAGTGAACCCGAAGCGCCAATGCAATCGCTGAACCAACTCCCTGTGGTTACCGACCTTGTGGATGCAAGATCAGCCTGATCACGAAGATCGTTTCCTGTTCGCAATCGAAGAACGAACAAGAAAGAGATGCGAGCAATATGAATATCACTCAAGGTGGAGTTCTGAATCACACGAGGACAGCGCTGTTTGGCGCGTGTCAAAAGTAGCAAAAGCTAATTGTAAATCAAAACTCGAGTCTATAGGAATGACAAGACTCTATTTAAATAGAGGGGGGTGGGGAAGGTGGGCGCAGCCCCCTAATGTGGACGACCAAAGAGGGGGGGCGCCCCTAGGAAGGCCGAATCTATGCAGGCCTGCGTTTATTCTTCTGGGCCTTCATTCTTTAGTAGTATGACGAAGTTCAGCTCTCTTGCACGGGCCCTCGTTATTATCCTAGAAGGAGATGGCGCCGAAGAAGGTGCTGCTGGTGTAGATGTACTGATGTCCTCATCATCCTCCCCTTCTAGAATCGAAGTCGTCCTCGACGGCAACTCCTCATCCTCGCCCGCATATGGTCTCAAATCTGCAACATTAAAACTAGTGGAAACACCAAACTCCGTAGGTAGGTCAAGGATATAAGCATTATCATTAATCTTTGTTAGCACTTTAAAAGGACCAGCAGCACGAGGCATCAATTTAGAACGGCACAAATTAAGGAAACGATCCTTTCGTAAATGCAACCAAACCAAATCACCAGGTGCAAAAGTAACATGTTTTCTTCCTTTACTACCAGCAACTTGATTTTTAGCATTAGCAACAGCAATGTTTTGGTGTGTTTGTGCATGAAGGTCAATCATTTGTTCAACATGGGCAACTGCATCGAGATGTGGAGCTTCCGCAGCATCAAGGGCGAACAAATCAATAGGTGCTCGAGGAATGTAACCATAAACAATCTGAAAAGGGCACATCTTTGTAGAAGAGTGTGTGGCATGATTATAAGCAAATTCAATATGAGGCAAGCAATCCTCCCAACGTCGCAAATTTTTATCCAAAACAGCCCTAAGCATGGTTGACAAGGTTCTATTAACTACCTCAGTTTGCCCATCAGTTTGAGGATGACAAGTTGTGCTAAACAGCAATTTAGTTCCCACTTTATTCCACAGAGATCTCCAAAAATGACGGAGAAACTTAGCATCACGATCTGAGACTATTGTATTTGGAATGCCATGCAAACGAATAATCTCTCGAAAGAACAATTCAGCAACAGTGCGAGCATCATCAGTTTTATGACAAGGTATAAAATGCGCCATTTTGGAAAATCTATCAACAACCACAAAAATGCTATCCCTCCCCTTCTTAGTTCTAGGCAATCCCAAAACAAAGTCCATAGAAATATCAAGCCAAGGGGAAGTAGGGACAGGCAAAGGCATATACAAACCATGGTTGTTCAACCGGGACTTAGCTTTTTGACATGTAGTGCAGCGTGCAACAAGGCGCTTGACATCACGGCGCATCCGGGGCCAAAAGAAATGTGCGGCCAGCACCTCGTGCGTCTTGTGGACACCAAAATGTCCCATGAGACCACCACCATGTGCCTCCTGTAACAACAAAAGACGAACCGAGCTTGCTGGAATACACAGCTTGTTAGCGCGAAACAGGAACCCATCCTGCATGTGGAATTGACCCCAAGGTTTGCCGGGCGTGCAATGAGTTAGAACATCTTTAAAATCAGCATCGTTGACATATTGATCCTTCACAGTTTGCAAACCAAAAATTTGAAAATCGAGTTGTGAAAGCATGGTATATCTACGAGACAACGCATCAGCAATGACATTCTCCTTCCCGTTCTTGTGTTTAATAATATAAGGAAAAGACTCGATGAATTCTACCCAACTAGCATGACGACGGTTCAGATTTGTTTGGGTACGAATATGTTTCAAGGCCTCATGATCAGAATGAATTATGAACTCACGATGCCAAAGATAGTGCTGCCATGTGTGCAAAGTGCGGACTAAAGCATAAAGCTCCTTATCATAAGTAGAATATCGCAAGCTAGCACCGCTTAATTTTTCACTGAAATACGCAACCGGTTTTCCTTCTTGTAACAAAACAGCACCTAATCCAATCCCGCTAGCATCGCATTCAAGCTCAAATACTTTAGTAAAATCAGGCAATTGCAAGAGGGGGGCATGTGTTAACTTATCTTTCAAAGTGCTGAACGCTACCTCCTACGAGTCGCCCCAAGCAAATGGCACACCTTTCTTTGTAAGCTCATGTAGAGGTGCTGCAATGGAGCTAAAATCACGTACGAACCATCGGTAAAAACCTGCAAGTCCAAGAAAACTCCGAATCTGTGTGACCGTTGTCGGCGTGGGCCATTCCCGAATTGCATCAACCTTGCTGCTATCCACCTCGATGCCCTGTGGGGTAACAACATAACCAAGAAACGAGACACGTTGTGTGCAAAAGATGCATTTTTCCATATTAGCAAACAAGCGGGCAGCACGCAAGGCATCAAAAACAGCACTCAAATGTTCCAACTGCTCTTCCATAGTCTTGCTGTAAATAAGGATATCATCGAAGTAGACAACAACAAACAGTCCTATGAAGGGTCTAAGAACTTCATTCATCAAGCGCATAAAGGTGCTGGGAGCATTAGTCAATCCAAATGGCATAACCAACCATTCATATAAGCCAAATTTTGTTTTAAAAGCCGTTTTCCATTCATCTCCTAATTTCATGCGAATCTGATGGTAGCCACTACGTAAATCAATCTTAGTGAAAATCATGGCACCACTAAGTTCATCTAGCATATCATCAAGGCGTGGTATAGGATATCGATAACGAATGGTGATGTTATTAATAGCGCGACAGTCTACGCACATACGCCATGACCCATCTTTTTTCGGTACAAGTAAAACATGAACCGAGCAAGGGCTAAGAGATTCACGAATGTACACCTTATCAAGCAACGCCTGCACCTGGCGCTGGATCTCCTTCGTCTCATCCGGATTCGTGCGGTATGGGGCACGGTTAGGTAGTTGGGCGCCGGGGATGAGGTCAATCTGGTGCTCAATACCACGGAGTGGAGGGAGACCCGAGGGTAAGTCTGTGGGAAACACATCAGCGTACTCCTGCAAAAGGTTAGAAACAGCGGGGGGAATATCCAAAGATGGGGGAGCATCAAGGGCAGCGAGCATACTAGAACAGACAAGTGCATAGCAGGGCAAATGATCATTGCGTAAATCCTCAAAATCAGCACGTGTAGCAAGCAAGACAGGCGCATTCAACTTGATTTCAGAAGTAACATTGGCGGCTGGTTGGGGTGCTAGTGGTTTTGCCGCTTTAGTAGCCCTAGCAAGATCATCTTTAAAAATTTGGTCGGGGGTCATTGGATGTATAATTATTTTCTGACCTTTAAACAAGAAGGAATAATGATTCGAACGACCATGATGTACACTATCAGTATCATATTGCCAAGGTCTACCAAGTAACAAAGAGCATGCTTCCATCAGAACAACATCACAATCAGCATAATCAGAATAAGAGCCCAATGAAAAAGGAACGCGTACCGAACGTGTGATTCTAATTTTCCCACCATCATTAAGCCATTGAATGTGATACGGGTTTGGGTGCTTACGAGTGGGCAGGGACAACTTCTCGACCAAAGCTGTGCTTGCCAAGTTGTTGTAGCTGCCACTGTCGATGATGATGCGAATCGACCGTTCTTGTACAACACCTTTGGTGCGGAAAAGTGTGTGCCGTTGGTTTTTCTCAGACGTGGTGACCTGTGTGCTAAGGACACGCTGCACAACAAGACTCTCATACTTATCGGCGTCGCCCGGATCGACATGTACCTCCGTTTTTGCTGCATGGTCAGTGGCAAGCATAGTATGTTGGGTTTCCTCGGAATCACTAGCGGATGAATAATCACCATTGTCACATATGAGCAAAATACGCTTGTTTGGACAGTCCCGACTCACGTGTCCAAGTCCGTGGCAACGATAGCACCGAATATCCCGTGTACGTCCTGTGGAAGGAGCAGCGCCTAGGGACGAGGATGCGGTAGGCTTGGCCATCGTTTCGCGCGATGGAGTGCTGATCGTGGATGGTGTAGGTGGAGTAGACACTGAATTGATTGCTGCGCCTCTACCTGCAAAAGAGTTAGGATATGTCTTCGAGCGGCGTCCCTGCACTTCACGTTCAGCTTTGCAAGCATATGCAAACAATGTGGCCATATCAGAATATTCCTTATAATCAAGGATGTCCTGAATTTCTCTATTCAAACCACCATGAAAACGGGCCATCGCAGCTTCATTTGTCTCAAACAAACCACAACGAATCATACCCTTTTGGAGCTCTTGATAGTAGTCCTCGATAGATTGCTGTCCTTGTCGAAAACTCTGCATTTTCTTTAGCAAATCTCGCGCAAAATATGAAGGAACAAATCTGTGTCGCATAGCAGCTTTTAATTGAGTCCAAGTGATGGGTGTAGCAGTAGGATGTGTTAGTTTATATTCACGCCACCATATTAAAGCAAAATCAGTAAATTCACTAATAGCAGCGTTGACTTGAGAATGAGCAGGAATATCATGGCATGAAAATTTTTGATCGACCTCTAGTTCCCAATCAAGATAAGCAGCAGGATCATATTTGCCATTAAAAGATGGAATTTTAAATTTAATCTTAGCAAATGAATCGTGAGGGGAATGACGTACCACGCGACGTGCACGACCGTGGCGAGGTCCATCGTCCTGCTCCACAATATTACGATGATTGAGCATGGTTTTGAACCTTTTGTTCCGGAAGCGAACTTTGGATTTCTTGCATGTTACGAGTGCCGTCTTTTTAAGAACATTTGTTTCGGGAACGAAAACGTTAGAAACACATCCTTTGGTACTACTTCACAATATTTCGATGATTGGGCACATTTTTGAACCTTTCGTTCTGGAAGCAAAGTTTTGATTCTTGCAAGTTACGGGTGATGCGCACGTGTGCCCGATCTTCCGTCAGGGGGTAAACTCGATTGGTGGAGGGCTCGACGTTGATGATTCGACTTTCGATCACCACAGATCTGAACCCCGCAATCGCTACACCACGGCTCCGTTGGTTATCAACCATGCACGAACGCGATTGACCTCGCCAAGAAGGCTTATCCCTGCCTGCGAATCAAGAACACAAGCAAGAACACGGAAACACAATCTCGCAAACAGAAGAGAGATCGGTTTCTCAAGTGGGGTTCCGCAATCTGACCAAGTCAGAGTTCAATCTACAAGAGATTCGAAACTAAGCAAAAACCCATGATAGACAGCGGAGGCTGCTGTTTATATAGGCTAATGAACGTGGATTAACCCTAAAACGTGTCCTTAAGGGACTCCAACTCAGTACATGGGCCAAAGGCCCAAACTAGTGACGCATCACCGAAACGATTCTGGAAATCGGTACTGTTTTGATGATTGCCGACGACTCCGATTTATATTGATGTGAGGTTGGTCCCATTGGAAAGGTTATCTTCTCATCTTTCCAACCATATATGGAACGTCCAAATCGGAGGTCGTATGCATCCTGGGTGTCCGTTTTACTATCAGGTGGTCCTGGAGTCCGAATTGGGCTTGAAGTCGACTTGGATCGGATCTCCAATTTGGCTTGCACTCCCTTGCTATACCTCCCCGCCTCCAAGTCCTTATTGATGAATCTCCTGGTCCTCTCCTTGGTTCCTAATCACAATATAATCATTAGGTAGCAATCTATTCTCAAATTCATAATTTGAAATGCTTAGGAACGAGCTCACCTCTAAATTCAATTGTCGTGCACGAGCTCTAGTGATTGGACCTTGAATGTCTAGCGGAGAAGTGATGTTCTCATCATCCTCCCCTTCTTGAATAGGAGTCGTCCTCGACTCGAACTCATCTTCTCCCAAATATGGCTTCAAATCTGAAATGTTAAATGTGGGACTAACCCCAAAATCTGCAGGCAACTCAAGCTTGTATGCATTGTCGTTAATTTTCTTAACTATCTTGAAAGGTCCATCAGCTCGAGGTATCAATTTAGACTTTCTCAATTCTGGAAATCTATCTTTACACAAATGTAACCAAACAAGATCACCTATTTCAAAGGTTATATGTCTTCTACCCTTACTACCAGCAATTTTATACCTTTCGGTCATCTTCTCAATGTGTTCTTTAGTCGTGGCATGTAATTTTAGAATAAAATCAGCACGTGTCTTAGCATCTAAATGCACATGTTCAGAAGTAGGCAATGGCAAAAGATCAATAGGGGCACGGGGATTAAAACCATACACAACATGGAAAGGACTCACCTTGGTGGTAGAATGTACTGCTCGATTATATGCTAACTCCACATGAGGTAAACATTCTTCCCACATCTTCAAATTCTTCTTCGAAACAGCCCGCAACATGGTGCCTAACGTACGATTAACTACCTCGGTTTGACCATCAGTTTGAGGGTGGCACGTGGTGGAGAACAGCAGCTTAGTACCCAACTTACACCACAAACTTCTCCAAAAGTGTCTCAAGAACTTCGCATCACGATCAGAGACAATGGTGGTGGGTACTCCATGTAGGCGAATGATGTCCCTAAAAAACAAATCAGCAATGTTTTTAGCATCATCGCTCTTATGACAAGGTATAAAATGTGCCATTTTTGAGAATCGATCGACCACCACAAATATACTATCCCTCCCCCTCTTTGTTCTAGGTAACCCTAATACAAAATCCATTGATATATGCTCCCAAGGGATGCTAGGAACAGGAAGGGGCATATAAAGTCCAAAGGGATTCAAATGTGACTTTGCTTTGTTACATGTAGTGCAGCGTGAGACATAGCGCACAACATCCCGCCGCATCCTTGGCCAAAAGAAGTGTGTTGACAGCACGTCCTCAGTTTTCTTCGCTCCAAAATGTCCTATCAATCCTCCTCCATGGGCTTCCTGTAAAAATAAAAGGCGAAGGGAGCTTGATGGGATGCATAGCTTGTTAGCACGATATAATAAGCCATCATTCAACACATATTTATTCCAAGTTCAACACTCTCTACAATTTTCAAAAGCATCCTTGAAGTCTAGATCAGTAGCATATAACTCCTTTATTGTTTCTAGCCCAAATATCTTATGATCAAGCTGAGATAACATAGTAAAACGCCTAGATAAAGCATCTATAATGATATTGTCTTTACCACGTTTATGTTTAATGATGTATGGAAAAGACTCTATGAACTCAACCCATTTTGCATGTCGCTTATTGAGTTTTGCCTGACTTCTAATATGTTTCAAGGATTCATGATCAGAATGAATGACAAACTCCTTAGGCCAAAGGTAATGTTGCCAAGTCTCTAACACCCTAACTAGAGCATACAACTCCTTATCATAAGTAGAATAATTCAGATTAGGTCCATGCAATTTTTCACTAAAGTAAGCAACATGTTTACCTTCTTGTATGAGAACTCCTCCTATCCCAATCCCACTAGCATCACATTCAAGCTCAAACGTCTTACCAAAGTCAGGAAGTTGGAGTAGAGGGGCATGTGTAAGTTTGTCCTTAAGCATGTTAAAATCTTGTTCTTGTGTTGAACCCCATATGAATGAAGCTCCCTTCTTTGTCAACTCATTGAGTGGTGCAGCAATGGTGCTGAAATTCTTCACAAACCGTCGATAAAAACCAGCAAGTCCATAAAAACTTCTCACTTGCGTAACGGTTTGTGGTGTTGGCCAGCTCTTGATGGTTTCAATTTTCGCTTCATCTACCGCAATACCCTGTGGAGTAACAACATAGCCAAGAAAGAGACTCGATCCGTGCAAAAAGTACACTTTTCAAGGTTACCGAACAAGCGTGCATCTCTTAAAGCATTAAAAACAGCACGCAAATGATTCAAATGTTCATCAATAGACCTGCTATATATCAAGATATCATCGAAGTAAACCACCACAAATTTGCCAATAAAAACTCTCAATACTTCATTCATTAAACGCATGAAAGTGCTAGGTGCATTAGTTAACCCAAAAGGCATGACTAGCCACTCATATAACCCGAACTTCGTTTTGAAAGTTGTTTTCCATTCATCTCCTAATTTCATTCAAATTTGGTGGTATCCACTACGCAAGTCAATCTTAGAGAAAATGATAGACCCACTCAACTCATCAAGCATATCATCTAACCTAGGAATAGAATGACGATACCTTATTGTAATATTATTGATGGCTCGACAATCAACACACATACACCAACTACCATCTTTCTTAGGGACTAAAAGAACAGGCACAACACATGGACTAAGGCTCTCGCGTACGTACCCATGGTCCAGCAGTTCTTGGACTTGTCGCTGAATTTCTTTAGTCTCCTCCATATTTGTTCTATATGCAGCATGGTATGGCAATGTCACTCCTAGGATCAAGTCAATTTGATGCTCAATACCTCGAATAGGTGGCAGCCCCGGAGGCATCTCCACTGGAAACACATCCTTATACTCTTGCAAAAGGTTAGTGACAGCAGGAGGCAAAGAAGTGGAAGAATCCTCAAATGAAAACAAGACTTCTTTGCATATCAATGCATAACAAGGAGAATCAAACTCATTAACATCAACCAAATCATATTTAGTAGCAAGCATAACACCCCCTTTCAATTTAATTCCGTCCGACTTTATCTTTCTTAGGTGGGAAGATAGTGTTAGCTACTTGCTGATTTTCAGATTGTGGTGCAGTTTCCTTCTTGCTCTTCTCAAAACTCTCTTTGTCACATTGCATAATTTCAGTGTGAGTCGTAGGAAGCAAATTAATTTTCTTTCCCTTGTGCATAAGTGTATATTTGTTACTCCTACCATGATGTGTGGCATCCGTATCAAATTCCCATGGCCGACCCAATAAAAGTGAACATTGTTGCATGGGTACAACAACAAAATCAGCAAAGTCATGGTATGTACCAATGAAAAAGTGAACTCTCACAGAGTGTGTTACCTTGACCTTACCACTATTGTTGAACCACTGAATATAGTAGGGATGAGGGTGTGGGCGTGTGGTCAATCCAAGCTTATTAACCAGCTCTATGCTCACCAAGTTATTGCTGCTTCCTCTATCAATTATGACACGAACACGACGATCATTGACAATGAGGAACATTTGAAATAAGTTATGTCATTGTAGTGTGTCCATTTGCTCCACTTGAGTGTTTAAAAAAATGTTGTACAATCAATGCCTGATACTTCTCTGTGGCGGCAGTACCTAAAACCTCCTCGCCATCACTTTCAGGCTCTTCATCATCACCTGCATCGTCAATACCACCATCTTCAATATCACTAGTACTAACATACCTTCCATCCTCAGTAGCAATGAATGTCCGTCTCTGGCTTGGGCAATCTCTCATGAAATGGCCCTTCCCTTTGCAATTGTGGCAAATGACTCCACTGGTTTGGCCTGTAGAAGCAACCGATGAGGAACTAGTAGCTGGTAGGTTTGTCTTACTCTTCTCCTCTTGTGGTAGTGAAGACGAAGGTGCTGCTGAACGCACCCTAGATACGAAGGGGGCAGCAGACCGTGCGGGAGAAGGTAGTGTTGATTTTCTTGTTGCAGACGCCAGTCTTGTGTCGGTGAAGTTACCCTTCGACTTCAGCTGTCGTCCCTGCAATTCTCTTTCTGCCTTCATAGAAGGGAGAAACAATCTATTGAGAGTATTATATTCCTTATAATCTACTATGTCCTGTATTTCTCTTCTTAACCCACCCAAAAATCTAGCCATTTGACTGTCCTCATCCTCAACTACATCACAACGCAGCATTCATATTTGCAATTCCTGGTAGTACTCTTCTACAGATTTATTTCCCTGGTTTAAACGCTGTAATTTTTGAAGCAAATCACGTTTATAAGTAGTAGGAACAAATCTACCATGCATGGCTCTCTTTAGCCCATCCCATGTGTCAGGTGCTAAGCCTACACTTGAGATCTCAATCCACCAAATAATAGCAAAATCGGTAAACTCACTAGTGTCTTGTCTAACTCTATGTATTTCTGGAACTAGGTGAGAGTTAAATTTTTGTTGTACTATCATCTCCCAATTCAAATATGTTTCAGCATCATAAGAGCCAGAAAAAGAGGGTATGCTGAATTTGACCTTAGCAAACGAATTATCAGCACGAGGGTTGTTTCCATTATTACCTCCCATACCTTGACGATGTGGATTTTGTTTATGGGGAGGTTCTTGAGGAAGAGGTTGCATATGATCCTGATTTATGTTGCTTGCCTCGAGATCTTCAGCCCTATCATTCGGTGGCGGTGGTTGTCTCTCTATATTCTTTATCCTGGTGATCAGGGTGGCAATGTTCCTCTCTGTTCTCTCCAATCTGTGCTCATTGTCCTGGTTACTCGTAACGATGTTTGCATTGAGTTCTTGCATCTACTTTCCAAGTTCTAACTTGGACACCCATTCATCTCCATCGCCTTGGTGTGATCCTGCCATGGTTAGTGAAAACACAAAAACACAAACAAGCTCACAAGTGTGTTAGTTTCCTATGAACTACTAGGATGTGGAGTCGCTCACACTCAAGCGTTTCACCAAGTTCTTGCATGGTTCTTACCAATCGTAGAAGGTGGCACAGCCGGTTAGTTTGGGGATGATACTGTTGAAGTCGTGAGTATAGCGATTGCCAGCAGGAAATTGTACTACTCAGAAGGTAAGTATGTGGAGCTATAGGAAGGCCAAATATTTGAGTGGAACACAATTCAATAACAGATAGTAATGTTGAATAAATGTTCAAGCTATTAGGCCTAATTGCTGGTCTACTCGTGTTCTAAGAACAGTAGTGACACAAGAAGTAAACAAGGATGAACAAGATGAATTGTAAGGACACTGTCAACACGACACCAGCAACACTATGAAACAAACAGTGCAGGGCCTTCGATATTGCCTCATTTTTTTCTTCTCTCCTTTTTTTGTCTTCTTTTTTTTTCTCTTTTTTTCTGTTTTTTCTCTCTTTTTTTGCAACCAATTATCAAGTGCTAAGTAGCAAAAATATGCCCCAAGATTAAGCACAACACCAAGTCTCGGCTGAAACCGATGGAAGATGATATCAGTACAAGAAACCCTAAATAACCAGTGCTGAAACTTCGGAAGCCAAAACGAAGGCCATCCTGATTTTTTTTAATTTTTTTGACAACGCCAAAATTAGTATCGGCCAAGCCGACTCTTAGAGATCTACATGTGGTAAAAATTTCAGCTCAATCGGAATTACGAGCGAAAAGTTATGGCCGTTTCAAGGAGAACCCTCCGAAATCGGATCTGTTCCCCCTAAATCGGATCTGCTGGTTGTGGCGGAAACAGAAGCGGATGGCGATTGGTGGGGGTAGAAAAATTATGTAGTAGAGTAGGGGAATTGTGGCAGAGACACGAACTGATCTAAAACACGAATTAACCAGCAATTGAGACACAAACTTGGACACGAATTCAACACTATGGACTCTGAAAGAGAATTATGCAAAAGGCTAAAATTGTCTCGGACAGGGAATATTTTTTTTGTTCGGCTTTTCTGTGGACTCTAGGATGAATGCGAAATTGACTCGAACAAGGGAAGATGAACCTATGAACCTGACGGTAAACTTGGGCTCTGATACCACTTGATGCGCACGGGTGCCCGATCTTCCGTCAGGGGGGTAAACTCGATTGGTGGAGGACTCGACGTTGATGATCCGACTTCCGATCAGCACAGATCCGAACCCCGCAATCGCTACACCATGGCTCCATTGGTTATCAACCATGCACGAACGCGATTGACCTTGCCAAGAAGGCTTATCCCTGCCTGCGAATCGAGAACACAAGCAAGAACACGGAAACACAATATCGCAAACAGAAGAGAGATTGGTTTCTCAAGTGGGGTTCCGCAATCTGACCAAGTCAGAGTTCAATCTACAAGAGATTCGAAACTAAGCAAAAACCTGTGATAGACAGCGGCGGCTGCTGTTTATATAGGCTAATGAACGTGTATTAACCCTAAAATGTGTCCTTAAGGGACTCCAAATCGGTACATGGGCCAAAGGCCCAAACTAGTGACGCAGCACCGAAACGATTCTGGAAATCGGTACTATTTTGATGATTGCCGACGACTCCGATTTTATATTGATGTGAGGTTGGTCCCATTGGAAAGGTCATCTTCTCATATTTCCAACCATATGTGGAACGTCCAAATCGGAGGTCGTATGCATCCTGGGCGTCCGTTTTACTATCAGGTGGTCCTGGAGTCCGAATTGGGCTTGAAGTCGACTTGGATCGGATCTCCAACTTGGCTTGCATTCCCTTGTTGTAACTCCCCGCCTCCAAGTCCTTCTTGATGAATCTCCTGGTCCTCTCCTTGGTTCCTAATCACAATATAATCATTAGGTAGCATTTATTCTCAAATTCATAATTTGAAATGCTTAGGAACGAGCTCACCTCATAATTCAAGTGTCGTGCATGAGATCTAGTGATTGGACCTTGAATGTCTAGCGGAGAAGGGATGTCCACATCAACGGGAGCCGTATATTTCACAAACTTTTTGTTCGGAACGGAAATGCTAGAAACGCATCACTTAGTACTATTACATCATATTACGTTGATTGGGCACGTTTTTGATCTTTTTGTACAGGAATCAAACTTTTGATTCTTGCATGATACTAGTGGCATCTATTTCGAAAAATTCGTGTATGGAATGGAAACGTTAGAAACACATCCTTTGGTACTATTACACAATATTGCGATGATTGAGCATGGTTTTGAAACTTTTGTTCCGGAAGCGATGTTTTGATTCTTGCAAGTTGCAGGTGCGTCTATTTCGCAAACTTTGTGTTCGGAACGGAAATGCTAGATACGCATCACTTGGTACTATTACAACATATTACGTTGATTCGGCACGTTTTTGATCTTTTTAGTATCGGAATCGAACTTTTGATTCATGCATGATATGAGTGCCATCTATTTTGCAACATTTTGTCCGGAATGGAAACGTTAGAAACACATGAATTGGTACTATTACACCATATTACGATGATTGGGCACGTTTTTGAACCCTTTGTTCCGGAAGCGAAATATTGATTCTTGCAAGTTATGTGTGTTTTCTATTTCACAAACCTTGTGTCTAGAAAATAAATGCTAGAAACGCATCACTTGGTACTATTACAACATATTTGGATGATTGGGCACATTTTTCAACATTTTGCTCCGGAAGCAAACTTATGATTCTTGCATGTTACGGGTGTCGTCTATTTTCCAAACTTAATGTCTCGAACGGAAACGTTAGAAAGACATCCTTTGTTACAATCACACAATATTAGGTTGATTGGGCATGTAGTTGAACCTTTTTTTTCCGGAAGCAAAGTTTTGATTCTTGCAAGTTACGGGTGAAGCAAATATCGTAAACTTTGTGTTTCGAACGGAAATGCTAGAAACACATCACTTTGGACATTCACTATATTACATTGATTGGGCATGTTTTTGAACTTTTTTGTTCTGTAAACGTAGTTTTGATTCTTGCATGTTACGGGCGCCGTCTATTTCGCAACAATGGTGTCCAAAACGAAAACGTTAGAAACACATCCTTTGGTACTATTACAACATATTAGGATGATTGGGCACACTTTTGAACTTTTTTGTTCTGGAATCGAACTTTTGATTCTTTCAAGTTACGAGTGCCCTCTATTTCGCAACATTTGTCTCCGGAACAGAAACATTAGAAATACATGCATTGGTACTATTACACCATATAACGATGATTGGGCATGTTTTTGATTCTTGCAAGTTACGTGTGCCGTCTATTTCACAAACCTTGTGTCTAGAACATAAATGCTAGAAACGCATTACTTGGTACTATTACAACATACTAGTGAGAGGCACGTGCGTTGCAACGGATGCATAATGTTAACGGCAATATATTTAGAACATGATATATTTGCCGAACACATTTGTTTAGTAATATTGCGATGATAAGAAACAAAGTAATATATTATTCCTCAAAACAATACATAGAAGTATGCTTTCTATATAAAGTGTCATTGCATATTTATAATTACAGATCTGGTATGAAATCGTACAATATACTATACAGTGAGCACATCTTCTTTTATCTACTCAGTGAGCACTTCCTTGTAGACGATATTCTTCGTTAACGTGCTTGTTGAATTGATTCCCCTATTTTTCTCCGGAGCGGCGAGTATTTTGATGTTGCTACGAGAAGTTGCTCGTGACAGAGCTACATATAGTTGTCCATGAGAGAACACCGGGTTCGGGAGGTATATTCCAACATGCGGTATTGTTTGACCCTGTGCTTTATTAATTGTCATTGCAAAACTCACCCTAACAGGAAATTGACTCCTCTTAAACTTGAAGGGGAACATCTCATCATCGGAGGGGCACAAGGGTATGCGTGGAAGAAAGACTCTCTCACCAGCATGTTGTCCCAATACAATTTCAGCATCGATAGTATTTCTTTGAAATGCTCGGACTATCAACCTAGTCCCATTACACAGACCATTGGCCGGGTCAAGATTTCTGAGCAAAATCACAGGACAATTAACCTTGAGTTTTAATATATGTGGAGGTAACCCATTTGGCGTTAATGAATTCAGGAACTCAGACGGATAATGAATTCAGGAACTCAGACGGATAATGGTTGCATTCGATCATGTTTGAATTTTAAAAATTTCCAAAATAATTTTATAAAATATTTTAAGGTTCTAGGATCCTTACAAAATTGTTTAATTTCGAAATTCAATACTTTTTAGCTAAAGGTTTTAAATTGTAAAGCCTTTTCTTCATTTAAACTAATTCTGAATTCAAATTTAGTTTGAAATTTTAGTTTGGCAGTTTGAAAAATATGGGTGTTACATGATCTTTTTGTGTCACTTCGAATTCAATTTATTTATTGGCTTTTATTTTTTAGTACCAAATAATTAATTTTGTTTGAGAAATCTGATCTGATTTGTGCAACAAACCAGTCGCCGGCGCTTAGCTCGTCGTCATCGTGATGAGCTCGGAGGCCATGGTCGTCCACAGCGGCGGGTGCCACTGCCGGAGCGTGCGGTGGCAGGTGGAGGCGCCGGGGAGCGTGGTGGCGTGGATCTGCAACTGCTCCGACTGCTCCATGCGGGGGAACGTCCACTTCGTCGTCCCCGCCGCCAGGTTCAGCCTTGCCCCCGGCGCCGGCGATTTCCTCACCACCTACACCTTCGGCACCCGCACGGCCAAGCACACCTTCTGCAAGCTATGCGGCATCTCCTCCTTCTACACGCCACGCTCCAACCCCGACGGCGTCGCCATCACCGTCGCCTGCGTCGACCCGGGCCGCGGCGAGGCTAGGCTGGGAGCGGGTCGCGGCGGCGCTAGGCTGGGCGCGGGGGGCGCGGCGCTAGGGTCGCGGCGGCGGTAGGCTGGGCGCGGGGGGCGCGGCGCTAGGGTTTCGAGGAGGGGCGCGGGGGGGGGGGGCGCGGCGTAGGTTTCGTCAGGGGGTGGGACGCGTGCGTAATGGGCCGGGCCGTAGGCGCGCGTGTTGACTGGGACAGAGCGAATGAAAAATCGCGGGGCTGGGAGCGGACGGAGCGACGGATATTTAGCTGCTTTATAATAGTTAAGATTTGGATGATTGGGCACATTTTTCAACATTTTGTCCGAGAAGCAAACTTATGATTCTTGCATGTTACGGGTGTCGTCTATTTTGCAACCTTAGTGTCTCGAACGGAAACGTTAAAATGACATCCTTTGTTATAATTACACATTATTAGGTTGATTGGGTACGTAGTTGAACCTTTTTGTTCCGGAAGCGAAGTTTTAATTATTGCAAGTTACGCGTGAAGCAAATATCGTAAACTTTGTGTTTCGAACGGAAATGCTAGAAACGCATCACTTTGGACTTACACTATATTACATTGATTGGGTATGTTTTTGAACTTTTTTGTTCTGTAAACGTAGTTTTGATTCTTGCATGTTACGGGCGCCGTCTATTTCGCAACATTGGTGTCCGAAATGAAAACGTTAGAAACACATCCTTTGGTACTATTACACCATATTAGGATGATTGGGCATGCTTTTGAACTTTTTTGTTCTGGAATCGAACTTTTGATTCTTTCAAGTTACGAGTGTCGTCTATTTCGCAACATTTGTGTCCAGAACAGAAACATTAGAAATACATCATTTTGTAATATTACACTATATTAGGATGATTGGTCACGTAGTTGAACCTTTTTGTTCCGAAAGCGATGTTTTGATTCTTACAAGTTACGGGTGTCGTCTATTTCATAGAGTTTGAGTCCAGAATGGAAATGCTAGAAACACATAACTTGGTACAGTTACAACATATTATGTTGATTGGGCACATTTTTGAACCTTTTGTTCCAGAAGGGGAGTTTTGATTATTGCAAGTTACGGGTTCCGTCTATTTCACAAACTTTGTGTTCAGAACGGAAATACTAGGAACGCATCACTTTGGTACTATTACACAATATTGCGACCATTGAGCATGGTTTTGAACCTTTTGTTCCGGAAGCGAACTTTTGATTTCTTGCATGTTACGAGTGTCGTCTTTTTAAGAACATTCGTGTCGGGAACGGAAACGTTAGAAACACATCCTTTGGTACTACTACAAAATATTTCAATGATTGGGCACGTTTTTGAACCTTTCGTTCCGGAAGCAAAGTTTTTATTCTTGCAAGTTACGAGAGCCGTATATTTCGCAAACTTTGTGTTAAGAACAGAAATGCTAGAAACACATCACTTGGTACTATTACATCATATTACGTTGATTGGGCATGTTTTTGATCTTTTTTTACAGGAATCAAACTTTTTATTCTTGCATGATACGAGTGGCATCTGTTTCGCAAAATTCGTGTCCAGAATGGAAACGTTAGAAACACATCCTTTCGTACTATTACACAATATTGCGATGATACAGCAAGGTTTTGAACCTTTTGTTCCGGACGCGAACTTTTGATTCTTGCATGTTACGAGCTCCGTCTATTTAAGAACATTCGTGTGGGGAACGGAAATGTTAGAAACAAATCAGTCGGTACTATTACACAATATTACGATGCTTGGGCATGTTTTTGAACCTTTTGTTCCGGAAGCGATGTTTTGATTCTTGCAAGTTGCAGGTGCGTCTATTTCGCAAACTTTGTGTTCGGAACGGAAATGCTAGATACACATCACTTGGTACTATTACACCATATTACGTTGATTTGTCACATTTTTGATCTTTTTTGTATCAGAATCAAACTTTTGATTCTTGCATGATACGAGTGCCATCTATTTTGCAACATTCGTGTCCGGAATGGAAACTTTAGAAACACATGCATTGGTACTAATACACCATATAACGATGATTGGGCACATTTTTGATTCTTGCAAGTTACGTGTGCCGTCTATTTCACAAACCATGTGTCTAGAACATAAATGCTAGAAACACATTCCTTGGTACTATTACAACATAATTGTATGATTGGGCACATTTTTCAACATTTTGTCCCGGAAGCAAACTTATGATTCTTGCATGTTACGGGTGTCGTCTATTTTGCACCCTTAGTGTCTCGAACGGAAACGTTAGAAAGACATCCTTTGTTACAATGACACAATATTAGGTTGATTGGGCACGTAGTTGAACCTTTTTGTTCTGGAAGCGAAGTTTTGATTCTTGCAAGATACGGGTACAGCAAATATCGTAACCTTTGTGTTTGGAACGGAAATGCTAAAAATGCATCACTTTGGACTTACACTATATTACATTGATTGGGCATGTTTTTGAACTTTTTTGTTCTGTAAACGTAGTTTTGATTCTTGCATGTTATGGGTGCCGTCTATTTCGCAACATTCATGTCCGAAATGAAAACGTTACAAACACATCCTTTGGTACTATTACACCATATTAGGATGATTGGGCACGCTTTTGAACTTTTTTGTTCCGGAATCGAACTTTTGATTCTTGCAAGTTACGAGTGCCGTCTATTTTGCAATATTTGTGTCCGGAACAGAAACATTAGAAATGCATCATTTGGTAATATTACACCATAGTAGGATGATTGGTCACGTAGTTGAACGTTTTTGTTCTGAAGCGATGTTTTGATTCTTACAAGTTACAGGTGTCGTCTATTTCATAGAGTTTGAGTCCAGAATGGAAATGCTAGAAACACATAACTTGGTACAGTTACACCATATTACGTTGATTGGGCACATTTTTGAACCTTTTGTTCCAGAAGCGGAGTTTTGATTCTTGCAAGTTACGTGTTCCGTCTATTTCGCAAACTTTGTGTTCAGAACGGAAATGCTAGGAACGCATCACTTTGGTACTATTACACAATATTGCGACCATTGAGCATGGTTTTGAACCTTTTGTTCCGGAAGCGAACTTTTGATTTCTTGCATGTTACGAGTGTTGTCTTTTTAAGAACATTCGTGTCGGGAACGGAAACATTAGACACACATCCTTTGGTACTACTACAAAATATTTCAATGATTGGGCACATTTTTGAACCTTTCGTTCCGGAGGCGAAGTTTTTATTCTTGCAAGTTACGAGAGCCGTATATTTCGCAAACTTTGTGTTCAGAACAGAAATGCTAGAAACGCATCACTTGGTACTATTACATCATATTACGTTGGTTGGGCATGTTTTTTATCTTTTTGTACAAGAATCAAACTTTTGATTCTTGCATGATACGAGTGGCATCTATTTCGCAAATTCATGTCCGGAATGGAAACGTTAGAAACACATCCTTTGGTACTATTACACAATATTGCGATGATTGAGCATGGTTTTGATCCTTTTGTTCCGGACGTGAACTGTTGATTCTAGCATGTTACGAGCTCCGTCTATTTAAGAACATTCGTGTGGGGAACGAAAACGTTAGAAACAAATAATTCGGTACTATTACACTATATTACGATGTCTGGGCATGTTTTTGAACCTTTTGTTCCGGAAGTGATGTTTTGATTCTTGCAAGTTGCAGGTGCGTCTATTTCGCAAACTTTGTGTTCGGAACGGAAATGCTAGATATGCATCACTTGGTACTATTACACCATATTACGTTGATTTGTCACATTTTGATCTTTTTTGTATCGGAATCGAACTTTTGATTCTTGCATGATACGAGTGCCATCTATTTCGCAACATTCATGTCCGGAATGGAAACGTTAGAAACACATGCATTGGTACTAGGGAAAATTACTCACATACCATTATAATTTTTAGAAATTGCCTATATGCCATTGTCAGTGACTGTGGCGGCCCCCATCTGTCAGTGACACACCGATGGCATATTGGCAAACCGTAAAAATTGTAATGGCACGGAAAAAATTAACCCTTGGTACTAATACACCATATAACGATGATTGGGCACGTTCTTGATTCTTGCAAGTTACGTGTGCCGTCTATTTCACAAACCTTGTGTCTCGAACATAAATGCTAGAAACACATTACTTGGTACTATTACAACATATTTGTATGATTGGGCACATTTTTCAACATTTTGTCCCTGAAGCAAACTTATGATTCTTGCATGTTACGGGTGTCGTCTATTTTGCAACCTTAGTGTCTCGAACGGAAACGTTAGAAAGACATCCTTTGTTACAATGACACAATATTAGGTTGATTGGGCACGTAGTTGAACCTTTTTGTTCTGGAAGCGTAGTTTTGATTCTTGCAAGTTACGGGTGAAGCAAATATCGTAAGCTTTATGTTTGGAACGGAAATGCTAGAAACGCATCACTTTGGACTTACACTATGTTACATTGATTGGGCATGTTTTTGAACTTTTTTGTTCTGTAAACGTAGTTTTGATTCTTGCATGTTTACGGGTGCCGTCTATTTCGCAACATTCCTGTCCAAAATGAAAACGTTAGAAACACATCCTTTGGTACTATTGCACCATATTAGGATGATTCGGCACGCTTTTGAACTTTTTTGTTCCGGAATCGAACTTTTGATTCTTGCATGTTACGAGTGCCGTCTATTTCGCAACAATTGTGTCCGGAACAGAAACATTAGAAATACATCATTTGGTAATATTACACCATATTAGGATGATTTGTCATGTAGTTGAACCTTTTTGTTCCGGAAGAGATGTTTTGATTCTTACAAGTTATAGGTGTCGTCTATTTCATAGAGTTTTAGTCCAGAATGGAAATGCTAGAAACACATAACTTGGTACAGTTACACCATATTACGTTGATTGGGCACATTTTTGAACCTTTTGTTCCAGAAGCGGAGTTTTGATTCTTGCAAGTTACGGGTTCCGTCTATTTCGCAAACTTTGTGTTCAGAACGGAAATGCTAGGAACGCATCACTTTGGTACTATTACACAATATTGCGACCATTGAGCATGGTTTTGAACCTTTTGTTCCGGAAGCGTACTTTTGATTTCTTGCATGTTACGAGTGATGTCTTTTTAAGAACATTCGTGTCAGGAACGAAAATGTTAGAAACACATCCTTTGGTACTACTACACAATATTTCAATGATTGGGCACGTTTTTGAACCTTTCGTTCGGGAAGCGAAGTTTTTATTCTTGCAAGTTATGGGAGCCGTATATTTCGCAAACTTTGTGTTCAGAATGGAAATGCTAGAAACGCATCACTTGGTACTATTACATCATATTACATTGATTGGGCACATTTTTCATCTTTTTGTACCAGAATCAAACTTTTGATTCTTGCATGATACGAGTGGCATCTATTTCGCAAAATTCGTGTCCGGAATGGAAACGTTAGAAACACATCCTTTGGTACTTGTTGGGGGAAATTACTTCGTTTCTAGGGCTTAAAGATTAATCCTCCAAAGGCTGAGGAAAACCCCAAAGCTAGTGAGCAGTTGTTCGAAGTATCAGTCGCCACGCCGAAGGGTGTAGCGGTGCGAAGCCCTGGAGAACCCTCCGAATGGGAGATGGAGGCCTCGAAGCCGAAGGAGATGATTGATGGGATGTCTAGCTTATCCATCTACCTTATAGTGTTTTACCTTATATAACCTTGTTTATGGTACCGAATAGTTTCCACTATGTCGGTTGTATTCTAGGGGTAAATAGGTCTTTTCCTTATGCTTTTTCCCCTATAAATACCCCCCTTTGTACCTTGTAAAAGAGGATCCAGAACAAGTTGTTCATTACACTCATTCGGACCACTCGAGTTATTATCCAATTCGGAGGCTCGAAGTAGTCCTAGTACACAAACTCCTTGTTTGTTCGTTCTTGATCTCAGAGAACCTGTTGGCGTAACATTTGCGCCAACAGTTGGCGCCGTCCGTGGGGAACCAAGTTCTAAAAGCTTGTTCTCTACTGCTGACTGCACTTCGAAGAATACTTACAGAGGGAGCCTTGGAGTCTCAGGATTCCGCGCACCCTTCAGTTAAGGGCTTCTTAGTGCAGCCCGAAGGCCTTCACTCGACCCCTCGGGTCGTTCGAAGTCCTCCGTCTCCAAGACCTCTTCGTGGCTAGCTATGCCTCCGAAGCGAAGTCAGGCTTCGGGTCCTCTCCGAAGGTCCCCTCGGACCACAGGAGCCGGACCCTCGACTAATCCGGCGGTTCCCGCCGAGACTGCTGGGCGTCGAGCACCCCGGGGCCCTCTGGCTCCTCCTACGGTGCTTCAGACCGACTACGTCAGCTCCCGAGACCCGGAAGTGCCCTACGACGAAGACGAAGGCCCTCCCGAAACCGAAGCTACGCAACTATCCAGGCTTCAGGAGGAGGTATCCAGGTGGAGGCAAGAGGTCGCCGATCGCCTCCGCACTCAAGCTTCCACCGAAACTCCAGGAGGGCCTCAAGATGGTGGTACCCACAATCCCCCAGAAGTTATCCAAGTCCCGGAGGAAGCCGAGAATGCATCCTTCGATAACGAGTCTCCATTACATTCAGATTTGCAGAGAGTTCCTTTCGACCCCAGATTCAAGGCCTCGAAACTGCACAAGTACTCCGGGGGGTCGGACCCCGGAGAGTTCGCCCGCTCTTACACCCTAGCAATAGAAGCGAGTGGAGTGGTGCGAAGCACTACGGCAAAATGCTTCCCCCTCGCCCTCGAAGGCGTGGCACTCCACTGGTTCTGGTCCCTAAAGCTAGGATCGATCAGTTCCTGGGAGCAGCTGAAGAAGAAATTTGTGAGCAACTTCCAAGGCACCTTCGTGGCCCCGATGTCCATAGGAAGTTTGTTCCAGGTAAAGCAGCGGGTGGGAGAAACCCTCCGGGAGTACTTCACGCGCTTCGCCCACACCAAGTCACATATCAAGGGCCTGTCTACCTCTTCGGTAGTTGATGCTGCCCGCGAAGGGGTGCTGAACCCCGACTCCCTCAGCAAACTCCAACGAAAGCCGGTGACGTCTGTGGCGCAGCTCATGGCATACTTCGAACAGTATGCCAAGGCGGAGGAAGGTTGTCTTCAGCGAGCTGAAGCATCATCGCCCACCCTTTGAGAAGTCAAAAGGGAGCCCGAAGCCTCCGCTCCCCTGCAACCTCCACAAGACAACTGCTTCAACGAGTACAAGCGAGGGAAGAAGCATTTCCGTTCGGAAGTGCTAAGCATTGCACTGTCCGTCCCGAAGGCACCTGCCAATTTCCAGCAGGCGCAGAACTTCAGGGCTGGAGCGCCGAAGCCTCAAGAGAGAGTGTCTGGCAGGCGCCAGAGTTTTTTCTGCTGCGTGCATGGCGATAATAGGAGCCATGACACGAAGGACTGCAAAGTCGGTGTTAACCCTTCGGGGTGAATACCTAGGACGAAGTACGGGGCGGGGTGCTTCGGATCGAGCCCCACAATCGGCACGCTCGGAGCCTGTACAAGCTGTGGCCCGAGCCGGTGCCCCTGAAGCCCCCATGCGGCTGCCGGTGGCCAACATTATGCCACCACCAAAGCAAGAAGACCCGCAGGACCGTGGCAAGAGAGTAGTCCTGCCCATCTCCGGAGGGGGGACCCTTAGAAGCATGTCCAAAAGGCAGCGGCGTGAGTACGTCCACGAGGTCGGGCACATTGGGACCTCATGTTCCGCCGAAGAGATGCCAGAGTGGTCCCACGTGCCCATCTCGTTTACCGCCAGTGATGCTGCGGGGGTGAAGTTCCCCCATGCTGACCCATTGGTCATTTCTGCTGATATAGTAGGAGTGGAGGTCCGAAGGATCCTGGTAGATGGTGGGAGATCCGCGGACATACTCTTTGCCCAGGCCTTCGATCAGATGTGCATACATCGGAAGCATCTACTTCCAACAGCCCGGCCGCTTCAAGGGTTCTCAGGACCGCCTCTCGATGCCCTCGGCCAAATAGGCCTCGAGGTTGCCTTCGGAGAGGGGCCTTTGGCCCGAGTAGAAGAGGTAATCTTCGACGTGGTTGACGCCCCATACGCTTACAATGCTATCTTCGGCCGAGGGATGTTGTACCAGTTCGGGGCTATAGCACACCATAATTACCTTTGTCTCAAAATGCCCACGCAAGGTGGAGTGCTTACTATTTCAGGAGACCAAGCTGTAGCCCGGAGGACGGAGTATGGCCATGGGCAGCCGTTGGACCCCCGGCAAGTGCATAATGTGGTGGAAAGCATCGAAGAAGTGCCGGAGACCTCGAACCGTCTGAAGGGATCATCGCTCAAGCCAAGCCCAGAGGGTGAGGTGGAGACAAGAATAATTTCGAAAGATGGCAAAGAGTACCCAGTACAGTTTGGCAAGGGGCTATCCCGGAAATAGCTGCCTCGTTAGAAGAAGTCGTGAGGAGAAATCTGGATGTATTTGCTTGGACTGACGAGGACATCACCGGGGTCGATCGAAGCATCATCGAGCATAGTCTACTCATCAACCCGAAGGCCAGGCCAGTACGCCAAGGGCTCTGCAAGCTGTCAGCAGAAAGAGCAAGCCTTGCCAAAACCGAAGTAGAAAAATTGTTAAGAGCTGGCATCATCAGGGAGGTAGCCCATACCGAGTGGTTAGCTAACCCTGTTTTTGTAAGGAAGGACTCGAACAAATGGCGCATGTGTATTGACTTCACTTCATTAAATAAAGCATGCCCGCGAGACCCCTACCCAATGCCCCGAATAGATCAGCTGGTAGATTCCACAGCCGGCTCCGAATTGCTAAGTTTCCTCGACGCTTACTCCGGATATCATCAAGTATGGCTGAAATGCGAAGACGAAGCCAAGACAAGCTTTATAACTCCTTCCGGAGTATTTTGTTATGTAAGAATGCCTTTTGGGCTGCGG
Source organism: Zizania palustris (assembly GCA_019279435.1). Lineage (NCBI taxonomy): Eukaryota > Viridiplantae > Streptophyta > Magnoliopsida > Poales > Poaceae > Zizania > Zizania palustris. The sequence continues at coordinate 515,637 of JAAALK010000082.1, forward strand.
AATGCCGGAGCCACCTTTTCTCGTTTAATAGCTAAGGCTCTAGGTCATCAGATAGGCCAGAATGTCGAGGCCTATATGGATGATATTGTAATAAAAAGTGCTCTAAACCACCAGCATAGCCTAGATCTAGCTGAAACATTTGAGAGCCTCCGAACATGTGGAGTACGCCTCAATCCAGAAAAATGTATATTCGGAGCACAAGCAGGAAAACTGCTAGGGTACTTAGTTTCGAGCAGGGGAATCGAAGCTAGCCCAACACAGATAAGCGCACTACAAAGGATGGCTCCACCAGAGAATTTGAAGCAAGTTCAGAAGCTAGCAGGAAGACTCGCAGCTCTTAGCAGGTTCCTGGCCAGGTCAGCAGAGCGGAGCCTCCCAATTTTCAAAGCACTAAAGGGGTCCGAAAGCTTTCAATGGACATCGGAGTGCCAGAAGAGCTTCGATGATATAAAAGCATATCTCGGAAGATTATCAATTTTGACCATTCCCCTCCTAGAAGAAACACTCCTCCTTTATCTTGCAGCAACAATTTCAGCGATGAGCGCAGTATTGGTCCGGGAAGTTGAGCTTAAAGAAAAGCTAGTCCAGAACCTAGTGTATTTTGTGTTGGAGGCATTATCCGGAGCTAAAGTCAGATACTCCGAGCTCGAGAAGTTTGCTTATGCCCTAGTAATGGCCTCGCGAAAGCTAAGGCATTATTTCTTGGCGCATAACCTGATCGTCCCTACATCGTATCCTCTTGGGGATATGCTCCGAAACAAAGATTCTACGGGCAGGATTGGAAAATGGGCGGTCGAGCTGGCACCCTTCGGAATCTCCTTCATGGCGAGAACAGCTATTAAATCTCAAATTATAGCAGATTTCGTAGCAGAGTGGACTCCATCTGCTATTTGGGCCCCGGAAGAACCCTCCGAAGGTTTATGGACAATATTTTCTGACGGAGCTTATCAAGCATCAGGTGCCGGAGCAGGGGTGAGGAGCCATGCTGAATAGCGTGGGCCTCATGGCTCTAGAAGTGATGAGTCATTGTCAACGATAGTCAAAGAGGACTGAAGAAGAGAGGAGATCTGCTGTTTTATGGGCCGCGTGTGACTCAGGTACACGGGCAGCGAGCGACTGTCGGGCAGAGGAGGCTGCGAAGTCGGGCTGGCCCAATCCGGGTGCATGGGCCAGAAGCAGTAGAAGACCCACTGGGCTGTTGACCAGGATTGACTCAGGTACACGGGCGGTGAGTGATTGCCGGGCTGAGAGAGCTGCGGAATCGGGCCGGCCCAATCCGGGTACCTGGTGCAAAGTCGGTGGAGGCTTTGTCAGTTTCGGCGCAAAACTGACGACCGTCGATCTTGTATCCGACTGTCCAGAAGAGAAGCCGTAGTCGCTACGAAAACTTAGCTTCCGGATAAGTCATCTGTAACTCTAGGCCCACAGTCAGTCTGTCGTGTCTGTAAAAATACCTAAGGGCAGTAGAGTCTTTTCCTTTATTTTGAGTCTGTAAAAACCCTAAGGGGCAGGTAGAATATTCCTAGTGTTGGGCTGCCTATAAATAGGACCCCAACCCCTAGGGTTTGGACTACCCTTTTGCTGAAAATCAATACTACTCCTTTGGGTCATTTTGTTTCTTGCATTCTCTCTCCCCTGTTCATGCGTGGGTCACCAGGCAACAAGCCTTGTTCTTCCTGAAGTTTTTAAGTGACTTTTTGTTGTCTGGGAGAGCTTTTAATCTGGCTGTTTTTTGCTTGTGCGAAGCATTTTTGTGCACTGCAGTTCATTCTCTGTGCGTGCGATCAATTTATTTGGAACAGAAGCTTCTCTGTTGTATGTGTTCTTCGTGAGAAGTAGTACTAGTTCTTGCTGTTGCAAGCAGTACTACTACTCTGTAGCAAGTAGTACTACTTTCCTGTAGATACAGTATGCTAGTACTTTAGCCTTGCTTTTCCTGTGTTGCTTTTTGATCGAGTTGGCAGGGTCAAAGTTCCTTTTCTTGTGTGAAGTCCAACTCTGTGTTGCAGACTTCGAATCTGCAAGCTTCGAATCTGCAGGCTTCGAATCATCAGACTTCGAATCAGCAGACTTCGAATCTGCAAGCTTCGAATCTGCAGACTTCGAATCTGCAAGCTTCGAACCTGCAGACTTCGAATCAGCAGGCTTCGAATCAGCAGACTTCGAATCAGCAGACTTCGAATCTGCAAGCTTCGAATCTGCAGACTTCGAATCTGCAAGCTTCGAACCTGCAGGCTTCGAATCAGCAGACTTCGAATCAGCAGTCTTCGAATCTGCAAGCTTCGAATCTGCAGACTTCGAATCTGCAAGCTTCGAACCTGCAGACTTCGAATCAGCAGACTTCGAATCAGCAGACTTCGAATCTGCAAGCTTCGAATCTGCATACTTCGAATCTGCATACTTCGAATCTGCAACCTTCGAATCTGCATACTTCGAATCTGCAACCTTCGAATCTGCATACTTCGAATCTGCATACTTCGAATCTGCATACTTCGAATCTGCAACCTCCGAATCTGCAACCTCAGAATCTGCAACCTCAGAATCTGCAACCTCAGAATCAGCAAACTTCGAATCTGCAGACTTAGTCAATCTGTTCTCGCGTTGCTGTTTAGTTTTTCTTTTTAAAATGCGTTGGGTTTTGGGAGCAGGCCATTGATTCGAAAGAATTTTTAGGCGCCCATTCACCCCCCCTCTGGTCGCTACTTTCGGTCCTACAAGTGGTATCAGAGCCTGGTTAGGGTTTTTTCCATACCTTAACCGGTTCTAAACCCCGGTAGTGACCATGACGTCTCCTGGCAAGGTCCCGTCCTTGGAAGCCTATGGCTATAATTATTGGAAGACTCGCATGCGAGCTTATCTAATGAGCCAGGGCTCGGACATATGGGACATTTGTGTTCACACCACATTTGTCATTCTGCCAGTCACTGAGCATGGTACTGCTGGTATCATTGCTCAGCATCTGAGCAACAGTAAGGCTGTGAACATTCTGTTTTCTGGATTAGGTCCCACTGAGTTTGAGCGTGTGAGTCATCTCTCCACTGCGAGAGAGATCTGGGCTACCCTCAAGGCACACCATGAGGGAACAGCACAGGTCAAGGCTCGGCTCTATCAGACCTACCGGCGTGAATATGAGAATTTCACACAGAAGCCGGGTGAATCTGTTGAGGTTTTGTTTGGTCGCTTTCAGTCGATCATTAACAAGCTTCGGGACAACAAGGCTGAGGGTGCTCAGTTAGTCTCAGATCACGAGCAGGCGCTCAAGGTTCTTCATACCTTGGACCCAAAGATCTGGGAGATCAAGGTATCCTCTATCGTTGAGAGCACTTCTTACGATACCTTGACCATTTCTGAGTTATTTAGCAAGCTGAAGGCCACTGAGGTAGATATCCAGCTGAGATCAAATCTCACTGGTTCGGGATCAAAATCCCTGGCCCTTGCTACACCTTCTGTTGATCCCTCTGCTGTGAGTTGTGCTGGGTTCTCTTTGATGTCTATCACTGAGGACCAGCTTGAGTCTTTGGGAGATGATGAGTTGTGTCTGTTAACAACCGGGTGCGTCGTGTCTATGACAAAAGAATGTTCAAAAGACACGGCACAAAATCCGGATGCTTTGAGTGTGGTGATCCAGGACACTTCATCGCCGACTGCCCCAAGCGCAACGGCCATAAGAAGGGCACCAGTGGCAGCTTCCACGACTCCGGCAAGCATGAGAGCTCATCCTTCAACAAGGGCAAGCCGAAGACTCGTTTCTTCAAGAAGGCCCTGAAGGACTACCGGCGAGAGAACAAGAAGCGCGACAAGGCCTTCTTCGCCGAGATGGAGAAGAGCTACTCCAAGCAGTCCACGTCTTCTTCCTCTTCATCAAGCTCAAGCGATGAGGAGATCGTCATTAGGAAGGGGAAGGACAAGGACGATCCGGCGGGCCTCTGCTTCATGGCCTTCGGAGACAAGCCGAAGAGCCGCTCACACCAGCGCCGAAGATCCCGCAAGAGCTTCTGTTCAATGGCTCTTGGGGATAAGGAAGAAAAGAGCTCCTCCGACGACTCCGACGACGACGATAGCAAGGTATCATCATATGAGCGCGAAATTGTTGATTTACTTGAGAGCAATCGTCAGGAGTTGAAGTATCGGGAAAAACTGCTTAGGGGGGCTAAGAAAAGGATAGATGAGTTAGAAAGTGAGCTTGCCGTAGCCAACGGCAGAGTTGAGAGTCTATCTTCTTCCCCTTGCTTGGGTGGTAGCAGTGAGTGCCCGAAGTGTGAGGCGCTCCTGTGTGACCTGTCGACTTTGAAGTCTAGGTACACAGAAAGGGTTGATGAGAGGGATGCTTTGGCCACTGAGCTTGAAAGCGCTCAGCTGGAGCTGAAAGATGCTCAAGCCACTGTCGTCACACCCTGTGTTCATTGCCCAACTCATCTAGCTGCCTTAGCTGAGCTGAAATCCAAGGGCGATGAGCATTTGGGTGATTTGGAGAGGTAGAGCTGAGCTTGCGCAGA
>JAAALK010000082.1:521132-686846 GCA_019279435.1 Zizania palustris
AGGTACACGGGCAGCGAGCGACTGTCGGGCAGAGGAGGCTGCGAAGTCGGGCTGGCCCAATCCGGGTGCATGGGCCAGAAGCAGTAGAAGACCCACTGGGCTGTTGACCAGGATTGACTCAGGTACACGGGCGTGAGTGATTGCCGGGCTGAGAGAGCTGCGGAATCGGGCCGGCCCAATCCGGGTACCTGGTGCAAAGTCGGTGGAGGCTTTGTCAGTTTCGGCGCAAAACTGACGACCGTCGATCTTGTATCCGACTGTCCAGAAGAGAAGCCGTAGTCGCTACGAAACTTAGCTTCCGGATAAGTCATCTGTAACTCTAGGCCCACAGTCAGTCTGTCGTGTCTGTAAAAATACCTAAGGGCAGTAGAGTCTTTTCCTTTATTTTTGAGTCTGTAAAAACCCTAAGGGGCAGGTAGAATATTCCTAGTGTTGGGCTGCCTATAAATAGGACCCCAACCCCTAGGGTTTGGACTACCCTTTTGCTGAAAATCAATACTACTCCTTTGGGTCATTTTGTTTCTTGCATTCTCTCTCCCCTGTTCATGCGTGGGTCACCAGGCAACAAGCCTTGTTCTTCCTGAAGTTTTTAAGTGACTTTTTGTTGTCTGGGAGAGCTTTTAATCTGGCTGTTTTTGCTTGTGCGAAGCATTTTTGTGCACTGCAGTTCATTCTCTGTGCGTGCGATCAATTTATTTGGAACAGAAGCTTCTCTGTTGTATGTGTTCTTCGTGAGAAGTAGTACTAGTTCTTGCTGTTGCAAGCAGTACTACTACTCTGTAGCAAGTAGTACTACTTTCTTGTAGATACAGTATGCTAGTACTTTAGCCTTGCTTTTCCTGTGTTGCTTTTTGATCGAGTTGGCAGGGTCAAAGTTCCTTTTCTTGTGTGAAGTCCAACTCTGTGTTGCAGACTTCGAATCTGCAAGCTTCGAATCTGCAGGCTTCGAATCAGCAGACTTCGAATCAGCAGACTTCGAATCTGCAAGCTTCGAACCTGCAGACTTCGAATCAGCAGGCTTCGAATCAGCAGACTTCGAATCAGCAGACTTCGAATCTGCAAGCTTCGAATCTGCAGACTTCGAATCTGCAAGCTTCGAACCTGCAGGCTTCGAATCAGCAGACTTCGAATCAGCAGTCTTCGAATCTGCAAGCTTCGAATCTGCAGACTTCGAATCTGCAAGCTTCGAACCTGCAGACTTCGAATCAGCAGACTTCGAATCAGCAGACTTCGAATCTGCAAGCTTCGAATCTGCATACTTCGAATCTGCATACTTCGAATCTGCAACCTTCGAATCTGCATACTTCGAATCTGCAACCTTCGAATCTGCATACTTCGAATCTGCATACTTCGAATCTGCATACTTCGAATCTGCAACCTCCGAATCTGCAACCTCAGAATCTGCAACCTCAGAATCTGCAACCTCAGAATCAGCAAACTTCGAATCTGCAGACTTAGTCAATCTGTTCTCGCGTTGCTGTTTAGTTTTTCTTTTTAAAATGCGTTGGGTTTTGGGAGCAGGCCATTGATTCGAAAGAATTTTTAGGTGCCCATTCACCCCCCCTCTGGTCGCTACTTTCGGTCCTACAAGGGGCCGTCATCATATCACCATCGGGGCAGAAGGCCATGTACTCTGCGAGGCTCAACTTCAAGACCACTAATAACATTGCCGAGTATGAAGGAGTCTTGCTAGGCCTCCGAAAGGCTAAAGCGCTCGGAGCTGCAAGAATAGTGATGAAGACAGACTCCCAATGCAAGTCATCGCAGGGCATGTTGATAAAAGTTTTCAAGCAAAGAATCCACATCTCGCACAATACCTTGAAGAAATCCGCAAGGCCGAAGTAGCATTCAAAGGATTTACAGTTCGAAGTATCCCTCGGGCAGAGAACCAACTTGCAGATATTCTTGCAAAGGCTGCAGCAGGGGCGGTGGACCTCCCGGAGGGTGCTTTCTACGAAGAGCTAGCGCAACCAGCAGTTGTTCAAATACCCTCTTCGGAGGTACTGTGCATTCCAATTATAGATTGGCGGGCTCCGATTATGAACATGTTGTAAAATAACATGGACCCTCCCGAAGGCCACGAAGCCCGAAGACTGCAAGCAAGAGCTCGAAATTACAAGATTATTGATGGAATATTATACAAAGCTGGAGTGTGTTCACCCCTACTTAGATGCATCTCACAACCCGAAGGTGAACACATACTTCGAGACATCCACGAAGGCTTGTGCGGAGGTCATTTAGCCCCTCGGGCGCTAGCAGGCAAGATGCTTCGGCAAGGATTTTATTGGCCAACTATAGTAAGAGATGCGGAGGAACTGGTTCGAACATGCCAAGGCTACCAGTGGATGGGCAGACGGAGCCATCACCCGCCAACTCAGCTTCAAGTTATTGCCCCAGTATGGCCAATGGCTAGATGGGGCATGGACCTCATAGGCCCTTTCCCAGTGGCAAAAGGCGGCTTAAAATTTGCGGTAGTGGCAATCGAGTATTTCTCAAAATGGGTTGAAGCGGAGCCATTAACAGCTATCACCTCGAGGAACGTCTAAAAATTTTTCTGGCAGAATGTTATATGCAGGTTCGGAGTTCCAAGAGAGTTGACGGTGGATAATGGAACCCAGTTCGAAGCTGACACCTTCCAAACATTTTGTGAAGAACTGGGCATTAAGCTATGCTTCGTGGCGGTGCGACATCCACAGTCCAACGAAGCCGTTGAGAGAGCCAACGGGAACATCCTCTCTGGGCTGAATCGCCGAATTGTTGGATTGGCCAAGGGGCTGTGGGTCGAAGAGCTCCCCAAAATCTTGTGGTCCATTCGAACCACTCAGACCAGGTCAACAGGTTTCACACCATTTAGATTGCTCTTCGGAGATGAGGCCATGACTCCTACGGAGCTCAGAGGTGGATCGCTTCGCGTAATTCAACCTGGGGACGAAGGCGACAGGAGCACTTCGCTGGATTTGTCAGAAGAAACAAGGCTTCGCGCTGTCACCAACCTGACTAAGTACCAGGACCACACCAAAACATGGTATGACCCGAAGGTAAAGCTAAATGAGTTAAAGCCTGGTCATCTAGTGTTGCGAAGTGTAATAGCTCCGGGGAAGCTAGGAAACAAATGGGAAGGACCATATGTTATCTTACGCTCAGGACGCCCCGGATCATTTAAATTAGCTAATTTAGAAGGAGAAGAGTTGAAGCATGCATGGCATGCAGAGCACCTTAAGCGTTATTTTGCTTAGGGGCCCCTTGTAATCACTTGTAAAAACTTTCCTTTCTATGAATAAAGATAAGGGTCGAATTTTGTTTGCTCTTCGAATATCCCTTACTCCTGATGGACGCATTAGGAGGACAGAGATGCTTGTAGAGCCAATCATTTTTCTCAAGACCCAGGCAGCTGCCTTCGAACCATTGGTTCAAAGGCTCCGTTGCCAACCTACGGATTCCAGGCTCCGGCTTGTTAGGATCCGTAGAAGAGTCTAAGGACTTTAAAGAAAAACAGACTTTCGGCCTCCGGGTACGAAGTGTCTGTAAAAGAGCTGAAGGTGGCCAACCTACGGATTCCAAGCTCCGGCTTGTTAGGATCCGTAGAAGAGTCTAAAGACTTTAAAACGCGAACAAATTTTTAGTCTTCGGGCGCGAACTAAAAATACAAATGATAAGTGTAAATTCGAAGCATGCGGTTGCACGGAGATTCATTGTGCCTAGCGAACCCTTCTCTATAGTAAAGGCTCCACCACCCACAAGGGGGGTCGGAGGATAGGAGTCATACAGCATACTTTCGAAGCATTTCACATTAAATCATTATACTTTTACATCAAGAGAAGTTTGTGTCTAAGCCTAGGTAAAATCGGAGACCTTTTCGGCCTCTAGAGCTACCTCTACAACTACTTTGCCCTTCGGAGCTCGAAGCCGCCGAAATTGTCCTTTTAGTTCCGGTGCTTCTCTTCTTCTTCAAGGCTCGCGGTTTCTTCTGCTCCTCTTGAAGCACGGCCCATGTCAGGAGCCTTTCGGAGTCAACCTCCGCAGGGTCTTCGGCCCGGTACTCCGAGTCGGACCAGTCAATAGGTTCGGAAGACGAAGATCCCTCCGCCCTCTCTTCCTCTTTAATATAAGCTAAGACATCCCGATGAACTTCAAGGGTGATTTCTCCTCCGTCTCCACGAGGAACAGAAAAACGGGAGCGGCGGTAAGGCCTCAAGCCCTCGAGGTTTGCCCACTCCTTTCGGAGTTCATCGGTAATTTCCAAAAGTTCGAAGTCAGGGCTCGAAGAGCATGACAAAACCTAAAAAAGAGCAGAACACCCAAGACAAATTCTTGTTTATAACTTTTTCATTAATAAAAAGAGGCTTTACATGGCTTCATGTACATAGTAACCCTAAGTGGCTAGACCTGTGGGTCGGTTGGTGGAGCAGGAATCGAAGGGGCTGGCGAAGCAGGAAGTGGTGGCTTTGTATGCGCTTGCTTCTGCCAACGGGCCTCATCAATCCAAGCTTTAGCTGCGACCTTGTGGTCCGTCTTCCAGGTCAACCGGAAGGCTTCCCAGGCCGAAGCCACCTCCGAAGGTGGCCGCAGCAAGTCGTCGTCTGCGAAGCCTCCAGGAGACGAACCCCCAACTGAGCCGAGGGGGATCCGAAGAGATTCAAGGTGAAGAAGAACCCCAATGTCGGCACACTGTCCGGAGATCTCTCCGTACCGAATGCTGGAGTTCTTCATCAGCGACGAAGCAACTTGGATCCTCGTCAGCTTTCGGTCAAGGGGCTCGTGGGTTGCAGCAGAAGACGAAGGGCACATAGTGCCAAAGTACTCCAGCGTACCCTAAAGAGCCTCCAAGGTACGGTCCGCAATACTGGAATTCTTCTTCTCCGCTGCTTCCAGCCCTACAGCAGTCGCAGACACTTCGGCCACCCGGAGCATTAAAGAGCTCTTATGGGCCATCGCCTGGCTGAGAGCCCCCTGGAGCTCCACCAACTGCGCACTCGAAGTAGCAGCCTCTTGGCGGAGTCTTTCAACTTCTGCTCGGAGGACGACGCGCTCGGCCTCGACCTCTTGGGCGGACGAACGAAGGGCATTGTTGGCTTGTCGTGCTTCCCGGAGGGCTTCGTCAGACGCCGCCCTAGCCCTCCGTTCCTCTAGGATCTCTTCCTCCAGCCTGAAGGATCTCCCGGTGGAGTCGTTAAGGGCCGTCTGGAGGGTGGTGACCTTCCGTTTAAGTCGATTAACCTCGACCTCATTGGAAGTCGTTGCCGCTCTAGCAAGGACAAATTGCTGCAAAAAGAACAAAGTAAGTACTGAGGTATTTATGATCACTAATGCGAAGTATCTATGGTGTTTTTTCATACCTGAAGGGCAGCCCTTTCGAGGGCTGTGTTGAGTGACGAAGCCCTGGCCTCGCTCAAGACGGAGACCTAGTCCAAATTGGCGATGTCCTGGCTTCTCTCAGCCAGGGGCTCCATGAGTTTCCGGAGGCCACTCAGGTGCTCCAAGAATGGAGCCAATAGAGGAAGCCAAGACAGATCTTGAGCATCATCCGCTGCGGCCTCGTCCTTCGAGTTGCCGACGGAGGTCGCGGCCTGGCCAGGAAGAAGGCCGAGGCTATAAATACTCTTGCCCCTCCCCGGTATGAAAGAGGGTGAAGCAGGAGTACTCCGACCATCGGCAGCTACCCCTTTGACCAGAACCGCAGAGGCGGAGGCAACTTCGGTGGTCGAGGCTGCCACTGCAGGGGTGACCTCTGTCGCCAGCTCCGTCCTGGCAAGCGCATCTTCCGCTCCAGCGAACGCGTCCTCCACCATCAAGCTCGGAGCGTCCAAGGGCACGGGAGGGTCCGCTTGAGCAGCAGCCTCCGAAGGTGCAGGAGCGTCGGGCGCCATCGAGGCATTGACACCCGTAGAGGTACCTACTTCGATAACAAAATTAATAAACATGCTTTCAGAAATAGTATGCAGATATTGATCAAAAAAAGTGGGGGAGCTTCGGAATGTACCTCCGGGAGCTTCGTGGGGTAGGATCGCCGGATCCTCCAGGAACTCATACATCCGAAGGATGTCGGCGAAGTCATCTCTTGAGGTCTTGCCCCCAACACTTCCTGATGGAGCCGCGATCTCCGCCGTAACCACCTTTGGCGCAGGCAAGTCGGGAGTAGCGGAGTCTGACTCGACTTGCACGACGACGGGCACAGGAGGAACCGTCGGAGTTACGCTTGCTACCTCCCTAACGGAGGTGCTAGGGGGGACCTCCCCTAGGTCTTCGTCGTCCAAGAGGTAGGCTTCGAAGGCTGCCGCTGTCTGGGCGTCGGAGTGCTCTACCTCTTCGGAGGCTGAGCTCTGATCACCCGGCGATGACGCAGACGAGGCAGGCGTCAACTGCGAAGGAAGCTTCGCTACTTTCTTTTTCCTGGGCGGCTGCTTGCCGGTCTTCTTGGACGGTTCAGCTGTGGCTTTCCTCTTGCGAGCAGCTGCTCCGGTCGAAGCAAAGTCAGGAAGCGGAGGGGGCTCCATTCCAAGAGCTCCCCACACCCTGTTGGATCGTTCCCAGCTTCCCACCAGCTCAAGTCTTTTTTGCTTTTCGGCCACCGAAGGGGCTCCAAGAACTCGTTCGGTGGCTCGAACTATGTCCTCCGGAGCCAATGCCAGAGGGGCCGCTGAAAGAAAAAGGGTATGAAATCATAAGTATAGTTGTTCTCTTCGTATAATATTATACTGCAGGGATTGAAGTCTTACCTAGGTTTCGGAGACCCCCCTCCGAGGCCTGGGGAAAAACGATCGACCAAGTAGCCCCGAGGGGAGGGATTCGAAGGGCAATGTACTCTTCGGCCAGATCGCGCATGCTCATACGGCGAGCCACCGAAGTAAGCAGCCCTAGCCTCGTCGAGAGTAGGCTAGGGTTCAGAGAGATGTCCGCCTCCTTCCGGAACCAGATCTCCTGGAGAGGACCAGCGAGGGGGAGTCCTCTCCGACTTCGGCGTAAAACCACCGAAGTATCCAATTTGTATACCACCTGCCGTTTATGGCTTTTGCAGGGAAATGAAGGGCATGCTCCCTCCGTAGCTGAAAGTTGACGCTGCCGAAGGCTATGGTCACCTTGGAGTCCCCAGGTCCGTCTTGGGGCTTCGGCTGGCATATGGCTTCGTGGGTCGCGGCGAAGATCTCAGAGCGTCCTTCGCATCCTTCTGCCCGGAGCGCCCATTCGAAGATGGCTAAACGCGCGATGGCATTGGGGGATAGCTGAGGCAGAGTTATGTGGAACAAGTCCAATACCTCTACCAAGAAGTCCACGGCTGGCAGCCCCAATCCTGCTTCGAAGAACGTTTCGAAGACCACCACTTCCCCGCTTCACGGCCTCGGAGTTGATTCTGTTCCGGGGACTCGAGTCCTCAGTCCAGCGCCCAGCTTCCCGTCCACTGCTTCTTCAATAGATTCGGCGGTGCTCACGGATTGGACGATGATGAAGCTTTGGGCAATCTTCTTCTTGGAGGGCGGACGGAGAGCCCGAGGATTCTTGGGCCAAGCTCCGCTCGAGGCCCCCACCATTGTCGCTGCTGCCGAGGCAGCCCACACCTGCCTCTGCGCTAGGGTGCTGGCTGCCGCCGGGGTGGTGTGGCTAGTTCTCGCCATTGTGCTTGGGTGCTCAAGAGATTGGAAGATTGGAGGAAAGTGAATCGTGAGTAATGGATGCGGTAAAAAATTTCAGCTAATCCCTGTCTTTCCCTTTTTATAACCGCGCGACCAGTGCTACTCTTCGATTGGTTTCACACTGCAGGTTCGGCTTCTGTCACCGACAAGTGGGTCCGGTAATTGAAACGGCGAGCAACCGCTGTAAAAATCGACCGTTACCTTTTTGGCAGAGTGTAACGGTTACTTGCGCCGTAACGGCTACAATCAAACGGCGCTCCACGACGTTTGCACTCCAAAACCGTTCCCTTCACAGCGTGCGTTCCCATTGCATCAGGAGCCCGAATGGGGGGGTTCGAACGCGTTGGGCTCGAAGTCTTCGGTTAAGTTATAACGTACTCGGATCCTCTTTAAGCCTCAAAAATTAGAAATGTTCCTTCCGTATACTGCCTTCTTTCTAAACAGGTTAATGGCAGAGAGGCGTATTCGAGGGGCTACTGTTGGGGGAAATTACTCCGTTTCCAGGGCTTAAAGATTAATCCTCCAAAGGCTGAGGAAAACTCCGAAGCTAATGAGCAGTTGTTCGAAGTATCAGTCGCCACGCCGAAGGGTGTAGCGGTGCGAAGCCCTGGAGAACCCTCCGAATGGGAGATGGAGGCCTCGAAGCCGAAGGACATGATTGATGGGATGTCTAGCTTATCCATCTACCTTATAGTGTTTTACCTTATATAACCTTGTTTATGGTACCGAATAGTTTCCACTATGTCGGTTGTAATCTAGGGGTAAATAGGTCTTTTCCTTATGCTTTTTCCCCTATAAATACCCCCCTTTGTACCTTGTAAAAGAGGATCCAGAACAAGTTGTTCATTACACTCATTCGGACCACTCGAGTTATTATCCAATTCGGAGGCTCGAAGTAGTCCTAGCACACAAACTCCTTGTTTGTCCGTTCTAGATCTCAGAGAACCTGTTGGCGTAACATTTGCGCCAACAGTACTATTACACAATATTGCGATGATTGAGCATGGTTTTGAACCTTTTGTTCTGGACGCGAACTTTTGATTCTTGCATGTTATGAGCTCCGTCTATTTAAGAACATTCGTGTGGGGAACGAAAACGTTAGAAACAAATCATTCGGTACTATTACACAATATTACGATGCCTGGGCATGTTTTTGAACCTTTTGTTCCGGAAGCGATGTTTTGATTCTTGCAAGTTGCAGGTGTGTCTATTTCGCAAACTTTGTGTTCAGAACGGAAATGCTAGATACGCATCACTTGGAACTATTACACCATATTACGTTGATTTGGCACATTTTTAATCTTTTTTGTATCGGAATCGAACTTTTGATTCTTGCATGATACGAGTGCCATCTATTTCGCAACATTCGTGTCCGGAATGGAAACGTTAGAAACACATGCATTGGTACTAATACACCATATAACGATGATTGGGCACGTTTTTAATTCTTGCAAGTTACGTGTGCCGTCTATTTCACAAACCTTGTGTCTAGAACATAAATGCTAGAAACGCATTACTTGGTACTATTACAACATATTTGTATGATTGGGCACATTTCTCAACATTTTGTCCCGGAAGCAAACTTATGATTCTTGCATGTTACGGGTGTCATCTATTTTGCAACCTTAGTGTCTCGAACGGAAACGTTAGAAAGACATCCTTTGTTACAAGACACAATATTAGGTTTATTGGGCACGTAGTTGAACCTTTTTGTTCTGGAAGCGAAGTTTTGATTCTTGCAAGTTATTGGTGAAGAAAATATCGTAAGCTTTTTGTTTGGAACGGAAATGCTAGAAACGCATCACTTTGGACTTACACTATATTACATTGATTGGGCATGTTTTTGAACTTTTTTGTTCTGTAAACGTAGTTTTGATTCTTGCATGTTACGGGTGCCGTCTATTTCGCAACATTACTGTCCAAAATGAAAACGTTAGAAACACATCCTTTTGTACTATTACACCATATTAGGATGATTGGGCACGGTTTTGAACTTTTTTGTTCCGGAATCGAACTTTTGATTCTTGCAAGTTACGAGTGCCGTCTATTTCGCAACATTTGTGTCTGGAACAGAAACATTAGAAATACATCATTTGGTAATATTACACCATATTAAGATGATTGGTCACGTAGTTGAACCTTTTTGTTCCGGAAGAGATGTTTTGATTCTTACAAGTTACGGGTGTCGTCTATTTCATAGAGTTTTAGTCCAGAATGGAAATGCTAGAAACACATAACTTGGTACAGTTACACCATATTACGTTGATTGGGCACATTTTTGAACCTTTTGTTCCGGAAGTGGAGTTTTGATTCTTGCAAGTTACGGGTTCCGTCTATTTCGCAAACTTTGTGTTCAGAACGGAAATGCTAGGAACGCATCACTTTGGTACTATTACACAATATTGCGACCATTGAGCATGGTTTTGAACCTTTTGTTCCGGAAGCGAACTTTTGATTTCTTGCATGTTACGAGTGATGTCTTTTTAAGAACATTCGTGTCAGGAACGAAAAATGTTAGAAACACATCTTTTGGTACTACTACACAATATTTCAATGATTGGGCACGTTTTTGAACCTTTCGTTCGGGAAGCAAAGTTTTTATTCTTGCAAGTTATGGGAGCCGTATATTTCGCAAAATTTGTGTTCAGAATGGAAATGCTAGAATCGCATCACTTGGTACTATTACATCATATTACGTTGATTGGGCACGTTTTTGATCTTTTTGTACCAGAATCAAACTTTTGATTCTTGCATGATACGAGTGGCATCTATTTCGCAAAATTCGTGTCCGGAATGGAAACGTTAGAAACACATCCTTTGGTACTATTACACAATATTGCGATGATTGAGCATGGTTTTGAACCTTTTGTTCCGGACGCGAACTTTTGATTCTTGCATGTTACGAGCTCCGTCTATTTAAGAACATTCGTGTGGGGAACGAAAACGTTAGAAACAAATCGTTCGGTACTAATAATCAATATTACGATGCCTGGGCATGTTTTTGAACCTTTTGTTCCGGAAGCGATGTTTTGATTCTTGCAAGTTGCAGGTGCGTCTATTTCGCAAACTTTGTGTTCAGAACGGAAATGCTAGATACGCATCACTTGGTACTATTACACCATATTACGTTGATTTGGCACATTTTTGATCTTTTTGTATCGGAATCGAACTTTTGATTCTTGCATGATACGAGTGCCATCTATTTCGCAACATTCGTGTCCGGAATGGAAACGTTAGAAACACATGCATTGGTACTAATACACCATATAACGATGATTGGGCACATTTTTGATTCTTGCAAGTTACGTGTGCCGTCTATTTCACAAACCTTGTGTCTAGAACATAAATGCTAGAAACGCATTACTTGGTACTATTACAACATATTTGTATGATTGGGCACATTTTTCAACATTTTGTCCCAGAAGCAAACTTATTATTCTTGCATGTTACGGGTGTCGTCTATTTTGCAACCTTAGTGTCTCGAACGGAAACGTTAGAAAGACATCCTTTGTTACAAGAAAATATTAGGTTGATTGGGCACGTAGTTGAACCTTTTTGTTTTGGAAGCGAAGATTTGATTCTTGCAAGTTATGGGTGAAGCAAATATCGTAAGCTTGGTGTTTGTAACGGAAATGCTAGAAACGCATCACTTTGGACTTACACTATATTACATTGATTGGACATGTTTTTGAACTTTTTTGTTCTGTAAACGTAGTTTTGATTCTTGCATGTTACGGGTGCCGTCTATTTTGCAACATTCCTGTCTGAAATGAAAACATTAGAAACACATCCTTTGGTACTATTACACCATATTAGGATGATTGGGCATGCTTTTGAACTTTTTTTTCTGGAATCGAACTTTTGATTCTTGCAAGTTACGAGTGCCGTCTATTTCGCAACATTTGTGTCCGGAACGAAAACATTAGAAATACATCATTTGGTAATATTACACCATATTAGGATGATTGGTCACGTAGTTGAACCTTTTTGTTCCGGAAGAGATGTTTTGATTTTTACAAGTTACGTGTGTCGTCTATTTCATAGAGTTTTAGTCCAGAATGGAAATGCTAGAAACACATAACTTGGTACAGTTACACCATATTACGTTGATTGGCCACATTTTTGAACCTTTTGTTCCGGAAGCGGAGTTTTGATTCTTGCAAGTTACGGGTTCCGTCTATTTCGCAAACTTTGTGTTCAGAACGGAAATGCTAGGAACGCATCACTTTGGTACTATTACACAATATTGCGACCATTGAGCATGGTTTTGAACCTTTTGATCCGGAAGCGAACTTTTGATTTCTTGCATGTTACGAGTGCTGTCTTTTTAAGAACATTCGTGTCAGGAACGAAAATGTTAGAAACACATCCTTTGGTACTACTACACAATATTTCAATGATTGGGCACGTTTTTGAACCTTTCGTTCGGGAAGCAAAGTTTTTATTCTTGCAAGTTATGGGAGCAGTATATTTCGCAAACTTTGTGTTCAGAATGGAAATGCTAGAAACGCATCACTTGGTACTATTACATCATATTAAGTTGATTGGTCATGTTTTTGATCTTTTTGTACCAGAATCAAAGTTTTGATTCTTGCATGATACGAGTGGCATCTATTTCGCAAAATTCGTGTTCGGATTGGAAACATTAGAAACACATCCTTTGGTACTATTACACAATATTGCGATGATTGTGCATGGTTTTGAACCTTTTGTTATGGACGCGAACTTTTGATTCTTGCATGTTACGAGCTCCCTCTATTTAAGAACATTCGTGTGGGGAACGGAAACGTTATAAACAAATCATTCGGTACTATTACACAATATTTCGATGCTTGGGCATGTTTTTGAACCTTTTGTTCCATAAGCGATGTTTTGATTCTTGCAAGTTGCAGGTGCGTCTATTTTGCAAACTTTGTGTTCGGAACGGAAATGCTAGATACGGATCACTTGGTACTATTACACCATATTACGTTGATTTGGCATGTTTTTGATCTTTTTTGTATCGGAATCGAACTTTTGATTCTGGCATGATACGAGTGGCATCTATTTCGCAAAATTCATGTTCGGAATGGAAACATTAGAAACACATCCTTTGGTACTATTACACAATATTACGATGATTGTGCATGGTTTTGAACCTTTTGTTCTGGACGCGAACTTTTGATTCTTGCATGTTACGAGCTCCGTCTATTTAAGAACATTCGTGTGGGGAACAGAAACGTTAGAAACAAATCCTTCGGTACTATTACACAATAATACGATGATTGGGCATGTTTTTGAACCTTTTGTTCCAGAAGCGATGTTTTGATTCTTGCAAGTTGCACGTGCGTCTATTTCACAAACTTTGTGTTCGGAACGAAAATGCTAGATACGCATCACTTGGTACTATTACACCATATTACGTTGATTTGGCACGTTTTTGATCTTTTTGTATCGGAATCGAACTTTTGATTCTGGCATGATACGAGTGCCATCTATTTCGCAACATTCGTGTCCGGAATGGAAACGTTAGAAACACATGCATTGGTACTATTACACCATATAACGATGATTGGGCACGTTTTTGATTGTTGCAAGTTACGTGTGCCGTCTATTTCACAAACCTTGTGTGTAGAACAGAAATGCTAGAAACGCATCCACTTGGTACTATTACAACATATTTGGATGATTGGGCACATTTTTCAACATTTTGTCCCGAAAGTGAACTTATGATTCATGCATGTTATGGGTGTCGTCTATCTTGCAACCTTAGTGTCTCGAACGAAAAGGGTAGAAAGACATCCTTTGTTACAATTTCACTATATTAGGTTGATTGGGCACGTAGTTGAACCTTTTTGTTCCGGAAGCGAAGTTTTGATTCTTGCACGTTACGGGTGAAGCAAGTATCACAAACTATGTGTTTGGAATGGAAATGCTAGAAACGCATCACTTTGTAGTTACAATATATTACGTTGATTGGGCATGTTTTTGAACTTTTTTGTTGTGTAAACATAGTTTTTATTCTTGCATGTTACGGGTGCCGTCTATTTCGCAACATTCGTGTCCGAAACAAAAATGTTAGAAACACATCCTTTGGTACAATTACACCATATTAGGATGATTGGGCACGCTATTAAACTTTTTTGTTCTGGAATCGAACTTTTGATTCTTTCAAGTTACGAGTGCCGTCTATTTCGCAACATTTGTGTCCGGAACAGAAACATTAGAAATACATCATTTGGTAATATTACACCATATTAGGATGATTGGTCACGTAGTTGAACCTTTTTGTTCCGGAAGCGATGTGTTGATTCTTACAAGTTACGGGTGTCGTCTATTTCATACAGTTTGAGTCCAGAATGGAAATGCTAGAAACACATAACTTGGTACAGTTACACCATATTACGTTGATTGGGCACATTTTTGAACCTTTTGTTCCGGAAGCGAAGTTTTGATTCTTGCAAGTTACGGGTTCCATCTATTTCGCAAACTTTGTGTTCAGAACGGAAATGCTAGTAACGCTTCACTTTGGTACTATTACACGATATTGCGATGATTGAGCATGGTTTTGAACCTTTTGTTCCGGAAGCGAAATTTTGATTTCTTGCATGTTACGAGTGCTGTCTTTTTAAGAACATTCGTGTCAGGAACGAAAATGTTAGAAACACATCCTTTGGTACTACTACACAATATTTCAATGATTGGGCACGTTTTGAACCTTTCGTTCGGGAAGCGAAGTTTTTATTCTTGCAAGTTATGGGAGCCGTATATTTCGCAAACTTTGTGTTCAAAATGGAAATGCTAGAAATGCATCACTTGGTACTATTACAACATATTACGTTGATTGGGCACATTTTTGATCTTTTTGTACAAGAATCAAACTTTTGATTCTTGCATGATACGAGTGGCATCTATTTCGCAAAATTCGTGTCTAGAATGGAAACGTTAGAAACACATCCTTTGGTACTATTACACAATATTGCGATGATTGAGCATGGTTTTGAACCTTTTGTTCCGGACGCGAACTTTTGATTCTTGCATGTTACGAGCTCCGTCTATTTAAGAACATTCGTGTGGGGAACGGAAACGTTAGAAATAAATCATTCGGTACTATTACATAATATTACGATGATTGGGCCTGTTTTTGAACCTTTTGTTCTGGAAGCGATGTTTTGATTCTTGCAAGTTGCAGGTGCGTCTATTTCGCAAACTTTGTGTTCGAAACGGAAATGCTAGATACACATCACTTGGTACTATTACACCATATTACGTTGATTTAGCACATTTTTGATCTTTTTTGTATCGGAATTGAACTTTTGATTCTTGCATGATACGAGTGCCATCTATTTCGCAACATTCGTGTCCGGAATGGAAACGTTAGAAACACATGCATTCGTACTATTACACCATATAACGATGATTGGGCACGTTTTTGATTCTTGCAAGTTACGTGTGCCATCTATTTTACAAACCTTGTGTCTAGAACATAAATGCTAGAAACACATTACTTGGTACTATTACAACATATTTGGATGATTAGGCACATTTTTCAACATTTTGTCCAGGAAGCAAAATTATGATTCTTGCTGTTACGGGTGTCGTCTATTTTGCAACCTTAGTGTCTCAAACAGAAACATTAGAAAGACATCCTTTGTTACAATGACACAATATTAGGTTGATTGGGCCCGTAGTTGAACCTTTTTGTTCTGGAAGCGAAGTTTTTATTCTTACAAGTTACGGGTGAAGCAAATATCGTAAACTTTGTGTTTGGAATGGAAATTGATATGAGGATACGCCCAACCTTCATGCCGTAGAATCAAAGATACTCGTGAAACCTGACGAGTCTTGTGCAGCCAATCGTTGCATGTGCAACAACCTACAGCACGGAGTTCGCCCAATCTCACGTTGTCCACTCAACCAAGTCAAGCGGATTACAATCCTCGTTGCAATCACAAAGGGCTTGCAAGAACAACCGGAAGGAATGCAGAATTCTCAGAGATGATTCAGCTAGTAGCTAGAACACTCAAGAACATGCATAAAGCATAGTTCTTTCATTCTCAAAATTCTGTTCCCTCTACACATTGAGAAAAATCCTATTATATAAAAGGGATTGAGAGGGAGATGGAGAGGTGTTCAGGACGTTTTACATGGCATTAAGCCAATATTGGTGCGCAGCACCCTAATTAGAGCAAATGAAACGTTTGATAGTTTCTGGTCTCCACATTAAGTCGGCGATAACTCTCTATTCTGGTGGAATTATTGGGTAAGGCCAGATCCGTTGGAAATCTTATGAAGTAAACGTTCCAAGCTGTGGTCGAACACATTTATTGGATTTAATATGTGATTTCTATGAGCATTTTATTCCATACTGGTCACTTGAATTCGAAAGGGTCTTCATTGCATTCATTGCTTGATTGATGGATGTTGATGAAGTGCTGCTCCTTTGGACACTCTTCAACGTTGTCATACCTAAGAATAATTAAATTACGGACATTAGGTAGCAACTGATTTTCATGTGTAATGCTATTCTTATTTAGGAGCGAGTTCACCTGTTGATTTATTTGCTTTGCACGAGCGCGAGTTATTGCTCATTCAAAATGATTTGGAATATCTTGATCATTGGGGGAAAGAAATGTTGTTCATGCTAGGCTATCCGTATCATCCTCCGCTTCTTGAAATGGAGTCGTCCTCGACTCTATTTGTTCTGGTCCAAAGAATGGTGACAAATCGGCAACATTGAAAGTAATACTCACATTATAGGTATCTTCAGGAAGCTCAATCTTGTAGGCATTGTCATTTATCTTCTCTAACACTTTGAATGGACCATCAGCACGTTGCATAAGTTTGGACTTGCACTTCTCTGGAAAACGCTCTTTGCATAAATGCACCCAAACTAAATCTCCTGATTTGAAAAGCATCTTCTTTCTTCCTTTGTTTGCCTTTTGAGCAAAATAGCGTGCCTTCTTCTCTATAACTTCCTTGGTCTTCAGATGCATAGCTTTCACAAACTCTGCACGCTTTGTTGCCTCCATGTTTGCTCTCTCTTGAAAAGGATGTGGCAGCAAATCAAGTGGTGTGTTTGGCTTAAAACCATACACCACTTCAAACGGGCACAATTGTGTTGTTGAGTGAACAACTCTATTGTATGCAAATTCAACAAGTGGAAGGCAATCCTCCCATTCTTTCAAGTTCTTCTTAATCATTGTTCGCAGCAACATGGAGAGTGTACGGTTTACCACCTCTGTTTGACCATCAGTTTGCGGGTGACAAGTTGTTGAAAATAGCAATTTTGTGCCAAGCTTGGCCCACAATGTCTTCCAAAAGTAACTCATAAACTTCACATCACGATCTGAAACAATGGTTCTAGGCATCCCGTGCAATCTCACAATTTCCCTAAAAAATAAATCAGCAATATGTGAAGCATCGTCGGTCTTGTGACAGGGAATAAAGTGTGCCATTTTAGAAAACCTATCCACAGTTACAAATATGTAGTCTCTCCCCCTCTTTGTCCTAGGCAATCCCACAATAAAGTCCATGCTAATATCTTCCCAAGGTGAACTAGGAACAGGAAGTGGAGTATACAAACCATATGGATTAAGTTTGGACTTAGCTTTATGGCATGTGGCACAACGCTGCACAAATCGTTCAACATCTCTCCGCATCTTTGGCCAATAAAAATTATTGGACAACATGGCCAAAGTCTTTTCTCTCCCAAAATGTCATATTAAACCACCGCCATGTGATTCCTGCAACAATAACAAACGTACGGACAAATCTGGAACACATAGCTTGTTAGCATGGAACAAGAACCCGTCATAAACATGAAATTTTTTCCAGCCTTTCCCATCATTACATTTAGTGTATGGTTCAGCAAATTCTTTATCTACAACATACAAATCTTTCAAACTTTCCAAACCTAGAACGTTAATATCAAGTTGAGATAAAAGAACAATCCTACGAGACAACGCATCAGCAACCACATTTTCTTTGCCATTCTTGTATTTCACAATGTATGGGAAAGATTCAATAAATTCAACCAATTTAGCATGTCTACGGTTCAGTTTAGCTTGCCCTCTCAAATATTTTAGTGCTTCATGATCAGAATGTATGATAAATTCTTTGGGCAATAGATAATGTTGCCAAGTGTCTAGAACCCGGACCAAAGCATACAACTCTTTGTCATAAACAGGATAATTTAATTGAGCACCACAAAGTTTCTCGCTAAAGTATGCTACTGTTTTTCCTTCTTGTATCAAAACACCACCAATACCTAAACCACTAGCATCACATTCAATTTCAAATGGTTTGTCAAAATCAGGCAAAACAAGCAAAGGTGCTACAGTGAGGCATTTCTTAAGTTCTTGAAATGCTTTTTCTTGTGACTTACCCCAAACAAACT
The DNA here is from genome assembly GCA_019279435.1 of Zizania palustris. Taxonomy (NCBI): domain Eukaryota; kingdom Viridiplantae; phylum Streptophyta; class Magnoliopsida; order Poales; family Poaceae; genus Zizania; species Zizania palustris. Next base: position 539,139 of record JAAALK010000082.1, read on the forward strand.
CAACACCTTTCTTAGTGAGCTCATTTAAAGGTGCAGCATGGTGCTGAAATTCTTCACAAAACGTCAATAGAATCCAGCAAGACCATGAAAGCTTCTCACTTGACTGACATTGACAGGTGTTGGCCAATACTTGATTGCTTCAACTTTAGATTCATCCACTTCTACTCCCTGTGCAGAAACAACAAAACCCAAAAAGACAACCTTGCTTGTGCAAAATGTGCATTTCTCCTTGTTAGCGTACAACTTTTCAGATCGAAGTGCTTGCAGCACTTGTACAATATGGTCAACATGCTTTTCTTTGCTACGACTATATATCAGAATGTCATCGAAATAAACCACAACAAATTTTCCAATGAATGCTCTCAAAACATGATTCATTAGTCTCATGAATGTACTAGGTGCGTTAGTTAAACCGAAAGGCATCACTAGCCACTCATACAAACCAAATTTTGTTTTGAATGTAGTTTTCCACTCATCGCCCTCTTTCATTCTTTTTTTCACATAGTAGGCTGTCTTTCTTTTTTTTCTTTTTAGCATGCAAAACAGAACTTCAGTTTTTTTTATACTCTTGTCATCTGTATTGTGATTTTCAACACTGATTCATATCTTTCTTTTCTTGTTAAAATGGTGAGAACAAGATCACCAAGTGCAGCCCTATAGAACAGATAAGCTAGTCTTTGTAGGATCAAAGTATTCGCAAAGGGCAGAATGACTATCAAAAGAATTCAGGCTTTTCTTTTCAATAGTAAGAAGCCAATAATTTGACAACTTAGTAGGATTTTTTTTTATTTTCCAACAGAGATGGGTAAACAATAATCTGAGTTTACTTACGGGAATTACTACTGATATAGTAAACTAATCAATGGGTATTAAAAATAAGTAACGCGAAGGACAATGAACCATTCAACAACAAGAACACGATCTCTTAGATTAAAACTTAGCAGAACACACAAGAACAACAGATCATAAACTATGGTTCAATATTTTTGTAAGGCCATTTTCAGATAGGACGAAAATGAAACTAAAACTAGGGACAAAGATTCTACCGTGACAACTGAGGCTCTGATACCAAATGATACGAGGATGCGCCCAACCTTCACGGCATAGAATCAAAGATACTCGTGAAACCTGACGAGTCTTGTGCAGCCAACCATTGCATGTGCAACAACCTGCAGCACGGAGTTCGCCCAACCTCGCGTTGTCCACTCAACCAAGTCAAGCGGATTACAATCCTCGTTGCAATCACAAAGGGCTTGCAAGAACAACGGGAAGGAATGCACAATTCTCAAAGATGATTCAGCTAGTAGCTAGAACACTCAAGAACATACATAAAGCATAGTTGTTTCATTCTCAAAATTTTGTTCCCTCTACACATTGAGAAAGATCCTATTATATAGAAGGGATTGAGAGGGAGATGGAGAGATGTTCAGGACGTTTTACATGAAATTAAGCCAATATTGGTGTGCAGCACCCTAATTAGAGCAAATGAAACGTTTGACAGTTTCTGGTCTCCACATTAAGTCGGCGATAACTCTCTATTCTGGTGGAATTATTGGGTAAGGCCAGATCCGTTGGAAAGCCTATGAAGTAAAAGTTCCAAGCTGTGGTCGAACACATTTATTTGATTTAATATGCGATTTCTATTAGCATTTTATTCCATACTGGTCACTTGAATCCGAAAGGGTCTTCATTGCATTCATTGCTTGATTGATGGTTGTTGATGAAGTGCTGCTCCTTTGGCCACTCTTCAACGTTGTCATACCTAAGAATAATTAAATACGAGCATTAGGTAGCAACTGATTTTCATGTGTAATGCTATTCTTATTTAGGATCGAGTTCACCTGTTGATTTATTTGCTTTGCACGAGCGCGAGTTATTGCTCCTTCAAAATGATTTGGAATATCTTGATCATTGGGGGAAAGAAATGTTGTTGATGCTAGGCTGTCCGTATCAGAAATGCTAGAAACACATCACTTTGGACTTACTCTATATTACATTGATTGGGCATGTTTTTGAACTTTTTTGTTCTGTAAATGTAGTTTTGATTCTTGCATGTTACGGGTGCCGTCTATTTTGCAACATTCATGTCCGAAACGAAAACAATAGAAACACATCCTTTGGTACTATTACACCATATTAGGATGATTGGGCACGCTTTTGAACTTTTTTGTTCTGGAATCGAACTTTTGATTCTTGCAAGTTACGAGTGTCGTCTATTTCGCAACATTTGTGTCCACAACAGAAACATTAGAAATACATCATTTGGTAATATTACACCATATTAGGATGATTGGTCATGTAGTTGAACCTTTTTGTTCCGGAAGCGATGTTTTGATTCTTACAAGTTACGGGTGTCGTCTATTTCATAGAGTTTGAGTCCAGAATGGAAATGCTAGAAACGCATAACTTGGTACAGTTACACCATATTACGTTGCTTGGGCACATTTTTGAACCTTTTGTTCCAGAAGAAAAGTTTTAATTCTTGCAAGTTACGGGTTCCATCTATTTCGCAAACTTTTTGTTCAGAACGGAAATGCTAGTAACGCTTCACTTTGGTACTATTACACAATATTGCGATGATTGAGCATGGTTTTAAACCTTTTGTTCCGGAAGCGAACTTTTGATTTCTTGCATGTTATGAGTGCCGTCTTTTTAAGAACATTCGTGTCGGGAACGGAAACATTAGAAACACATCCTTTGGTACTACTACACAATATTTCAATAATTGGGCATGTTTTTGAACCTTTCATTCTGGAAGCGAAGTTTTTATTCTTGCAAGTTACGAGAGCTGTATATTTCGCAAACATTGTGTTCAGAACGGAAATGCTAGAAACGCATCACTTGGTAATATTACATCATATTACGTTGATTGGGCACGTTTTTGATCTTTTTGTACAGCAATCAAACTTTTGATTCTTGCATGATACGAGTGGCATCTATTTCACAAAATTCGTGTCCGGAATGGAAACATTAGAAACACATCCTTTGGTACTATTACACAATATTGCGATGATTGAGCACGGTTTTGAACCTTTTGTTCCGGACGCGAACATTTGATTCTTGCATGTTACGAGCTCCGTCTATTTAAGAACATTCGTGTGGGGAACGGAAACGTTAGAAACAAAGCATTCGGTACTATTACACAATATTACGATGATTGAGCATGTTTTTTAACCATTTGTTCCGGAAGCGATGTTTTGATTCTTGCCAGTTGCAGGTGCGTCTATTTCGCAAACTTTGTGTTCGGAACGGAAATGCTAGATACACATCACTTGGTACTATTACACCATATTACATTGATTTGGCACATTTTTGATCTTTTTTGTATCAGAATCGAACGTTTGATTCTTGCATGATACGAGTGCCATCTATTTCACAACATTCGTGTCCGGAATGGAAACGTTTGAAACACATGCATTGGTACTATTACACCATATAACGATGATTGGGCAGGCTTTTGATTCTTGCAAGTTACGTGTGCCGTCTATTTCACAAACCTTGTGTGTAGAACAGAAATGCTAGAAATGCATCCACTTGGTACTATTACAACATATTTGGATGATTGGGCACATTTTTCAACATTTTGTCCCGGAAGCGAACTTATGATTCATGCATGTTATGGGTGTCGTCTATTTTGCAACCTTAGTGTCTCGAACGAAAAGGTTATAAAGACATCCTTTGTTACAATTACACAATATTAGGTTGATTGGGCACGTAGTTGAACCTTTTTGTTCTGGAAACGAAGTTTTTATTCTTACAAGTTACGGGTGAAGCAAATATCACAAACTTTGTGTTTGGAACGGAAATGCTAGAAATGCATCACTAATGGCGTGAGCCGCATGCGGGGAGACCCGCACGTACGGTTACCAGGAAGGCCTGGTTGGCCACCGGCGCAAAGCCCCATGAACCTTTTTGTTCTGGAATCGATGTTTTGATTCTTACAAGTTATGGGTGTCGTCTATTTCATAGAGTTTGACTCCAGAATGGAAATGCTGGAAATACATAACTTGGTACAGTTACACCATATTACGTTGATTGGGCACATTTTTTAACCTTTTGTTCCGGAAGCGAAGATTTGATTCTTGTAAGTTACGGGTTCCGTCTATGTCGCAAACTTTGTGTTCAGAACGGAAATGCTAGAACGCTTCACTTTGGTACTATTACACAATATTGCAATGATTGAGCACGGTTTTGAACCTTTTGTTCCGGAAGCAAACTTTTGATTTCTTGCATGTTATGAGTGCCGTCTTTTTAAGAACATTCGTGTCTGGAACGGAAACATTAGAAACACATCCTTTGGTACTACTACACAATATTTCGATGATTGGGCACATTTTTATAACTTTCGTTCTGGAAGCGAAGTTTTTATTTTTGCAAGTTACGGGAGCCGTATATTTCGCAAACTTTGTGTTCAGAACGGAAATGCTAGAAACGCATCACTTGGTACTATTACATAATATTACGTTGATTGGGCACGTTTTTGATCTTTTTGTACAGGAATCAAACTTTTGATTCTTGCATGATACGAGTGGCATCTATTTCGCAAAATTTGTGTATGTAATGGAAATGTTAGAAACACATCCTTTGGTACTATTACACAATATTGCGATGATTGAGCATGGTTTTGAACCTTTTGTTCCGGACGCGAACTTTTGATTCTCGCATGTTATGAGCGCCGTCTATTTAAGAACATTCATGTGGGGAACGGAAATGTTAGAAAAGAATCCTTCAGTACTATTCCACAATATTACGATGATTGGGCATGTTTTTGAACCTTTTGTTCCAGAAGCGATGTTTTGATTCTTGCAAGTTGCAGGTGCGTCTATTTAACAAACTTTTTGCTCGGAACGGAAATGCTAGATAAGCATCACTTGGTACTATTCCACCATATTACGTTGATTCGGCACGTTTTTTTATCTTTTTTGTATTGGAATCAAACTTTTGATTCTTGCATGATACGAGTGCCACCTATTTCGCAACATTCGTGTCCAGAATGGAAACGTTAGAAACACATGCATTGGTACTATTACACCATATGACGATGATTGGGCACATTTTTGAACCCTTTGATCCGAAAGTGAAATATTGATTCTTGCAAGTTATGTGTGTCGTCTATTTCACAAACCTTGTGTCTAGAACAAAAATGCTAGAAACGCATCGGTACTATTACAACATATTTGGATGGTTGGGCACATTTTTCAACATTTTGTCCCGGAAGTGAACTTATGATTCTTGCAAGTTACGGGTGTTGTCTATTTCGCAAACTTAGTGTCTCGAGCGGAAATGTTAGAAAGCCATCCTTTGTTATAATTACACAATATTAGATTGATTGGGCACGTAGTTGAACCTTTTAGTTCCGGAAGTGAAGTTTTGATTCTTGCAAGTTATGGGTGAAGCAAATATCGCAAACTTTGTGTTTGGAACGGAAATGCTAGAAACACATCACTTTGTGCTTACACTATATTACATTGATTGGGCATGTTTTTGAACTTTTTTGTTCTGTAAACGTAATTTTGATTCTTGCATGTTACGGGTGCCGTCTATTTCGCAACATTCGTGTCCGAAATGAAAACATTAGAAACACATCCTTTGGTACTATTACACCATATTAGGATGATTCAGCACACTTCTGAACTTTTTTGTTCCGGAATCGAACTTTTGATTCTTGCATGTTACGAGTGCCGTCTATTTCGCAACATTTGTGTCTGGAACGGAAACATTAGAAATACATCATTTGGTAATATTACACCATATTAGGATGATTGGTCACGTAGTTGAACCTTTTTGTTTCGGAAGAGATGTTTTGATTCTTATAAGTTTCGGGTGTCGTCTATTTCATAGAGTTTTAGTCCAGAATGGAAATGCTAAAAACACATAACTTGGTATAGTTACACCATATTACGTTGATTGGGCACATTTTTGAACCTTTTGTTCCGGAAGCGAAGTTTTGATTCTTGCAAGTTATGGGTTCTATTGGATCGGAAATGGCGACCAGAGGGGGGTGAATGGGAGCTTTTAAAATTTCAGACTAAAACTAGCCTTCTGTTTTAATTCAGTCTTCTGCGGAATAGGCTTCGAACACACCCTTCGAAGTTCTGGTTCGGAGGTATTTCACAGCTCCGAATACAGGTTTCGCAAGGAGCAAAAGTTTGAAGCCAATAAGACTTCGCTCCACCCACTACCCCGAAAATTCAGCTTCTGCTAAGTCAGTGCAGCCTTCGCACACAGGGTGCCTTCGTGCAGGCTTCGCACTTCACCCTTCGCAAGAGAGGCCTTCCCTCTGAGGTCTTTGATCCGCTTTGCTAAGTCAGTGCAGGCTCCGCACACTGGGTGCCTTTGAGCAGGCTTCGCACCACAGACTTCACAAGAGCAGACTTCCCTCTAAGGACTTCGACCAAATACTTAGCGACAACAACTGGTACTGGGCTTCGTACTTTGAAGGTATAAATGCACACTGAACACACTTCGCCAAGGGCTTCGACAAGGGAAGAAAATGGGCTTCGATTCAGCATAGAGACAGTGCTTCGCTAGTAACCAGAGAGGTCTAGCCTCCAGTTTACACAGAGCGAACAGACACTGAAAAAACATACTTCGCTCATACACACTTCGCTCAAACAGGCTTCTCACACACTTCTCCAGAAAAGATTTAGTGCACAACCTCAACTCAAAAGAAGTGAGACAAAAGAGATCGAAGCATGCAGAGAAGTACACATACAAGCTCAAGCAGTAAATGAACATAGAATCAAAGCTTCAATGCTTGAACAGGGAACACAAAAATTGAACTCACGGAATGAATACAAGGTATGTGGCGGCTAGCACAGGAGCTCAAAAATGACTGCTCAAAGTGTTGATGTGACCTAGCCAGCCTCCACTGTTTATAGGCACTATTCAGCCCTATGAATAGACTACTTTACCCCTAGGGTTTACACCGGTTTTGTCTCATCAGAACAGGGGGGTACAACTAGTAGTCTGCTTTATTTGGAGGCTTTTTTTGTCACCTTCGCAGAGGGGACAACACCAGCTTTTGCAGAGCAGACGCTGTCAGCCTTTGTAGTTTTGGACCCTTCTGAAGCGCCCCTTCGCACGCGAGGGGTGCGGTAGCTTTGGTGAGAAGCCTTGAGCCTGATGGCCTTCGCTTCGCCGAAGTCAGCCTTCGATACAATGACGGATTTGAGCCGAAGCCATCAAAGCCCTTGGGCCTTCGCACCAACACCTTCAGAGTGGACCACCACGGCTTCGCAGCTTCTCCCAGCTCGAACTCCGTCAGTCCGTGTACCGAAGCCATGCATGGCCGAAGTACCTCAAATCCACCTCGCTCTGGAGCCAGCCTCGCTCCAGAGTCAGCCTTGCTCCAAAGTCAGCTTTACTCCGAAATCAGCTTCACTCCGAAGTCAACTTCACTCCGAAGCCAGCCTCACTCCGAAGCCCCACCTTCGGAGTACCACCCTTCGAAGTCCCTCCTTCGTCCAAGGCCTTCGCATGAAGCATTCCATGAGCACTTCGTCGCAGTGTCTCTCCCCGAGCACACTCCTCGACGATCCTCACCCGGACCATGCCTTCGATGCACCTCGACTTCTAAGACCTTCGTCGGGTATACCTTCGAGTGCCACGCCTTGCCTCATTACTAAGGACTTGGTCCACCATACTCCGAAGCCACTCCATTCGAAGTACCCTTCAAAATGCCTCACCTCCGAGGATTTCGTCTCGGAGTACCTTGTGGCGCCCCGATTTATCGAAATCAGAACATTATTGAATTTCATAAGAAAAACAATAATACAAGAGGTTCATCATGCGACAATCGTACATACGCAGTATTCATGGTACGCAGACCATATTTATTACATCAGAGTCGAATAATAAAAATAAAAGTAAATAGCATGACGAACGCCTTCTTCAAGATCTTTGCTTGACTGGGTGGCTACTCCAGACCGTCTTCATAGTAGGCATCCTCTGTGGGGTCCAACGGGTATGAGTACAAAACGTACTCAACAAGCCACCACAAATGCAATAATAATGCAAGGTAATAAAAACAGAAGGGTAATGACTAAAGTGCGGAAAAGTACATTTTCAGTTATTCCCTTTAGTGTAGTCAAATTTAATCATGCGAAAAAGTAAACATGAACATCAATAATATCATCTAACTCGAGGAGTACGTTTTACCTCCTCGCACAACAGTCCTTACATGTCAAACCATCATGCACATACATATCCAAAGTAATCTAACTGTGGGATGTCACACAACCCGCCCTTGACCGTGGGCTCGGCTTTTCGAAAAGATTTAAGACTCTGATCAGAGATGTACTACTGTACCCACAAGGCACGCACACATCCCAAAACGAGATGACCCATACCACGGGAACTCGTGCCAAAACCTCGACATGAAATGCTCGAAGCGATAACCACCCGCTCTAGGTTTCGCCGGCGCGCCGGGCCGCATCCCGGCTAACGTCGCACCCCCTTTTGCGCCACGTCGGTACAAGCCACCCGCAGGTGCTGCTAGACCCATCTACAAATGGTGGCCTCGGTTTGGAACTCTCCATACCTTAGTTAGGACTTACCCACTAGACTTGTGGTTAGTACGGAAGTGTATTGCAATGGATCCCTCAGACCGGTCCTTATAGTGCCCCGGGTGCTACCGACCAATGCCCTAGCTTGCACCCGGAACCCACCATGCATACACTCACAACCACGACTCATCACCGACAGAATTCCAAGGATCAGAATAACGGGAATCATATAGTAGAACCATGTCGCTACGACTCATTTTTATCCTATAGCAATCGTGTCAATACATTGGACACTAGCTAATAGTAGTAATCATATGGTGACAAGGAGGTTAGGCGAGATAGCATGGCTTGGGTTGCACATCAAGGTCGGGGGATCCTAAATAAATATATTGTAAAGGTTTTCATTGGACTAATGCATATATATAACCTATGTGTTTTAGCGATAGTTTAATCAAACATGGGTTCAATATGCTCAAAAATTGGTTTGGTGACTTTCCTTGTTCAGCGAAGGGAGAGGGAGGAACTTCCGCGAAATATTCCGGCTCCTCCATGGCGTCGTAGTCTTTCCAATATAAATAAATTAAAATAAAATAAATACAACATCCAATCTAAACAATATAAAGTCACACAACAAGCACATAGGTTTAAGTTGGTTTAATTTAAAGAAAGATCAAGTTGCCAAGGTTTCTGAAATCTATTTTATAAATAAATTAAAAAGGAACTATAAAGAAATATGGCCCTTTCTAAAAGGGATTTTAAATGGTGAAAAATATCTCTTTTAAATTTTTTAAATTAATTTAAAATGAAAGGTTTAGAGAAAACTAAGTGGTTTCATCATATTAACAGGAAATAATTAAATATAAGCTTTACTGAAATTTTAAATAATCAAATTTACATTTTTATCCTAAGGGCATTTGAATACTTATTTAAATAAGCATGAAAAATCCAAAGTAAACATACTGTTTTTATTGAACTAATGTGTAGAGAATAAAATTACAAAATTTCTGGAATTGAAATGATAATTTTTGGAGTTCAAATGCGCCAGATATGAATTTTATAAGTTTAAAATAGTTTCTGGAATTTATTTTTAAATTTAAAACGCCTCGGGTCCACGGTGAGCCAGGCCCACGGTGAACCCGCGCACTGTGCACGTGCGCTGGATCGATATGGACCATTGGATCCAGATCGAACGTGCGAGGGCAAGGCGAGGGAGTTAAAGTGACGTGGATGACCAGGATTAAAACATTGAACCGGTACGCGATGGACGCTCCAGATTAAACGTGGGTTTTTAAAACTAACGGACGCGCCAGATTAAAACATACCCCTTCGCTCAGATCCGACGGCGCAAATTAAACCACACATGGGATTTAATCGATACCGTTAGATCCAGATCGCACGGCCAGGATCAAATCCGACACGGCACGGGTACTCGACCCATGCCGGTCGTCTTCTCCGGCGACGGCGAGTGAGCCAGAGGCCACGGTGAGCGACGGCGGTCGTGCCTAAGGCCTAAAACGGAAAGAGGATGACTAGGGGATCATGAGGGTACCCTTGCGGTGACGAACGGTCAGCGAAGCGAGGCCGGCGACGAGCGGAGGCGGTGAAGGTGTTCGGGTCCTTGGCGGCGACGGCGATCCGGCGGGGTTCGGCATCGACGGAGGGGTGGCCGAGGTCGGGATGGCCTTGGCTGTCATGGAGGTGCGGTCGACGTGGACGGAGAGGGGCTCCAGTGACGGTGAGCGGCGGCTGGAGTGTGGGTGGCGGTGGTGCGCTAAAACCGAAGTGAGGGCGTTCTGTGCGTTCTTGCAGCGTGTGAGCGTGGGGGTCGAATGCGGGGTACCAGGGGGTTTAAATAAGGTCACCGGCGGGGGCAGGGGGCCGCAATTGACGGTGGCCGAGGGTTAACACGTTTAAACACCAACGAGCTTCGGGTTGCATGCGGATTCATTGAATCGGGACGCGATCCGATTGGGTTTAATGGGGGAAACGGTCACCGGAGCGCGGGGGTTTGATTGCCGCGCTCAATTTGGGGAGAGGGGGTCGGGAGCAACAGATCTGAGGCGCATTAAGACGTCGGCCGGTGAGGGGGTGAGATTTGGGGGCGGATCCTGCGGAGATGAAGGATCTGACAGGCGGGGGCCATATGCCAGCGGGCGCGAGCGAGTGGGGGTGGCGGCTGACGGGTGTGGCTGGGCTCGGGCGTGAGAGGGGACGGTTGGCGCCGACAGGTGGGACCGGGGCGTCGAGTGCGCACGTGAGAGGAGAGGGGGTCGCTGACGGGTGGGGTCCATTGGTCAGATGGCGCGTGCGGGGAGGAGTGGGCTGGGCCGGCTGGGAGAGAGAGAAAGGGAGGGGAGGCCCATTACTGTCTTAAAAGGTTTTCCGATTTAAAATAATTACAGAAAATAGATTAAATCATTTGGGTTATATCTAGAGTTGATAAAAATTTGTAAAAATTCTCAAAAATATATTTTGGTCTTAGGATCATACATTAAAATTTTCAGCTCCTGGTTTGGCCATTAACTCTATGTTGCAGTTCAAAATGATAAAGGAGGGTCTTAAAGGTTTTTCCAAAATAATAAATCCCAAGAAATTGAATTAAATAATATTTTTATTACTTTGAAAATTTGGTGTGTTACAAACCTATCCCCCTTACAAAGAATCTCATCCTCGAGATGGGAACACTACTCGAATAACTCGGGGTATTGGGCTTTCAGTTCGTCTTCTTTTTCCCATGTAGCTTCTTCGGCGGGGTGGTTGTCCCACTGGACCTTGCAGAAGCGAACTACACGACTCCTGGTTACCCTTTCCTTGGTTTCCAAGATTTTGATGGGTTTCTTGATGTAGGTCAAGTCTTCTAGAATGTTGAGCTGTTGAAGATCAGCTTGCTCGGTGGGCACGTGAAGACACTTCTTCAACTGAGAGACATGGAACACATCGTGAACTCCTACCAAAGATGGAGGCAGTTCAAGTTGATATGCCACTTTTCCTTGCCGTCGGAGGATCTGAAAAGGTCCGACGTAGCGGGGTGCTAGCTTGCCTTTCATGTTGAACCTTTGAGTGCCGCGAAGGAGAGTGATTCGGAGATAGACATAATGACCCTCCTCAAAGGTTAGGTCTCTTCGACGGTTATCGGCGTAGCTCTTTTGCCAGGACTGAGCTATCTTCAATCTGTCCCTAATGATCTTGACCTTCTCTTTAGCTTCTCTCAATATGTTTGTCCCAAACAGCTGTGATTCTCCGGTCTGATCCCAGAGCAGCGGTGTTCTGCACTTACGTCCGTAGAGTGCTTCGAACGGGGACATTTGCAGGCTGGCTTGGTAGCTGTTGTTGTAGGAGAACTATGCATAGGGTAAGTTCTTGTCCCACATTCCGCCAAAGTCTAGAGCGAAAGCTCTAAGCATATCTTCCAATATCTGGTTGACCCTTTCGGTTTGACCGTCGGTCTGTGGATGATAGGCGGTGCTAAAGTTCAGCCAGGTGCCGAGTTCCTCTTGAAGGTTCTTCCAATACTTGGAGGTAAACTAACTCCCACGGTCAGATACAATCTTCTTAGGAACTCCATGAAGACATACTATCTGGGTCATATACAACTCAGCCAACTTGGCGACAGTGTAAGTTGTCTTGACGGGGATGAAGTGAGCCACCTTGGTGAGTCGGTCGACGATCACCCAGATAGAATCATGACCAGCTTGGGTCCTGGGCAGTCCCGTGATGATGTCGATTCCTATTTCTTCCCATTTCCACTCGGGGACCTTGAGAGGATGCAAAAGTCCGGCAGGTCTTTGATGTTGCTCTTGACCTCGGCTAGTTCATTGGCGGCCATTCGGTATGGGCGCTTGGAGATTGGAGTGGTCCCGAGGACAAGTTCGATTCTGAATTCGATGTCCCTCTTGGGAGGCATTCCTGGTAGGTCCTCGGGGAAGACGTCCATGAACTCCTTGACTATGGGTACTTCTTCAAGGGCTAGCGAATGAAGGGACGCTCTGAGTGGTTTAGGGCTGGTCATCCGAAAGGTGACGGCTTCGTCTTCAGGGTTGGTCACTGTGACGGACTTGTTGGCACAGTCGATCACTCCCTTGTGCTTCATCAACCACTCCATCCCTAGGATGAGGTCGAGTCCGGTGCACCTTATGAGGACTGGCTCGGCCCGGAACAATAATCCTTGGATCTCTATCAGAACCTTAGGGCTGTATAAGTGGGCTAAGGTTTTATTGTCGGGAGTGACAATCATCATGGGGACGGATAGAGGGAGTACGTCCAATTCATTGATTTTCACAAAATCTTCCGAGATGAAGGAGTGTGTCGCTCCAGAGTCAAATAAAATCATGGCTGGTATGGAATTTGCGGTAAACGTACCGAGCACGACTTCGGGAGCCTCCCGAGCTTCCTCTGCGCTGATGTGGTTGACGCGGGCACGAACTGCCTGGCTGGGTGCCGTGCCTTGGGGCTGCTTGGGGTGAGGACACTAATGCGAATAGTGCCCTTCCTTGCGGTAGTTGAAGTAGACGACCGGCCTCGCTTGGCGATCCTTCGAGATCGGCGCCTTGACGGCTGGCGTCGGATGAGCGGCCGGAGCTGGTGGAGCGGGGCAAGGATGCCCGGCGTTGGATCCACCGACAGTGTGAGGCGGCCTGTAGGCGGGCCGAGGATGGTAGGCAGGCGCTGGTGGCGGAGGAACGAAGCGGGGCCTCTGGGAATTCGCCTGTTGATGCTTGAAGGCGATCATCTTGCTCTTCTTGAGGTCTAGCTTGTTTTGCTCAGTCTCTTGGATGAGCGCTTTATTGACTAGCCGTTGGAAGTCGGCGTAGTCGGTGGCAACGAGCTGGATGGACAGCTCATCCTTAAGTCCCCGGAGGAACTTGTCCTGGCAGAGGGCGTCGGTCCGCACCTCTTCTAGCGCGTAGCGGGCGAGGCGGTTGAACTCATGGAGGTACTCCATGACAGTCCGACTGCCCTGGTGCAGGTCGCGGAACTCCTACTGTTTCACCGCGATGACGCCGGCGGGGACGTGGCCGGCGCGAAAGGCAATGGTGAACTCAGCCCATGTCACCATGTGGTCCTCAGGCTGGGACTCATGGTAGTTGTCCCGCACTCGGTGGCGGGACCCTGGAGCTGGTGAGTGGCGAAGGCCACTCACTCCCGGTCGGTGCAGGGGATGAGGTCAATCTTCTTCCCAACGGTGCGGAGCCAATCTCCAGCCTCCATGGGGTTGGTGGTGCTCGAGAAAATGGGCGGGCGCACGCGCAGAAACTCTGAGAGTTGGGGAGTGGGCGCGGGTGCTGGTGCGCGAGGGGCAGGTTCTCCATTCTGCAGACAGTCCAACTGAGCTTGTTGGTGCTGCATTTGGGTTAGGAGGGCGGTGATCAATTGGTTCTGATTCGCCATCATCTCCGCCAAAGTGGGATGGTTGGCGGATGGCGACCCAGACTGACGTGGGCCCGTTGCACCCCAGTTGGGTACGACACCCTCGGGCACGTCACGGCTTCCTCCTTCTCCGTTGTTGGAGCCGGTGTTCTGGTGGTCGGCCATCTTCTGAATATACGATGTTATCAAGCAAAAAGATGATGACCATACAATTAAAGAAAATAGCTCATAAGGCTTATGCATATAAATCAAGTGGTAAAAATTGTTCATTACAATCAAGTTTTTATTATATCCACAACACACTCGTTGTAGATAGCACCACATACAAAAATTATTTTATTAAAGATAGCGGCCTCTAGCGCCTACTCGCCATCGGAGGCGGTCTCCATGCTCTCGGAACCACGAGTACGTGGCTCCTGAGGGATTGTGGGCTCGAGAAAATTCTCAATAATCGAGTCGGAGACGAGGCCGGGGCGTGGTGTAGGGGTGCTGGCGGTGGACGGTCCGGCGGTGCAGGGGTGTGGCGGGATCCGCTTGTGGCGAGGGACAGGCTCACGGATGGGCTTCCTCTTCCTCGGGAGGAGGGGAACCATCTCCACGATGTCCTTCTGCAGCTGCATAATCTTGCGCTGCAGCTCGCCATTCTGCTGGATCAAGTTCTTCATCTCCTCACGAAGAAACTCAACAGCCTCATGGTGCTCATCTGCGTCGAGCACCGCCTCAGTATGGAGGTCGTCCATAGCCTAAAGAAGACGCGACTGCCGGGCCATGACCGGATCACGCACGGAGTGAACTCCGAGGTAGATGCTACGGTGGGCGCCGGGAGTGCGCTTCGGCACAAGCCGGAAGGACGAGTTCTGAAGACGATCGTCATAGATCATCCTCAGCTCCATAAGAGCCTGGAGAGCGACGCGTTGGCACGTGGCATCGAAGGTCGGACCCCCAAGTGTGGTGGTGTAGGGCGGCAGGTGCTCCTCGGAGCCGTGGACGGTGAGGGAGACGTCGCAGGGTCCGGCGAACTCATCTGGGTATACCCCCTAGAATTCAGGCTCGAAGAGGAACCCGAGGAAGGTGAGCATCATGCGGAGCTCCCGGACGAAGCCCTCATAGTGGCGGCAGTAGCTGTGCACTTGATAGACTGGCATCTACAAAACAGCAAGTTGAATAAAAGTGAGGGGAGGAACAAAGTTTATAAAGTAGGTTTTCGAGAAAAAAATTTCTGCAGCTATTGGCTAGGCGGGTCTATTTTGGCTTCCTACAGTCAAGTCGGCTCTGCTACCATCTTGTGGCGCCCCGATTTATCGAAATCAGAAAATTATTGAATTTCATAAGAAAAACAATAATACAAGAGGTTCATCATGCGACAATCGTACATACGCAGTATTCATGGTACGCAGACCATATTTATTACATCAGTGTCGAATAATAAAAATAAAAGTAAATAGCATGATGAACGCCTTCTTCAGGATCTTTGCTTGACTGGGTCGCTACTCCAGACCGTCTTCGTAGTAGGCATCCTCTGTGGGGTCCAACGGGTATTAGTACAAAACGTACTCAACAAGCCACCGCAAATGCAATAATAATGCAAGGTAATAACAACGGAAGGGTAATGGCTAAAGTGTGGAAAAGTACATTTTCAGTTATTGCATTTAGTGTAGTCAAATTTAATCATGCGAAAAAGTAAACATGAACATCAATAATATCATCTAACTCGAGGAGTACGTTTTACCTCCTCGCACAACAGTCCTTACATGTCAAACCATCAAGCACATACATATCCAAAGTAATCTAACTGTGGGATGTCACGCAACCCGCCCTTGACCGTGGGCTCGGCTTTTCGAAAAGATTTAAGACTCTGATCAGAGATGTACTACTGTACCCACAAGGCACGCACTCATCCCAAAACGAGATGACCCATACCATGGGAACTCATGCCAAAACTTCGACATGAAATGCTCCAAGCGATAACCACCCGCTCTAGGTTTCGCCGGCGCGCCGAGCCGCATCCCGGCTAACATCGCACCCCCTTTTGCGCCACATCGGTACAAGCCACCCGCAGGTGCTGCTTGACCCATCTCTAAATGGTGGCCTCGGTTTGGAACACTGCATACCTTAGTTAGGACTTACGCACTAGACTTGTGGTTAGTACGGAAGTGTATTGCAACGGATCCCTCCGACCGGTCCTTATAGTGCCCCGGGTGCTACCGACCAATGCCCTAGCTTGCACCCAGAACCCACCATGCATACACTCACAACCACGACTCATCACCGACAGAATTCCAAGGATAAGAATAACTGGAATCATATAGTAGAACCATGTCGCTACGACTCATTTTTATCCTATAGCAATCGTGTCAATACATTGGACACTAGCTAATAGTAGTAATCATATGGTGACACAGAGGTTAGGCGAGATAGCATGGCTTGGGTTGCACATGAAGGTCGGGGGATCCTAAATAAATATATTGTAAAGGTTTTCATTGGACTAATGCATATATATAACCTATGTGTTTTAGCGATAGTTTAATCAAACATGGGTTCAATATGCTCAAAAATTGGTTTGGTGACTTGCCTTGTTCAGCAAAGGGAGAGGGAGGAACTTCCAGGAAATATTCCGGCTCCTCGATAGCGTCGTAGTCTTTCCAATATAAATAAAGTAAAATAAAATAAATACAACATCCAATCTAAACAATATAAAGTCACACAACAAGCACATAGGTTTAAGTTGGTTTAATTTAAAGAAAGATCAAATTTATTTTTAAATTTAAAATGCCTCGGGTCCACGGTGAGCTAGGCCCACGGTGAACCCGCGCACTGTGCGCGTGCGCCGGATCGATCTGGACCGTTGGATCCAGATCCAACGCGCGAGGGCGAGGCGGGGGAGTTAAAGTGACGTGGACGGCCAAGATTAAAACATTGAACCGGTATGCGATGGATGCTCCAGATTAAACGTGGGTTTTTAAAACTAACGGATGCGTGATATTAAAACATACCCCTTCGCTCAGATCCGACGACGCAGATTATACCGCACATTGGATTTAATCGGTACCGTTAGATCTAGATCACACGGCTAGGATCAAATCCGACACAGCACGGGTACTCGACCCGTGTCGGTCGTCTTCTCCGGCGACGGCGAGCGGGCCAGAGGCCACGGTGAGCGACGGCGGTCGTGCCTAAGGACTAAAATGGAAAGAGGATGACTAGGGATCATGAGGGTACCCTTGCGGTGACGAACGGTCAGCGGAGCGAGGCCGGCGACGAGCGGAGGCGGCGAAGGTGTTCGGGTCCTTGGCGGCGATGGCGATCTGGCGGGGTTCGGCGTCGACGGAGGGGTGGCCGAGGTCGGGATGGCCTTGGTGGTCACGGAGGTGCGGTCGGCGTGGACGGAGAGGGGCTCCGGCGACGGCGAGCGGTGGCTGGAGTGTGGGCGGCAGTGGTGCGCTAAAAGCCGAAGTGAGGGCGTTCTGTGCGTTCTTGCAGCGTGTGAGCGTGGGGGTCAAATGCGGGGTACCAGGGGGTTTAAATAAGGTCACCGGCGGGGGCAGAGGGGGCACAATTGGCGGTGGCCGAGGGTTAACACGTTTAAACACCGGCGAGCTTCGGGTTGCATGCGGATTCATTGAATCGGGACGTCATCCGGCTGGGTTTAATGGGGGAAACGGTCACCGGAGCGCGGGGTTTGATTGCCGGGCTCAATTTGGGGAGAGGGGGTCAGGAGCAACAGATCCGAGGCGCATTAAGGCGTCAGCCGGTGAGGGGGTGAGATTTGGGGGCGGATCTCGCAGAGACGAAGGATCTGACAGGCGGGGGCCACATGCCAGCAGGCGCGAGCGAGTGGGGGTGGCGGCTGACGGGTGGGGCCGGGTTCGGGCGCGAGAGGGGACGGTTGGCGCTGACAGGTGGGACCGGGGCGCCGAGTGCGCATGTGAGAGGAGAGGGGGTCGCTGACGGGTGGGGTCCACTAGTCAGATGGCGCGTGCGGGGAGGAGTTGGTTGGGCCGGCTGGGAGAGAGAGAAAGGGAGGGGAGGCCCATTACTGTTTTAAAAGGTTTTCCGATTTAAAGTAATTACAGAAAATAGATTAAATCATTTGGGGTATATCCAGAGTTGATAAAAATTTGTAAAAATTCTCAAAAATATATTTTGGTCTTAGGATCATACATAAAAATTTTCAGCTCCTGGTTTGGTCATTAACTCTATGTTGTAGTTTAAAATGATAAAGGAGGGTATTAAAGGTATTTCCAAAATAATAAATCCCAGGAAACTGAATTAAATAATATTTTTATTTCTTTGAAAATTTGGGGTGTTACATACCTTCACCCGGAGCCAGGCTCCGCACTTATTGCCTTCTCCTGGCACACCTCCGAAGTCACCTGCGCACAATAGACAGACAGACAAGTGTTTCCAGTACCTCGAAGACCTGTCCGGTTAACAACCTCCGATACACACTCCAGTGTACCGCCCAAAGTACCGAGCCCTTCGGTACAGCCAAGTCATTGTGTACTGTCAGACCCCTTCGACAGGCACACTCCGCTGCAACAGCTGCAGCCAACAGACCCACCGAACCCTTCGGTGAAACCACCTCCGAACCCCTTCGGAGGGACCCCTTTGAATCAGAGGGTAAAATTTGTCAATCACTCATCACAGACTCCGAAACCAACCCTTGGTTTCTCAATCTCCCCCTTGATGAGTGCATTGACAACCAAATTCAAGTTCAAGAAAATTTGAAAGATTTCAGCACACAAGTGACCATAAAAACTTAGAGACGAGCCAAATCATGTCACTTGATAAAAGAATTTTCCTCCCCCTTTTTCAACAGAGTAAAAGCCCCTTCGACAAATCTTCCCTTTGCAAGATAAAACTCTCCCTGAGTTATTTTACCCCTTGCTACAGAGAACTCCACAATTTCTCCCCCATTGGCAATGCAAGCATCAAGGAGCATTCAAAAGATGCAAAGCTTTGAAATGAGAAGAATTGCAAAGACATATAAAGCAAAAATATGCCAACATTAATACCAATTTTTCATGTGCTCAGCTCAATTTAACATTCTCTAAAAACATGATGACAACATGTGATTTTATCATTTTGAAATAAAAGCATCACCACTCAATCAAGGTAACTAGACAAATAAAAGCCGGGACTGCGCAAAGCTAGTCAATTTCTACTATAGACAAACAAGTCCAGTTCAAAAGGAGCGTTGAAAGCAAACTTGATGATCAATGAATTTTGTTGTTCTTTTCATAATGCCAGGGGTTATTTGTTTGTCTACCTTATACTTTCCAATCAAGCCAAGCCTAAGCATGAAAGCCATCAGAAGCTTAAGACGATGATTTTGGCATACACTACACTATCCCAGTTCAGACCAATGTGCGATGGTAAGCAGTCTAGAATAGGGTAGTGCGGCAAACAAACCCACCTGGATCTTTTTGCTTTGAAGCATGCAAATCATGGATTTTTTGAATTTGAATTAAGTGAATCAGATCATTTAGCACTTTATGAATATCCATGAGTAAGTAACACACTTTTTCAAGTTGCAATGTTTATCATCCAGAGAAAAGGAGTCTTGCTATCAAGCAGATAAAAGATAGCTAAAGCAGTCCTGCCTAAACATACTAGATTCACGACTAAGCAATGAGCATGATTTGATTTTGGAAAGAAAAATCGTGCACATAATGTTTCAGATATATTAAATAGAGCTGAGCTGACATGATTCATGAATTATAATCAGGCATATAAGTGCAGAAGATGTAAATGCAATTTCACACAAAGTGAGCATATGCAAGACAATCAAAACTGCTCCCCCTCACAAAATGCCGTAAGGGTGACAGACACCAAGTTCCCCACGCAAGTAGGAAAAACGTGAAGCATCGAGGGGTTTTGTGAATATATTGGCTAGCTGGTGTTGGGTATCAACATATTAAAGCTCAATATCACCCTTCTCATTATGATCTATGAGAAAATGATATCGCACATCAATGTGTTTTGTTCTGGAATGCTGAACCGGGTTGTTTGCAATACAAATAGCACTAGTGTTATCACAGAAAAGTGGAACACTCTTATAATCTAACCTGAAATCCCGCAAAGTGGAAACCATCCACAAAATCTAAGAGCAACAGCTAGCTGCAGCAACATATTCGGCCTCATCTGTAGATTGTGCAACACTAGACTGTTTACGGGAAGACCAGCAAACCAGTGATGTACCGAAAAAATGACAAGTACCAGAGGTACTCTTCCTATCAATCCTACACCCAGCAAAATCCGCATCGGAATAACCTCGAAGACACAAAGAGGAAGACGCAGAATACCAAATGCCGAATTCTAAGGTATGTTTGAGATACTCGAGAATGCGCTTTACCGCTTGGCGGTGCGAAGCTCATGGTGAAGCCTAAAAACGAGCGCACAGACACAATGCGAAGTGTATGTCCGGCCTCGTAGCAGTCAAGTAGAGGAGGGAGTCGATCATGCTTCGGAACTCCTTCTGGTCTACAACTTCTCCATCCTCATCAGGATCCAATGCTACAGATGTAGCCATTGGAGTGGCAAGGGGCTTCGCATCATCCACGTCGAACTTCTTGAGCAGGTCCTTGGTGTACTTCGTCTGGTGGACGAAGGTACTTTTTGCTTTGCTTGATTTGCAAACTAAGGAAAAATGTGAGTTCGCCCATCATGGACATTTCGAACTCCCTACTCATGGCATCTGCAAACTCGGCAACCAAAGCATGAGAAGAGCCACCAAAGATGATATCATCCACATAAATCTGAACTGGGAGGAAATCTTTTCCATGCTTGAGAGTAAACAGGGTTTTATCAACAGATCCCATCAAATTTCCCCGCTCAAGCAGAAAAGACTTAAGTCTATCATACCAAGCCCGAGGGGCCTGCTTGAGTCCATAAAGAGCCTTATGAAGTTTAAGGACTTTATGTGGGTATTTGGGGTTTTCAAAACCAGGGGGTTGTTTTACATAAACATATTCGCCTATGAAGCCATTAAGAAAAGCACTTTTGACATCCATTTGCGAGAGTTTGAAACCAATGGAAGCCGCAAATACAAGTAAAATCGTAATGGCCTCAAGACGAGCAACAGGTGCAAAAGTTTCAGTAAAATCAATCCCTTCTAATTGAGAATAACCCTGAGCTACAAGTCTAGCCTTGTTTCTAACTACAGTCCCATCCTCCCCTTGTTTGTTTTTGAAAATCCATTTTGTTCCAATGAAATGAACATTTGGTGGAGGATCAAAAAAAGTCCAGACTTGGTTTCTCTCAAAATTTTCAAGTTCTTCATGCATGGCATTGATCCAACTAGAATCAGAAAGTGCATGACTAACATCTAAGGGCTCAAAAGAAGCAACAAAAGCGGAATCAATGAAATGAGCATGAGAACGTGTTACCCTTTGATCGAGCTCACCAATGATCTGCTCGGGAGGGTGCATCCTTTGAACATGATGTGGAGCCTCGCGGCGGGATGCAGTCTCCCCCTCAACTTGTGCATTCGAGTGGTCCAAGATGACCGATGTCGAGGTAGTTGCTTCGGGACCTTGTGCCGAAGTGGTCGAAGCGGGGTCGGCTTCGGGGGTTGATGTCGAGGGTAGTAGGGGTTCATCCTCGAAATCTCCGGGATCTTCTTCTTCGAAGATGGTCTGTTCCATGTCGTGTTCATTTGCCTGTTCAAGAGTAGAACTAACAGAGGGGGTCGATTCATCAAAAGTCACATCACATGACTCGATGACAGTGTTAGTCTCCAAATTATAAACACGATAAGAATGACCATGTGTAGTGTAACCCAAAAAGATCCCATCAGAAGAACGCGACTCAAATTTGTCCAAATTACCACGTTTTAGGATAAAGCAACGACAGCCAAAAACTCGAAGATGAGTAACCTTGGGTTGTCTCCCAAAATGTAGCTCATAAGATGTCAAGTTCAAAATTGAGCGCAAGAAGATTCGGTTTGAGATGTAACAAGCAGTGTTCAAGGCCTCAGCACAGAATTTTCTAGGAGTCCTGTGCTCATCGAGCATCGTCCTAGCCATCTCAACCAAAGTGCGGTTGTTTCTCTCAACAACAACGTTCTGTTCAGGAACCCGTGGAGTAGAGAATTGATGTTCTATGCCATGCTCCATGCAAAAGTCAACAAAGAGACTGTTCTTGAACTCAGTGCAATTATCACTTCGAATGAATTTCAATGCACCAGGGAGTTCAGTGAAAAGTCTCAAAGCCAAAATCCGAAAGTGTGAAAACACTTCATCCTTGCTGGCAAGAAAGAAGACCCAAGAGTAGCGAGAGAAATCGTCGACAATAACTAGCACATACCACTTGCCGCCTAAAGAACTAACCCAAGAAGGACCTACAGTGTCCATGTGGAGAAGTTCTCCGGGTTGTTCAATCATTACTGTGGTGACTGGCGAATGCGGAGCGACAATCATTTTTCCATGTCGACAAGGAGCGCAAACTAAATTCTTCTCAAACTTGAGCTTGGGCAATCCTCGGATCAGACCTAGGGCACTCAGACGAGCGAGCAACTCAAAGCTCATATGCCCTAGTCTCCTATGCCACTTCCAAAGCTCAGAAGTAGAATGTGCAACAAGACAATGAGAAGAACCAGATGACTCAGAAAAATCAGCTCCAAAAACTCTCCCAACTCTAAAGATCTTAGACACCACAACGCCATCAGAATTGAGTACTTGCGAAGTATCGCGATGGAATCGCACTTCGAAGCCCTCATCAAGCAACTGAGATACAGAAAGCAAATTGTATCCCAGGTTTTCAACCAAAGCAACATCTTTGAGAGTGAAATTCGAGTTAATTCTTACCACACCTTTACCTTTCACTCTACTCCTTCGATTGTTGCCGAAGGTGATATGCTCCCTTTGCTTGGTTGTGGTGAGGCTGGAGAACCATGTTGTATCTCCGGTCATATGGCGCGAACAATCGGAGTCCATGATCCACGTGCCCTCCAAGCCTCGGTCCGGCGCCTACACATGATAAGAAAATCTCGATCGCTCAGTGCTGGGGTGAGTGAATATATGACGAGGCATCCAGCACTGAGTGATACGAGTAGTAGGCACAGTAAAAGTAGACTGTCTACGCACAGGATAATCAGAATGATGCAAAGTGCGAGGTCTACCTGCATGCTAAGATCTAAAAGCATGATGAGGTCTCCTACTCAGACGGGGTACAAAGCTACTCGCCCGAAGTCTACCACCATATGGAACATGGTGAACACCTTGAGGAGCAAAACCTCTCCGAGAAGAACGAGGAGCCTCGAAAACAGGACGAGAGTAAAACTCAGATTCATGCATACCTCGAGATGGGTAATGCATGTCCTGGAAACTCATCGCCTGAGAGCGTCGCTCATCCTTGATGTGACGAAAACAGAACCCAACCAAATGACCCACCCGCTGACAGTAGGAACCATGAAAAACTCTCCTAGGGGCACTCTCATGGGTCATAGGAGCAATTCTCACAGGCTCCTTGGGCTTCTGCCGAGTGGTTTTCTTGGGATGGATTTTCTTGGCAGGAGGAGTGGTTTTCTTTGGAGTCCAGGTAGGCTTTTTGGCGGATGGAGTGTCTAACAGAGCTCTCTCTTTCTCTAAGGTAGTGGGTGAGGTAAAACAATTTTGTTCTTACTGTCTGAAGGAATCTTCTCAAAACACAAACCTAGAGCTACCCCTGCTCTGTCAGCACACATCTTGGTCTTGGCCAAGAGCAAGTCCATCCTACCCTTTCCCTCAGTGCATTTGTTAACCACAGAAAGAAGGTACTCATTCTCAGTCATAAGATTCTCAGCTCGCTCTCTAACAGTGCCTAGCTGGTCCTTAAGGGTTATGCAAGTTTCACACACAGGTTCCACATCCTTAGAACTACCAGCCCTCTCCAATCTAGCCTCTAAATCCTGAACATGCTTATCCCGTAAATTAATGTTCTCACGTAATAAGGGGTAGTTCATGCATTCATTTAAAACATGAGGACTAGAATCCACCAACAAAAGCTGCTTCTGTGCAGTCTCAAGCTCAAAAAGAGTTTGAGCATGCATAGAACGCAACTGAGCAAGCTCTCCCATGACAACATTGCAAGATTCACATTCAGCATCATTAACTCTAAACTTAAGCATGTCATAATCAGTAGAAACAGATTCTAGCCTAAGTCTAAGTTCTTTTCTATCTCTAGCGGCTTGCACAAGTAATCTATCCTGCCCAAGAACTACCTCATCCAGTTCATCTAATTTAATTGAAAGCTGGTCATAGGATAGTGGTACCTCAGATGAGTCAAGCTCATCGCCGCTGTGATCGCTGTCGGCCATGAAGCAAAGGCCGGTGAAATCTCGTCCGTTCTTGTCCTTCTTCTCCTCCTTCCTTGGAGACTCCTCCTCTGAACTCGACTCCTCAGTTGAGGAAGTGTCGATGTAGCTGAGAGCAGCAACAAATGCTCTGGAAGCGGCTTTGGCTACCCTCTTAGCCACCTTGCCACGCTTGCCCTTCACAAAGGGTTTCCTCTCCTTCTTGTGGTATCTGGGGCGCTCACTCTCATCTCTCCTCTTGAGTTTTGGGCAATTGGCCTTGATGTGAGAAGTGTCGCCACACTCAAAACAACCACTAAAACCACCTCTCCTCTGATCCCATCTCTCATGGTGAAAACGGGTGAACCTTCTGGCAATGAGAGCAAGCTCATAATCATCCAGAGTATCCACCTGCTCCTTAGTGACGGAGACCAGGGAGGACAAAGCAAAACCATCTGCAAAAACACAAGTGCCTGATGTGCTTGGTTCTGCAGTGGTGCCACGCCTAGTGCTAGAAACTAGTGCCAATGGCTGTGGCAAAGAGTTCCTATGCACTGCAAGAGATGCCTTGGCAATCTCTGTGGACTTTAGCTCGCTGAAGAGCTCATCACATGTCAATGTGTCATAACCTGCGGACTCCTCAATGTTGGATATCTTCACTTCCCAAATGCTACGGTCAAGAGCATAGAGAAGCTTGATAGCCCTGTCATGATATTGTAAGCAAGCGTCCCGTTGGACCGCAAGTTACTCACTATCGCATCAAAGCGAGAAAACATGGTATCTGTAGATTCACCAGGTGCCTGCACAAACAGCTGATACTATTGATTGTATGTGCTCTAGCACCTGGCCTTAATCTGTGTAGAGCCCTCATGAAAGATAGTGAGTGTAGTCCAAATCTCCCTAGCTGTCCTAAGGTGCTGCACCCTATCAAACTCACTCCGGCTCAAACCAATGAACAATATATTTCTAGCCTTGGAGTTGGCATTATACTTATCCTTCTCTGTTTGAGAGGTGCGAGTTTCAGGGATGGAGTATTGTGAGTCCACAATCTCCAAAATTGCATTTCCTTGGCTTAGCAAGTAAGCCTCTATGCGCACCATCCAGTATGCAAAGTCCGTCCCATCGAACAGAGGTATTTTACTAACTCTATCCATGTCGCCAATAGATCACAAAACCGGTTAAGGTCAACTGGTGATCTTAACCTGCTTTGATACCAATTGTTGGACCAGAAATGGTGACCAGAGGGGGGTGAATGGGAGCTTTTAAAATTTCAGACTAAAACTAGCCTTCTGTTTTAATTCTGTCTTCTGCAGAACAGGCTTCGAACACACCCTTCGAAGTTCTGGTTCGGAGGTATTTCACAGCTCCGAATACAGGCTTCGCAAGGAGCAAAAGTTCGAAGCCAAGAAGACTTCGCTCCACCCACTACCCCGAAAATTCAGCTTCTGCTAAGTCAGTGCAGCCTTCGCACACAGGGTGCCTTCGTGCAGGCTTCGCACTTCACCCTTCGCAAGAGAGGCCTTCCCTCTGAGGTCTTCGATCCACTTTGCTAAGTCAGTGCAGGCTCCGCACACTGGGTGCCTTCGAGCAGGCTTCACACTACAGACTTCGCAAGAGCAGACTTCCCTCTGCGGATTTCGACCAAATACATAGCGACAGTAACTCTTGCTGGGCTTCATACTTCAAAGGTCTAAACGCACACTGAACACACTTCGCCAAGGGCTTTGAAAAGGGAAGAAAACTGGCTTCGATTCAGCACAGAGACAGTGCTTCGCTAGTAATCAGAGAGGTCTAGCCTCCAGTTTACACAGAGCGAACAGACACTGAAAAACATACTTCGCTCATACACACTTCGCTCGAACAGGCTTCTCACACACTTCTCCAGAAAAGATTCAGTGCACAAACTCAACTCAAAAGAACTGAGACAAAAGAGATCGAAGCATGCAGAGAAGTACGCATACAAGCTCAAGCAGTAAATGAACACAGAATCAAAGCTTCAATGCTTGAACAAGGAACACAAAAATTGAACTCACAGGATGAATACAAGGTATGTGGCGGCTAGCACAAGAGCTAAAAAATGACTGCTCAAAGTGTTGATGTGACCTAGCCAGCCTCCACTATTTATAGGCACTATTCATCCCTGTGAATAGACTACTTTACCCCTAGGGTTTACACCAGTTTTGTCTCATCAGAACAGGGGGGTACAACTGGTAGTCTGCTTTATTTGGAGGCTTCTTTTGTCAGCTTCGTAGAGGGGACAACACCAGCTTTTGCAGAGCAGACGCTGTCAGCCTTTGCAGTTTTGGACCCTTCTGAAGCCCCCTTCGCACGCGAGGGGTGCGGTAGCTTCGGTGAGAAGCCTTGAGCCTGACGGCCTTCGATGCAGTGACGGTTTTGAGCCGAAGCCGTCAAAGCCCTTGGGCCTTCACACCAACACCTTCGAAGTGGACCACCACGGCTTTGCATCTCCTCCCAGCTCAAACTCCGTCAGTCCGTGTACTGAAGCCATGCATGGCCGAAGTACATCAAGTCCACCTCCCTCCGAAGCCAACCTCGCTCCAGAGTTAGCCTTGCTCCGAAATCAGCTTCACTCCGAAGTCAGCTTCACTCCGAAGCCAGCCTCACTCCGAAGCCCCACCTTCGGAGTACCACCCTTCGAAGTCCCTCCTTCGTCCAAGGCCTTCGCATGAAGCATTCCATTAGCACTTCGTCACAGTGTCTCTCCCCGAGCACACTCCTCGACGATCCTCACCAGGACCATGCCTTCGATGCACCTTGACTTCTGAGACCTTCGTCGGGTATACCTTCGAGGGCCTCCCTCCAGAGCACACTTCGAATGCCTTGCCTCATTGCTGAGGACTTGGTCCACCATACTCCGAAGTCACTCCATTCGGAGTACCCTTCGAAGTGCCTCGCCTCCGAGGACTTCGTCTCAGAGTACCTTCACCCGGAGCCAGGCTCCGCACTTACTGCCTTCTCCTGGCACACCTCGACCCGAGGTCCGACCTCGACCCCTTCATAGCCTTCGTGATGGAGGCCCCTGCTCCCCTGGCATCAAGCCTCTTGCTTGACCCAGGTTCACTTGCTACGAACCACCCGTCACCTCCGAAGTCACCTGCGCACAACAGACAGACAGACAAGTGTTTCTAGTACCCCGGAGACCTCTCCGGTTAACAACCTCCGATACACACTCCGGTGTACCGCCCAACGTACCGAGCCCTTCGGTACAGCCAAGTCATTGTGTATTGTCGGACTCCTTCGACAGGCACACTCCGCTGCAACAGCTGCAGCCAACAGACCAACTGAACCCTTCGGTGAAACCACCTCCGAACCCCTTCGGAGGGACCCCTTCGAATCAGAGGGTAAAATCTGTCAATCACTCATCACAGACTCTGAAACCAACACTTGGTTTCTTAGGTTCCATCTATTTCACAAACTTTATGTTCAGAATGGAAATTCTTGGAATGCATCACTTTGGTACTATTACACAATATTGCGACCATTGAGTATGGTTTTGAACCTTTCGTTCCGGAAGCGAACTTTTGATTTCTTGCATGTTTCGAGTGTTGTATTTTTAAGAATATTCGTGTCAGGAACGAAAACGTTAGAAACACATCCTTTGGTACTACTACACAATATTTCGATGATTGGACACGTTTTTGAACCTTTCGTTCTAGAAGCGAAGTTTTGATTCTTGCAAGTTACGGGTGTCGTATATTTCGCAAACTTTGTGTTCATAATGGAAATGCTAGAAACACATCACTTGGTACTATTACATCATATTACATTGATTGGGCACATTTTTTATCTTTTTGTACCAGAATCAAACTTTTGATTCTTGCATGATACAAGTGGCATCTATTTCGCAAAATTCGTGTCCGTAACGGAATCGTTAGAAACACATTCTTTGGTACTATTACACAATATTGCGATGATTGAGCATGGTTTTGAACCTTTTGTTCCGGACGCGAACATTTTATTCTTGCATGTTACGAGCGCCGTCTATTTATGAACATTCGTGTGGGGAACGAAAACGTTATAAACAAATCCTTCGGTACTATTACAGAATATTACGATGATTGGGCATGTTTTTGAACCTATTGTTCCGGAAGCGATGTTTTGATTCTTGCAAGTTGCTGGTGCGTCTATTTCGTAAACTTTGTGTTCGGAACGGAAATGCTAGATACGCATCACTTGGTACTATTACACCATATTATGTTGATTCGGCACGTTTTTGATCTTTTTTGTATCGGAATCGAACTTTTGATTCTTGCATGACACGAGTGCCATCTATTTCGCAACATTCGTGTCCGGAATGGAAACATTAGAAACACATGCATTGGTACTATTACACCATATGACGATGATTGGGCACGTTTTTGAACCCTTTGTTCCGGAAGTGAAATATTGATTCTTGCAAGTTACGTGTGCCGTCTATTTCACAAACCTTGTGTCTAGAACAGAAATGCTAGAAACGCATCACTTGGTACTATTACAACATATTTGGATGGTTGGGCACATTTTTCAACATTTTGTCTCGGAAGTGAACTTATGATTCTTGCAAGTTACGGGTGTCGTCTATTTCGCAACCTTAGTGTCTCGAACGGAAACGTTAGAAAGACATCCTTTGTTATAATTACACAATATTAGGTTGATTGGGCACATAGTTGAACCTTTTTGTTCCGGAAGCAAAGTTTTGATTCTTGCAAGTTACGGGTGAAGAAAATATCGCAAACTTTGTGTTTGGAACGGAAATGCTAGAAACACATCACTTTGTACTTACACTATATTACGTTGATTGGGCATGTTTTTGAACTTTTTTGTTCTGTAAACGTAATTTTGATTCTTGCATGTTATGGGTGCCGTCTATTTCGCAACATTCGTGTCCGAAATGAAAACATTAGAAACACATCCTTTGGTACTATTACACCATATTAGGATGATTCAGCACGCTTTTGAACTTTTTTGTTCCGGAATCTAACTTTTGAATCTTGCAAGTTACGAGTGCCGTCTATTTCGCAACATTTGTGTGTGGAACGGAAACATTAGAAATACATCATTTGGTAATATTACACCATATTAGGATGATTGGTCACGTAGTTGAACCTTTTTGTTCTGGAAGAGATGTTTTGATTCTTATAAGTTACGGGTGTAGTCTATTTCATAGAGTTTTAGTCCAGAATAGAAATGCTAGAAACACATAACTTGGTACAGTTACACCATATTACATTGATTGGGCACATTTTTCAACCTTTTGTTTCGGAAGCGATGTTTTGATTCTTGCAAGTTACGGGTTCCGTCTATTTCACATACTTTATGTTAAGAATGGAAATTCTTGGAATGCATCACTTTGGTACTATTACACAATATTGCGACCATTGAGCATGGTTTTGAACCTTTTGTTCTAGAAGCGAACTTTTGATTTCTTGCATGTTTCGAGTGTTGTCTTTTTAAGAACATTCGAGTCAGGAACGAAAACGTTAGAAACACATCCTTTGGTACTAATACACATTATTTCGATGATTGGGCACATTTTTGAACCTTTCGTTCTAGAAGCGAAGTTTTGATTCTTGCAAGTTACGGGTGTCGTCTATTTCACAAACCTTGTGTCTAGAACAGAAATGCTAGAAACGCATCACTTGGTACTATTACAACAAATTTGGATGATTGGGCACATTTTTCAACATTTTGTCCCGGAAGCGAACTTATGATTCTTGCAAGTTACGGATGTCGTCTATTTCGCAACCTTAGTGTCTCGAACGGAAACGTTAGAAAGACATCCTTTGTTACAATTACACAATATTAGGTTGATTGGGCACGTAGTTGAACCTTTTTGTTCCGAAACGAAGTTTTGATTCTTGCAAGTTACGGGTGAAGCAAATATCGCAAACATTGTGTTTGGAATGGAAATGCTAGAAACGCATCACTTTGTACTTACACTATATTACGTTGATTGAGCATGTTTTTGAACTTTTTTGTTCTGTAAACGTAGTTTTGATTCTTGCATGTTACGGGTGCTGTCTATTTCACAACATTCGTGTATGAAATGAAAACGTTAGATACACATCCTTTGGTACTATTACACCATATTAGGATGATTGGGCACGCTTTTGAACTTTTTTGTTCTAGAATCGAACTTTTGATTCTTGCAAGTTACGAGTGTCGTCTATTTAGCAACATTTGTCTCCGTAACGGAAACATTAGAAATACATCATTTGGTAATATTACACCATATTAGGATGATTGATCATGTAGTTGAACCTTTTTGTACCGTAAGCGATGTTTTGATTCTTACAAGTTACGGGTGTCGTCTATTTCACTGAGTTTGAGTGCAGAATGGAAATTCTAGCAATGCATAACTTGGTACAGTTGCACCATATTACGTTGATTGGGCAAATTTTTGAACCTTTTGTTCTCGAAGGGAAGTTTTGATTCTTGCAAGTTACGGGTTCAGTCTATTTCGCAAATTTGTGTTCAGAACGGAAATGATAGGAATGCATCACTTTGGTAGTATTACACAATATTGCGATCATTGAGCATGGTTTTGCACCTTTTGTTCCAAAAGCAAACTTTTGATTTCTTGCATGTTACGAGTGCCGTCTTTTTAAGAACATTCGTGTCGAGAACGGAAACGTTAGAAACACATCCTTTGGTACTACTACACAATATTTCGATGATTGGGCACATTTTTGAACCTTTCGTTCTAGAAGCGAAGTTTTGATTCTTGCAAGTTACGGGTACCGTCTGTTTCGCAACATTCGTGTCCGAAATGAAAACGTTAGAAACACATCCTTTGGTACTATTACACCATATTAGGATGATTGGGCACGCTTTTGAACTTTTTTGTTTCGGAATCGAACTTTTGATTCTTGCAAGTTACGAGTGCCGTCTATTTCGCAACATTTGTGTGTGGAACGGAAACATTAGAAATACATCATTTGGTAATATTACACCATATTAGGATGATTGGTCACGTAGTTGAACCTTTTTGTTCTGGAAGAGATGTTTTGATTATTGTAAGTTACGGGTGTCGTCTATTTCATAGAGTTTTAGTCCAGAATGGAAATGCTAGAAACACATAACTTGGTACAGTTACACCATATTACAATGATTGGGCACATTTTTCAACCTTTTGTTTCGGAAGCGATGTTTTGATTCTTGCAAGTTACGGGTTCCGTCTATTTCACATACTTTATGTTAAGAATGGAAATTCTTGGAATGCATCACTTTGGTACTATTACACAATATTGCGACCATTGAGCATGGTTTTGAACCTTTTGTTCCGGAAGCGAACTTTTGATTTCTTGCATGTTTCGAGTGTTGTCTTTTTAAGAACATTCATGTCAGGAACGAAAACGTTAGAAACACATCCTTTGGTACTAATACACATTATTTCGATGATTGGGCACATTTTTGAACCTTTCGTTCTAGAAGCGAAGTTTTGATTCTTGCAAGTTACGGGTGTCGTCTATTTCACAAACCTTGTGTCTAGAACAGAAATGCTAGAAACGCATCACTTGGTACTATTACAACAAATTTGGATGATTGGGCACATTTTTCAACATTTTGTCCCGGAAGCGAACTTATGATTCTTGCAAGTTACGGATGTCGTCTATTTCGCAACCTTAGTGTCTCGAACGGAAACGTTAGAAAGACATCCTTTGTTACAATTACACAATATTAGGTTGATTGGGCACGTAGTTGAACCTTTTTGTTCCGGAACGAAGTTTTGATTCTTGCAAGTTACGGGTGAAGCAAATATCGCAAACATTGTCTTTGGAACGGAAATGCTAGAAACGCATCACTTTGTACTTACACTATATTACGTTGATTGGGCATGTTTTTGAACTTTTTGTTCTGTAAACGTAGTTTTGATTCTTGCATGTTACGGGTGCTGTCTATTTCACAACATTCCTGTATGAAATGAAAATGTTAGATACACATCCTTTGGTACTATTACACCATATTAGGATGATTGGGCACGCTTTTGAACTTTTTTGTTCTAGAATCGAACTTTTGATTCTTGCAAGTTACGAGTGTCGTCTATTTAGCAACATTTGTCTCCGTAATGGAAACATTAGAAATACATCATTTGGTAATATTACACCATATTAGGATGATTGATCATGTAGTTGAACCTTTTTGTACCGTAAGCGATGTTTTGATTCTTACAAGTTACGGGTGTCGTCTATTTCACTGAGTTTGAGTGCAGAATGGAAATTATAGAAATGCATAACTTGGTACAATTGCACCATATTACGTTGATTGGGCACATTTTTGAACCTTTTGTTCTCGAAGCGAAGTTTTGATTCTTGCAAGTTACCGGTTCAGTCTATTTCGCAAATTTGTGTTCAGAACGGAAATGATAGGAATGCATCACTTTGGTACTATTACACAATATTGCGATCATTGAGCATGATTTTGAACCTTTTGTTCCAAAAGCAAACTTTTGATTTCTTGCATGTTACGAGTGTCGTCTTTTTAAGAACATTCGTGTCGAGAACGGAAACGTTAGAAACATATCCTTTGGTACTACTACACAATATTTCGATGATTGGGCACATTTTTGAACCTTTCGTTCTAGAAGCGAAGTTTTGATTCTTGCAAGTTACGGGTGCCGTCTGTTTCGCAACATTCGTGTCCAAAATGAAAACGTTAGAAACACATCCTTTGGTACTATTACACCATATTAGGATGATTGGGCACGCTTTTGAACTTTTTTGTTTCGGAATCGAACTTTTGATTCTTGCAAGTTACGAGTGCCGTCTATTTCGCAACATTTGTGTCTGGAACGGAAACATTAGAAATATATCATTTGGTAATTGTTGGCATAAAATATTACGCTAATAGGTTCTCTAAGATCAAGAACAGACAAACAGTGAATTTGTGTTTAAGAACTACCTCAAACCTCCGAATGGATAATAGCTTAAGTAGTCCGAATATGTGTATTAGAATAGTTGAGTATTCGATCCTCATTACAGGGTAAGGAGGGGGTATTTATAAGCAAAAACGTCTAAGGAAAAGACCTATTTACCCCTTGATTACAACTGACATAGTGGAAACTATTCGGTACCCTAAACAGGGTTAAAATGGTAAAATCTGCCTGAGGCAAGTGGATAAGACAAACATCTTATCAATCCTATCGTTTGGCTCCGAAGCCTCATATCTTGCGGAGGGTTCCTTCGGATCGTAGATCGAAGCACCCTTCGGCTTAACGACTCCTCCACCTTCGAGTATGAGCCCATCAGCTCCGAAGCTGGTAAGTCTTTTTGAATTGTTAACCTCTAAGTCCTGAAAGTGAAGCATTTTCCCCCAACAGTAGCCCCTCGAATACGCCTCTCCGAATTTGACCTGTATAGAAGGAAGGCAGTATACCCAAGGAACATTTTCATATTCTTAGACTTAGAGAAAGTTGAACACATTACATCTTTCGGAGGATCTCTGATCCGAAGCATTCGGACCATGACTTCGAGCTCCCAACCGCTGTATGAACGCTCCGTGGGAAAGAGAACCGTTACGTAGCCCAAACATCGTGAGGAACCATTTGATTATAACCGTTACTACGCAAGTAGCCGTTACTCTCTATAAAAGGTAATGGTCGAAATTTACAGCGGTCTCACGCCGTTCCACTCTCTAGACCCACCTGCCAGCTACAGAAGTCGAACCTGCAGTGTGAATAAAATCGAAGCACGACAACTAGCGGACGGTTATAAAAAGGGGATTGGAATTTACCCAGAACTTTTTACCGTGCCTAGCATCCGCATTCACTTTCTTCAACCTCCAATTCTCACAACTTTCTGATCCACCAAGCCATGGCGAGGACTAGCCACACCGTGCCGACAGCGGTGGGCACTCTGGTGCAGAGGCAAGCGTGGGCAGCATCGGCTGCAGTGGCAATGGCGGGAGCTCCGGGCGACGCCTAGCCCAAGAAACCCTGGGAGCTCCGCCAGCCATCCAAGAAGAAGATCGCCCACAGTTTCCTCATCGGCCAATCCACAAGCACTGCAGAGTCCATCGAAGAGGCCGTGGAAGGGAAGCTGGGGACCGGATTGAGGACTCGAGTCCCCGTGTCGGAATCAACTCCGCGGTCATGGAGCGGAGAGGTCGTGGTCTTCGAGGCCTTCTTCAAGGCAGGCCTGGGACTTCCGGCCATTGACTTCTTATCTGAGGTATTGGACATGTTCCACATCACCTTACCTCAACTATCTCCCAATGCCATCGCCCGTCTAGCCATCTTCGAATGGGCATTTCAGGCTGAAGGGTGCGAAGGGCGATCAGAGGTCTTTGCCGCTACCCATGAAGCCATCTACCAGCCGAAGCCGCAAGATGGCCCTGGGACACCAAGGTGATTACAGCCTTCGGTAGCGTCAACTTCCAGCTGCGTAGGGAGCACGCCCAACACTTTCCAGCGAAGGCCATCAACGACCGATGGTACACCAACTGGATCCTTCAGTGGTTCTACGCCGAGGTTGGAGAGGACTCCCCTCTCGCTGGACCCCTCCAGGAGATCTGCTTCTGGAAGGAGGCGGAGGTTACTCCGAACCCTAGCCTGCTCTCAACGCGGCTAGGGCTACTGACTTCGGTGGCCAGCCGCATGAGCATGCACGACCTTGCCGAAGAGTTCATTGATCTTCGGATTCCACCCCTCGGGGCCAACTAGCCGATAGTGTTTCAACAAGCTTGGGAGGGTGAGCTCCAAACTCTAGGTAAGACTTCGACTCCTGCAATAATATGTTAGATGACGAAAATAACATACTTATAATATGTTACCCTTTTTTCAGCGGCTCCACTAGCGTTAGCTCCGTAGCAGATAGCTCGGGCCACCGAACAGGTCCTCGGAGCCCCTACGATGGCTGAAAGGCGGAAGAGGTTGGAGCTGGTGGGGAGCTGGGAGCACTCCAACAGAGTGTGGGGAGCTCTGAGGATGGTGCCCCCTCCTCTGCCGGATTTTAACCCGGCCGGAGTGGACCCTCGGAAAAGGAAAGCCGCCGCTGAGCCTCCGAAGAAGGCCGGCAAGACCCCCAGTAAGAAGAAGAAGGTGGCAAAGATCCGTCCTCAACTGACCCCTGCGTCGTCTACTTCGTCTTTGGATGTTCGGAGCTCGGCTTCGGAGGATTCCGGGAACGAGGGCTCCAGGGCCCAACAAGCGAAGACCTTTGAGAACTACCTCTTGGAGGGAGACGAAGATGCAGCAGGGGTCCCAATCGAAGCTTCTGCTCGGGAGGCTGCGGAGGTAGACACGGCACGCACTCCTATGCCCGCTGTCGTGAGCTCGGAGCCAGAGACTGTCGCCCCCAACTCGCCTGTAGCCGGGGTGATCATGATGGAGGGTGCGGTTCCTGCGGACACTACACCACATAGGACTTCGGGGGATGACCTTGATGAGATTCTCTAGATGTACGAAGTCCTGGAGGACCCGATGATTTTACCTCATGGTGCCTCTGAAGTTATAATTCGAATCTCTTGCCTTGGTCAATTCCTGCAATAATTTTTACTCGTAAATGTTCATCAAATGTACCTTGATGCTGTAGGTACATCAAAGGGCGACGAAGGCCCGGCTGTACATGAAGCTCCAGCCTCTTCGGAGGTTGCGGTTCCGGTGGACACATTGGATCCACTAGACGCCCCGGCTTCGGTGGTAGGGGCTATTTCCACCGACGCGGCTCCGGTGGTCGGGGCCATCCCTGCTGATGCGTCTCCAATGGCTGGGGTCATTCCTGTCGACGCAGCTCCAGCCGAAGGGGTAGTTGCCGAAGGAGGAGCTACCTCCGCCGGAGTCGAGCCTCCTGTCTTCGTGCCGGGGAGGGGCAAAAGCATGTCAAGCCTCTGACTCCCTCCCGGCCCAACGATGACACCCTCTTCCAACGAGCCTTCAGCAAACAACTCGAAGGAAGAGGCCACGGCAGACGATCGCCAACCTTTGTCTTGGCTTCCTCTACTGGCTCCATTTCTGGAGCAACGGATGGGCCTTCGGGTGCTCTTGGAGCCTTTGGAATATTTTGGCACCATGTGCCCTTCGTCTTCTACTGTGGCCAGCGAGTCCCTCGACCAGAAGCTAAAGAGGATCCAAGTGGCGGTGACACTGATGATGAGCTCCGTTGTCCGGCACGGGGAGATCTCCGGACAGTGCACCGGGATTGGAGTTCTCCGCCACCTCGAAGCCCTTCAGATTCCTATCGCTCCAGTCGGGGGTTTGACACCTGGAAGCTTTGTCTCCGAGGACTTGTTGCATCCATCACCGAATGTAGCCTCGGCCTGGGAAGTTTTCCGGTCAACCTGGAAGACGGACCACAAGGCTGCAGCTAAAGCTTGGATCGACGAGGCCCGTCGGTAGAAGCAAGCACAGACAAGGCCGCCGCTTCCATCCTCGCCAGCTCCGGCACTTCCTGCTCCACCAACCGACCCACAGGTCTAGCTCATAGGACAATTATGTATAAGAAATCTTGTAAAGCCCCTTGCATTAATGAAAAGTTTATAAACGAAGAGCTTGTTTGGGTGTTTTGTTCTTTTAGGTTCTATCATGCCCTTCGGAACCTGACTTCGAAATACTTGATTTTAACGAAGGGCTCCAGAAGGAGTGGGCAAGCCTCGATAGCTTAAGGCCTTACCGCCGCTCTCGCTTCTCTGTTCCTCAAGGAGATAAAGGGGAGGTAACCCTCGAGGTTTTCAAGAAGTCTTAGCTTATATCAAGCAAGAGGAAAAAGAGAAGGCATCTTCATCCTCCGAACATATGGATTAGTCTGACTCGGAGTACCAGGCCGAAGACCATACGGAGGCTAACTCCAAAAGACTTCTGACTTGGGCCGAGCTTCAAGAGGAGCAGAAGAAACTGCGAGCCTCGAAGAAGAAGAGAAGCACTCGAACAAAAAGGACGATCCCGGTGGCTTCGAGCTCCGAAGGACAGAGTAGCCGGAGAGGTAGCTCTAGAGGCCGCCAGGGTCTCCGATTTTTCTTAGGCTTGGACCAAAATTTCTCTTAATGTAAAAGTATGATGAATTAACGTGAATTGCACTAGAAGCATATTGTTTGTTCTTTACCCTCCTACCCGTCCTTGTGGGTGGGGGACCTTACGCATTGCAAAAAGGTTTGTCGGACACAATGACGCACAAAAAAAAATCGATGCTTCGCACAACACTTAATATCCATATTTTACCTTTTCGTAGAGTTCTTCGAACATAGTTTCGTAATATGATTTTGTAAGTTTTGGAGCTGAATCTACCATTGCAGGGTCTTATACTAGTCGCTTAGGACTTTAAAAGTGTATCATTGGCAAGAACCTTGAAACCTTATTGCTTGGTCACCTTCGACCCTTTTACAGATGCTTCGAATCCGTAGGCTAGAAATCTGTTTATCTTTAAAGTCCTTGGACTCTTCTACGGATCCTAACAAGCCTAGGCCTGGAATCTGTAGGGTGGCCACCTTCGGCTCTTTTATAGATACTTCGAACCCGGAGGCCGGAAATCTTGTTCTTTTAAAGTCCTTAGACTCTTCTACAGATCCTAACAAGCCGGAGCCTAGAATACGTAGGATGGCCACCTTCGGCTCTTTTACAGATACTTCGAACCCAGGGGCCGGAAATCTGCTCTTTTAAAGTCCTTAGACTCTTCTACGGATCCTAACAAGCTGGAGCCTGGAATCCGTAGGGTGGCCACCTTCGGCTCTTTTACATATAATTCGAACCCAGAGGCCGGAAATCTTGTTCTTTTAAAGTCCTTAGACTCTTCTACAGATCCTAACAAGACGGAGCCTGGAATCCATAGGCTGGCCACCTTCGGCTCTTTTATAGATACTTCGAACCCGGAGGCAAGAAATCTTGTTCTTTTAAAGTCCTTAGACTCTTCTACGGATCCTAACAAGTCGGAGCCTGGAATCCGTAGGTTGGCAGTGAAGCCCTTGAACCTATGGTTCACAGGCTGTTGCCCTGGTCTTGGGAAAGATGCTTGACTCTGTAAGCATCTCCGTCCTCCCGATGCGTCCATTAGGAGTAAGGGATATTCGAAGAGCAAACAAAATTCGACCCTCCACTTTATTTAGAAAAGGAATTCTTTACAAGTGATTACATGGAGCCCCTAAGCGTAGTAACGCTTAAGGTGCTCCGCATGCCATGCATGTTTCAATTCTTCCCCTTCTAAATTAGCTAACTTAAACGATCCAGGGCATCCTAAGCGTAGGATAATATATGGTCCTTCCCATTTATTTCCTAGCTTCCCCAGGGCTATTACACTTCGCAAAACTAAATGACCTGGTCTAAGCTCGTTCAGCTTTATCTTCAGGTCATACCATGTTTTTGTTTGGCCTTGGTACTTCGTCAGATTGGCGACAGCTCGAAGCCTTGTTTCTTCTGACAAGTCCAGCGAAGTGTTTCTTTCATCTTCATCTTCGGGCTGCACTACACGAAGGGATCCACCCCTGAACTCCGTAAGAGTCATGGCATCATC
Source organism: Zizania palustris (assembly GCA_019279435.1). Taxonomy (NCBI): domain Eukaryota; kingdom Viridiplantae; phylum Streptophyta; class Magnoliopsida; order Poales; family Poaceae; genus Zizania; species Zizania palustris. Next base: position 577,724 of record JAAALK010000082.1, read on the forward strand.
TTCGAATAGTAGTCTAAATGGGGTATAGCCTGTGGACCTGGCTTGAGTGGTTCTAATGGACCACAAGATTTTGGGAAGCTCCTCGACCCACAGCCCCTTGGCCAACCCGAAAATCCGTCGATTCAGACCGGAGAGAATGTTCCCGTTGGCTCGCTCGACAGCTCCGTTGGACTATGGATGGCGCACTGCTGCGAAGCATAACTTAATGCCCAGTTCTTCACAAAATTCTTTGAATGTGTCAGCTTCGAACTGTGTTCCATTATCCACGGTTAGCTTCCTTGGCACTCCAAACCTGCATGTAATATATTGCCAGAAAAACTTTTGCACATTCCTTGAAGTGATAGCTGTCAATGGTTCTACTTCGACCCACTTTGAAAAATATTCGATTGCTACCACCGCAAGCTTCAAGCTGCCTTTGGCCATTGGAAAAGGGCCTATGAGGTCCATTCCCCATCGAGCCATTGGCCACACTAGGGCAATAACTTGAAGTGGGATTGGCGGACGGTGGCTTCGTCTTCCCATCCACTGGCATCCTTGGCAGGTTCGGACCAACTCCTCCGCATCTCTTACAATTGTCGGCCAGTAGAGCCCCTGCCGAAGTGTTTTGCCTGTTAGAGCACGAGGGGCTAAGTGGCTTCCACATAAACTTTCATGAATGTCCCGAAGTATGTCTTGGCCTTCAGGTTGAGAGATGCACCGGAGTAGAGGAGAACACACTCCAGCTTTGTACAACATCCCTTTGACAAGCTTATATTTTCAAGCCCTTGCTTGTAACTTTCGGGAATCCGAACCTTCTAAAGAACCTGCGCTACCTTGCAAAACGTCCATTATCGGAGCCCGCCAATCTGCAGCTGGAATGCAAAGGACTTCTGCGGAGGGTAATTGATCGACTGTAGGATTGACTAGTTCTTCATAAAAAGCACCCTCCGGGAGGTCCAATGCTCCGGCTGCAGCCTTTTCCAGAATGTCTTCAAGTTGATTATCTGCTCGAGGGATGCTTTGAACAGAAAATCCTTTGAATGCTGCTTCAGTCTTGCGGATTTCCTCCAGGTACTTCGCTAGATGCGGGTTCTTTACTTCGAAGCTTTTATCGACATGCCCTGCGACGACATGGGAATCTGTTTTAATTATTATCCTTGCTGCTCCAAGTGCCTTTGACTTTTGGAGGCCTAGCAGGACCCCTTTGTATTCTACGATGTTATTGGTGGTCTTAAAATTGAGCCTCGCAGAATACATGGCCTTTTGCCCTGACAGTGATATAATGACCGCTCCTGCTCCGGCACTAGATGCCTGATAAGCTCCGTCATAAAATATTGTCCATAAACCTTCGGAGGGCTCCTCCGGAGTCCAAACTGCAGATGGAGTCCACTCTGCTACGAAGTCAGCTATGATTTGGGATTTGATAGCTGTTCTTGCCATGAAGGAGATTCCAAAGGGGGCTACCTCGACAGCCCATTTTCCAATCCTACCCGTAGAATCTTTGCTTCGGAGCATATCACCAAGAGGGTACGAGGTAGGAATGATTAGGTTATGCGCTAGAAAGTAATGCCTTAGCTTCCGCGAGGCCATTACCAGGGCATAAGCAAATTTCTCGAGCTCGGAGTATCTTATCTTAGCTCCGGACAAAGCTTCTGAAACAAAATAAACTGGGTTCTGCACCAGTTTTCCCTTAAGCTCAACTTCCTTGACCAGTACTGCACTTACTGCGGAGCCTGTTGCTGCAAGATAAAGGAGGAGTGTTTCCTCCAGGAAGGGCACAGTAAGCGTTGACAGGCTTCCAAGGTATGCTTTTATATCATCGAAACTCTTCTGGCACTCCGGCGTCCAATTGAAGCTTTCGGACCCCTTTAGGCCTTTGAAAATTGGGAGGCTTCGTTCTGCTGACCTGGCCATGAATCTACTAAGAGCTGTGAGCCTTCCTGCTAGCTTCTGGACTTGCTTCAAATTCCCTGGTGGAGCCATTCTTTGTAGTGCACTTATCTGCGTTGGGCTAGCTTTGATTCCCCTGCTCGAAACTAAGTACCCTAGCAGTTTTCCTGCTTGCGCTCCGAATATACATTTTTCAGGGTTGAGGCATACTCGACATGCTCGGAGGCTACCAAATGTTTCATCTAGGTCTAGACTATGCTGGTGCTTTTGAGCACTTTTTATTACAATTTCATCCATATAGGCTTCGACATTTCGGCCTATTTGGTGACCTAGAGCCTTAGCTATTAAATGTGAAAATGTGGCTCCGGCATTCCGCAAGCCAAAAGGCATTCTTACATAACAAAATACCCCAGAAGGAGTTATGAAACTTGTCTTGGCTTCGTCTTCACGCTTTAGCTAGACTACATGAATCCCTTGAGTAATCATTGAGGAAGCTTAGCAATTCGGAGCCGGCTGTTGAATCCACCAGCTGGTCTATTCGGGGCATCGGGTAGGGGTCTCGTGGGCATGCTTTATTTAATGAAGTAAAGTCAATACACATGTGCCACTTGTTCGAGTCCTTCTTCCTTACAAAAACAGGGTTCACCAACCACTCGGTATGGGCAACCTCCCTGATGATGCCAGCCCTTAATAATTTTTCTACTTCGGTCGAGGCAAGGCTTTCCCTTTCTGCAGACAGCTTGCGGAGCCCCTAGCGCACTGGCCTAGCCTTCGGGTTGACGAGTAGGCTATGCTCGATGATACTCCGATGAACCCCGGTGATGTCTTCGTTAGTCCAGGCAAAGACGTCCAGATTTTGCTTAACGACTTCTTCCAACGAGGCAGCTATCTCTGGGATAGACCCCTGCCGAACTGTATTGGGTATTCCTTGCCATCCTTCGAAATTATCTTCGTCACAACATCACCTTCCGGGCTTGGTTTAAGGGAGAGCCCCTTCGAAGAGCTCAAAGCCTCCGGAACCTCTTCTGTGCGCTCCATCACGCTGTGTACTTGCCGGGGGTCCAACGGCTGGCCGTGACCATACTCCATTCTTCGGGCTATAGCTTGGTCTCCTGAAATAGTAAGAACTCCACCTTACGTGGGCATTTTGAGACAGATATAGTTGTGATGCGCTATAGCCCCGAATTGGTTTAGCATCCCTCGCTCGAAGATTGCGTTGTAAGCATAGGGGGCGTCAACGATGTCGAAGATCACCTCCTCCACCCTGGCCAAAGACCCCTCTCCAAAAGCAACCTCGAGGCCTATCTGGCTGAGGGCATCGAGAGGCGGTCCTGAGAAACCTTGAAGTTGTCGGGCTGCTGGAAGCAGGTGTTTCGAGGTATGCACATTCGATCGAAGGCCTGGACAAAAAGTATGTCTGCGGAGCTCCCGTCGTCCACCAGGATCCTTCGGACTTCCACCCCTGCTATATCTGCGAAATGACCAAGGGGTCAGCATGGGGGAACTTCACCCCCGCAGCATCACTGGCAGTAAAAGAGATGGGTGTAACACCCTAAATTTTCAAAGGAATAAAAATATTATTTAATCCAATTTCCTGAAATTTATTATATTGGAAATACCTTTAATGCCCTCCTTCACCATTTTGAACTACAACCTAGATCAAATGGCCAAACCAGGAGCTGAAAAGTTTTATGTATGATCCTAAGGCTAAGATATATTTTTGAGAATTTTTACAAATTTTTATCGACCTTGGAAGTAGCCCTAAGATTTTAATCTATTTTCTATAATTATTTTTATTGAGAAATGTTCTGAAACAGTAGCGGGCCTTCCCCTCCCTTTCTCTCTCTCCCGGTCGGCCCAGCCCACTCCTTCCTACGTGCCCCGTCTGACCGCTGGACCCCACCAGTCAGTGGCTCCCTCTCCCTTCACGCACGCACCCGACAGCCCGACCCCACCTGTCGGGCGCAAACCAGCTCACTCCCTCGGCCGAGCCTGACCCCACCCGCCAGTCTCCTCGCTCGTGCGCTCGCGCTCGCTGGCCAGTGGCCCCCACCTGTTGGACCGATCGTCTACCTCGCGCCACTGCCCCCGAATCACGCTAGCCGATGACCCCCGCCTCGGATCCGCCTCGCTGCCCCCCCCCCCCTCTTAAATTCGTCGCCATTAAATGGTCCCCTGCGCCTGGCCGACCGTTTCCCCTCGTTAATCCTCGCGATTACGCCCCAGGATCATGATGCACATGCATGGCCGAGCCCTCGCCGGTGAGTTAAGTCCCTCCCTCGGCTTTCCTTGCATGCGAGCTCCACCGGTGACCCTATTTAACCCCCCTGACCATCCGTGTTTGATCCCGCACGCTCACTCGCTGCGAGAACGAACAGAACGCCCTCACTTCGGTTTTTAGCGCACCACTGCCGCCCACACTCCAGCCACTGCTCGCCTTCACCGGAACCCCTCTCCGTCCATGCCGACCGCACCTCCGTGACCGCCAAGGCCATCCCGACCTCGGCCACCCCTCCATCGACGCCGAACCCCGCCGGATCGCCGTCGCCGACCAGGACCCAAATGACCTCGCCACCTCCTCTCGTCGCCGGCCTCGCTCCGTCGACCTCGGACCACCGCAAGGGTACCCTCGTGTTCCCCTTAGTTCCCTCGTTACGTATTTAGCCTTAGTTAGGCCGGATAGCCCTCGCCGTCGCCGGAATCGCACGCCGTCGCGTCGCTGGAGTCGGGGAAGATGGGTACTTTACCCCCCCCGACAAGTGCCGTGCCGGATTAGATCCTGGCCACACGATCTCGATCCGACGGCGTGGAATAGGACCTTTACACCGTTTAATCTTGCGCGTCCATCTGGTCAAAGCAGTACCGAGCGCTGTGAGCCGTTGATCGCAACTTAATGCCACGCCTCGCCCTCGCGCGTTGGATCTGGATCCAACAGTCAAGATCTGGCCGGACCACGCGCACAGTGCACGGGTTCACCGTGGGCCTAGCTCACCATGGACCCGAGGTGATTTAAATTTAAAAATAAATTCCAAAAAATGTTTTAAACTTGTAAAATTCATATCTGGCGCATTTTAACTTCAAAAATTACCATTCCAATTTCAGAAAATTTGTAATATTATTCTCTTCATGTTCATTCAATAAAAACAGTATGTTTACTTTGGATTTTTCATGTTTATTTAAATAGGTATTCAAATGCCCTTAGGGTAAAAATGTAAATTTAATTATTTAAATTTTAGTAAAGTTTGTATTTATTTCTTTCTGTTCGTATACTGAAAACCACTAAATTGCCCATGAACCTTTCATTATTAAATTAATTAGAAAGCTTAAAATGAGATTACTCACATTCAAAACCCTTTTTACAAAGGACTACATTTCATTATTATTCCTTTTAAATTATTTATAAAATAAATTTCAGAAACATAACAACTTGATTTCCTTTGAATTAAACCAATTTAAACCTATGTGCAGTTGTGTGATTTTATATCGTTTAGTTGAATGTGGTATTTATTTCATTTTACTTTATTTATATTGGGAAGACTACGACGCCGCCGAGGAGCCGAAATTTTACCCGGAAGTTCCTCCCTCCCCATTCGCTGAACAAGGCAAGTCACCAAACCAACCTTTTGAGCATATTGAACCCATGTTTTATTAAACTATCGCTAAAACACATAGGCTATACATGCATTATTTCAATGAAAACCCCTACAATATATTTATTTAGGATCCCCCGACCTTGATGTTCAACCCAAGCCATGCTATCTCACCTAACCTCCTTGTCACCATATGATTAGTCTTACTAGCTAGTATCCAATGTATTGACACGATCGCTAAAGGATAAAAATGAGTCGTAGCAAAAATGGTTGTACTATATGATCCCAGTTACTTCTTATCCTTGGAATTCTGTTGGTGATGAGTTGTGGTTGTGAGTGAATGCATGGTGGGTTCCGGGTGCAAGCTAGGGCATTGGTCGGTAGCACCCAGGGCACTATAAGGACTGGTCTACGGGATCCATTGCAACACACTTCCGTACTAACCACAAGTCTAATGGGTAAGTCCTAACTAAGGTATGGAGTGTTCCAAACCGAGGCCACCATTTGGAGATGGGTCAAGCAGCACCTGCGGGTGGCTTGTACCGATGTGGCGCAAAAAGGGGGTGCGACGTTAGCCGGGATGCGGCCCGGCACGCCGGCGAAACCTAGAGAGGGTGGTTATCGCTTGGAGCATTTCATGCCGAGGTTTTGGAACGAGTTCCCGTGGTATGGGTCATCTCGTTTGGGATGAGTGCGTGCCTTGTCGGTACAATAGTACATCTCTGATCAGAGTTTTAAATCTTTTCGAAAAGTCGAGCCCACGGTCAAGGGCGGGTTGCGTGACATCCCATAGTTAGATTACTTTTGATATGTATGTGCATGATGGTTTGACATGTAAGGACTTTTGTGTGTGGAGGTAAAACGTACTCCTTGAGTTAGATGATATTATTGTTGTTCATGTTTACTTTCCGCATGATAAAACTTGACTACATTAACTGCAATAACTGAAAATGTACTTTTCTGCACTTTTAGCCAATTATCCTTCCTTTGTTATTACCTTGCATTATTACCTGCATTTGCAGTGGATTGTTGAGTACTTTTTGTACTCATACCCGTTGAACACCACAGAGGATGCCTATTATGAAGACGGTCTAGAGTAGCGACCCAGTCAAGTGAAAAGATCTTGAAGAAGGTGTTCTTCATGCATTTCAATTATTTTTATTACTGTTTTTATTAAACTCTGATGTAATAAATATGGTCTGCGTACCATGAATATTGTCGTATGTACGATTGTCGCATGATGAACCTCTTGTATTATTGTTTTGCACATGAAATTCAATAATGTTCCGATTTCGATAAATCGGGGCGCCACAAGATGGTATCAGAGCCGACTTGACTGTAGGAAGCCAAACAGACCCGCCTAGACAATAGTTGCAGAAAATTATTTCTTGAAAACCTACTTTACAAGTTTTGTTCCTCCCCTCACTTTTCTTCAACTTGTTTTTGTAGATGCCAGTCTACCAAGTGCACAGCTACTGCCGCCACTACGAGGGCTTCGTCAGGGAGCTCCGTATGATGCTCACATTCCTCGGGTTCCTCTTCGAGCCCGAATTCCAGGGGGTGTACCTGGAGGAGTTCACCGGACCTTGCGACGTCTCCCTCACCATCCACGGCTCTGGAGAGCATCTGCCGCCCTACACCACCGCACTTGGGGGCCCGACCTTCGACGTCGCGTGCCAACGTGTCGCCCTCCAGGCCCTTATGGAGTTGAGGATGATCTATGATGATCGTCTTCAGAACTCATCATTCCGGCTTGTGCTGAAGCGCACTCCCGGCACCTACCGTACCATCTACCTCGGAGTTCACTCCGTGCGTGATCCGGTCATGGCCCGGCAGTCGCGTCTTCTTCAGGCTATGGATGACCTCCATACTAAGGCGGTGCTCGACGCCGATGAGCACCATGAGGCGGTTGAGTTTCTTCGTGAGGAAATGAAGAACTTGATCCAACAGAACGGCGAGCTGCAGCGCAAGATCATGCAGCTGCAGAAGGACATCGCGGAGATGGTTCCCCTCCTCCCGAGGAAGAGGAAGCCCATCTGTGAGCCCGCCCCTCGCCCAAAGAGGATCCCGCCACACCCCTCCACCGCCGAACCATCCACCACCAGCGCCCCTGCACCACGCCCCGGCCTCGTCTCTGACCCGATCATCGAGAATTTTCTCGAGCCCACAATCCCTCGGGAGCCACGTACTCGTGGTTCCGAGAGCACGGAGACCGCCTCCGGTGGCCAGTAGGCGCTAGATACCGCTATTTTAATAAAATAATTTTTGTATGTGGTGCTATCTACAACGAGTTGTGTTGTAGATAGAATAAGAGCTTGAGGAGCCATGCTGAATAGCGTGGGCCTCATGGCTCTAGAAGTGATGAGTCATTGTCAACGATAGTCAAAGAGGACAAAAGAAGAAAAGATCTGCTGTTTCATGGGCCGCGTGTGACTCAGGTACACGGGCAGCGAGCGATTGTCGCGCAGAGGAGGCTGCGAAGTCGGGCTGGCCCAATCCGGGTGCATGGGCCAGAAGCAGTAGAAGACCCACTAGGCTGTTGACCAGGGTTGACTCAGGTACACGGGCGGTGAGTGATTGCCGGGCTGAGAGAGCTGCGGAATCGGGCCGGCCCAATCCGGGTACCTGGTGCAAAGTCGGTGGAGGCTTTGTCAGTTTCGGCGCAAAACTGACAACCGTTGATCTTGTATCCGACTGTCCAGAACAGAAGCCGTAGTCGCTACGAAAGCTGAGCTTCCGGATAAGTCATCTGTATCTCTAGGCCCACAGTTAGTCAGTCATGTCTGTAAAAATTCCTAAGGGCAGTAGAGTCTTTTCCTTTATTCTTGCGTCTGTAAAAACCCTAAGGGGCAGGTGGAATGTTCCTAGTGTTGGGAGCCTATAAATAGGACCCCAATCCCTAGGGTTTGGTCCACCCCTTTGGCTGAAATCAATTCCACTCTTTTTGGGTCACTTTTTGTCTCTTGCACTCTCTCTCACTTCTCTCTCTTGTTTATGCGCTGCCAGACATTTTGCTCCTGGTTGTTTGCCTTGCATTGATTTTATTCCTACAGTTGCTTTGAAGCTTCGATTCTCCATCCGTGCGCAGCAAAACTGTAGCAGCAATTGTTGTTTTCACGTGCACATGCATCGTATTGAGTTTTGGGCTTCGGCTGGCCTCAGTTTTGCTTCTGTTCTACATGAGCTGAGTACTAGTTCTTGCTGTTTGCAAGTAGTACTCCTCCACTGTAGCAACAGTACTCCTGTGCCAGCTTTTTGCTTTTACTGCTCAACTTTTTGATCGAGTTGACAGGACTGAAGCCACTTTTCTGGCTGCTTTCTGGCGAAGCCACCCTCTCTGTTCGAAGCCCCTCAGCTCCGTGAGGCAGGCTTCGATCCGACCTACTCAAAGGCTTCATTTCGATCTTCGAACTTTGTTTTGTGTTCTGTGTTGCTAGCTTCGAAGTACTCTTTGAACGGACAGCATCGCATACTTCGAACGACAGTGCGAAGGTACTCCGGCTCTAGCTGTTCGAAGTCCACACTTCGATAGGTTTCGAAGTTGGCTTCAAAGCTTGGCATTCTGCTTGGCTTCGTTTTGGTTTCTTTGTGGCGTGTCAGCCTTCGCCACTCTTTTCGAAACTTGCTCTTTTCGAAGGTAGAGTGTAGGCTTCGATTTTGGTGCCTCTGTCGTTTGACAGGCTTCGCTCCTTTGTTCGAAGGTAGTCTATCTGTGTGTTGTGTTCGAAGTATTTCTGTTCGAAGGTTTGGCTTCGAAGTACTTGGTTCGAAGCTGTGTTCGAAGTCTTGCCTTCAAAGTACATACTTCGAAGCAGGCTCCGACTTTGTCATACTTCGCTTCGAAGCATACTTCGATTCTTATCACTTCGAACTAAGCTAGACCAAATCATACCTTCGGCATTTTTCACTACACCCTCGACACACTTCAACTACCTCCTCCGAACCAGTCTTCGACCTGCGAGGTAGGCCTCGACCTCCAAAGCAGGCTTCGGCCAGCGAAGCAGGCTTCGATCTGCGAAGCAGGCTTCGCCGAGTTTTGAATAGGAGACAGATTTGAACAGGTAACTTCTCCTCTTACTCATAGTGCACTAAGATTTCTTTATTGAGAAGTTTACCTTGCCTAGTCTTGTGTATACTGTTTATCTATCTATTAGCACTGCTTTGAGAGTCTTTGTTTGTCATCAACTGCTTCTAGGCTAGATACCTTTTAGACTTAGGCTATCTGTTTATTTTCTGTTGCTTAGTCTTTTGAGGTGCGTTGGGTATTGGGAATAGGCCATAGATTCGAAAGAATTTTTAAGGCGCCCATTCACCCCCCCTCTGGTCGCTACTTTCGGTCCTACAAGTGGTATCAGAGCGAGGTTAGGGTTTTTCCATACCTTAACCAGTTCTAAACCCCAGTAGTGACCATGACGTCTCCTGGCAAGGTCCCATCCTTGGAAGCCTATGGCTATAATTACTGGAAGACTCGCATGCGAGCCTATCTCATGAGCCAGGGCTCGGACATATGGGACATTTGCGTTCACACCACGTTTGTCATTTTGCCAGTCGCTGAGCATGGTACTGCTGGTATCATTGCTCAGCACCTGAGCAACAGTAAGGCTGTGAACATACTCTTTTTTGGTTTAGGTCCCACTAAATTTGAGCGTGTCAGCCATCTCTCCACTGCGAGAGAGATCTGGGCTACCCTCAAGGCACACCATGAGGGAACAGCTCAGTTCAAGGCTCGTCTCTATCAGACCTACCGGCGTGAATATGAAAATTTCACACAGAAGCTGGGTGAATCTGTTGAGGCTTTGTTTGGTCGTTTTCAGTCGATCATAAACAAGCTTCGAGACAACAAGGCTGAGGGTGCTCAGTTAGTCTCAGATCACGAGCAGGCGCTCAAGGTTCTCCATACCTTGGACCCAAAGATCTGGGAGATCAAGGTATCCTCTATCGTTGAGAGCACTTCTTATGATACCTTGACCATTTCTGAGTTGTTTAGCAAGCTGAAGGCCACTGAGGTAGATATCCAGCTGAGATCAAATCTCACTGGTTCTGGATCAAAATCCCTGGCCCTTGCTACACCTTCTGTTGATCCCTCTTCTGTGAGTTGTGCTGGGTTCTCTTTGATGTCTATCACTGAGGACCAGCTAGAGTTATTGGGAGATGATGATTTGTGTCTTTTGAACAACCGGGTACATCGTGTCTATGATAAGAGAATATTCAAAAGACACGGCACAAAATCCGGATGCTTTGAGTGTGGTGATCCAGGTCACTTCATCGCCGACTGCCCCAAGCGCAATGGATACAAGAAGGGCACCGGTGGCAGCTTCCATGACTCCGGCAAGCACGAGAGCTCATCCTTCAACAAGGGCAAGCCGAAGACTCGATTCTTCAAGAAGGCCCTGAAGGACTACCGGCGAGAAAACAAGAAGCGCGACAAAGCCTTCTTCGCCGAGATGGAGAAGAGCTACTCCAAGCGGTCCACGTCTTCTTCCTCTTCATCAAGCTCAAGAGATGAGGAGATCGCCATCAGGAAGGGGAAGGACAAGGACAATCCGGTGGGTCTCTACTTCATGGCCTTCGGAGACAAGCCGAAGATCCGCTCACACCAGCGCCGAAGATCCCGCAAGAGCTTCTGTTCTATGGCTCTTGGGGATAAGGAATAAAAGAGCTCCTCCGACGACTCCGACGACGACGACAACAAGGTATCATCTTACGAACGAGAAATTGTTGATTTACTTGAGAGCAATCGTCAGGAGTTAATGTATCCGGAAAAACTGCTTAGGGGGGCTAAGAAAAGGATAGACGAGTTAGAGAGTGAGCTTGCCGTAGCCAACGGCAGAATCGAGAGTCTATCTTCTTCCCCTTGCTTGGGTGATAGCAGTGGGTGCCCAAAGTGTGAGGTGCTTCTGTGTGACCTGTCGACTCTGAAGTCCAGGTACACAGAAAGGGTTGATGAGAGGGACGCTTTGGCTACTGAGCTTGAAAGCGCTCAGCTGGAGCTGAAAGATGCTCAAGCCACTGTCGTTGCACCCTGTGTTGATTGCCCATCTCATCTAGCTGCCTTAACTGAGCTGAAATCCAAGGGTAATGAACATTTGGGTGATTTGGAGAGGTTGAGAGCTGAGATTGCCCAGACTAGGCTAGAGCTTGAGACACTGTCAGTTCCACCTACTGTCTGTGAGAACTGTCTGTCTCTTAAAATGGAGTTGATCAAGCTGAAAGCCGAAAAGTCTGTCCAAGTAGAAAGTGAGTGTGAGACCTGCTTGTCTCAGGTGGAGGTTCTAGCTTCCTTGAGAGAGGAGCTAGCAGATTCTCAGAATGAGAACTTTTACCTCCGTTCTATCCTGAGTTGGATCAGTGCCAGAGAGCCACAGCTTGGCATGATGATCCAACAGTTCAAGAGGCAGGATGGGTTTGGGGTAGGTTACACCTACACCAAGGCTGACTTTGAAAGTGCCATTAGTCGGGCAGTGGAGTGGAGTAAAATGACTCCAGAGTAGAGGTATCCCAAGACTCACTCCACTGAGTCTTCCTAGGCTTGTCAGCCCAAGGATGGAGTGATCCATGAACCACCTAATGCTCCACCCAAGAAACCTATCTGGGTTCTAAAGCCCAAAAATCTCCACACATCTCTTGACTCTCTTCCTGGACCCTCTCAACCCAAGAAGACGACACCAAACACAACTAAGCCCAAACATCCCAAGCCTCAACCACATCCCAAGAAGCCCACCTATCATTGTGAGTATTGTCAGAGAGACGGGCATCTTGCGGAGTTCTGCTTCAGGAGGAAGCGGGTTGAGAGAGCAGAGAGGGCTCGTAGTGATCAGGAGCAGTTCTACCAGCAGGGTGGTAGACTGCGTGTTCCTCGGCGCAGGGAGAGGCTGGAGGCCAGGCCGCGTCGTGTAGGTGGTGGTAGAGGAGGCGGCTTTCTTGCCCGTGCTCCAGTTGGTGGTGTCCGTTCCGGCAGAGTTCCAGACCGTGTTGGGTACGGTTCTGGACCTCGTGGCCGCAGGGTTAGGCAGAACCGAGGACCGCGCTTTGAGCCGCGTTTTGGTCCAAACTCTTTTGATGGTTTTCGCTTTCCATCTTTTGAGCAGATGGCTCGACACTGGTTTAGCTCTTTTGCTAAACCTGGTGCCGGACCATTTGCTCCCACTTACAGCCACTGATTGTGCAGGACCGGGGACTGGAGGATGTTTGGATCATGGACTCAAGATGCTCTCGCCACATGACGGGACATCGCAGATGGTTCTCCAGTCTCACTCCCCCGAGCTCCAAAGAATACATCACATTCGGGAACAGCGGTCAAGGGAAAGTAAGTGGCATAGGCTCAATTCATAGTTCAGATCATTTCTCTTTGAAGAATGTTGCTTTGGTTAAAAATTTGAACTTCAATTTGATTTCTGTTTCGCAACTTCTTGAGGATGGTTTGGAAGTGCGTTTTAAGAAGGGCAATTCTTCTGTGGTTGATTCTAGAGGATCTTTAGTTTGTCAGATTTTACCTTTCGGTAAAGTTTTTCGAATTGACTTCTCTAGTTCTTTTGGCCCTTCTCGCTGTTTGATTGCTGGATCTTCCTTTGATCTCTGGAAGTGGCATAGGAGGTTAGGTCACTTGAGTTTTGATCTGCTAGTCAGGTTGAGCTCTATGGACCTCATCCGAGGATTGCCCAAGCTTAAGATGGAGAAGGATCTAGTTTGGCATCCCTGTCGTCATGGGAAAATGGTTGCCGCTTCTCACTCACCTGTGACTCAGGTGATGACTTCGTATCCGGGCGAGCTGTTACATTTGGACACTGTAGGTCCAGCTCGGGTACGCTCAGTCGATGGGAAGTGGTATGCACTTGTAATTGTTGACGACTTTTCTCGATTCTCATGGGTTTTCTTTTTGGAGTCTAAGGATGAAACTTTTCAATTTGTTCATGACCTGATTTTGAAGCTGAAGAATGAGAACAGTGGTCGGATGTGAGCAATTCGCTCCGACAACAGATCTGAGTTCAAGAACTCTCAGTTCGTCAGCTTCTGTAGTGATCAGGGTCTGGACCATCAGTTTTCTTCTCCTTACACTCCCCCAAAGAACGGTGTTGTGGAACGAAAGAACCGCACGCTAGTTGAGATGGCCAGGACGATGCTCGATGAGCACAGGACTCCTAGGCGTTTTTGGGCTGAAGCCATGAACACGGCTTGCTATCTGGCCAACCGCATCTTTCTTAGAGCTTACCTGGGTAAGACATCATATGAATTGCGGTTTGGCAGATAGCCCAAAGTGAGTCACTTGCGAGCGTTTGGCTGCAAGTGCTTTGTGCTCAAGAAGGGAGGACATTTGGACAAGTTTGAGTCTCGTTGCTGGGATGGTGTTTTTCTTGGTTATGCTTTGCATTCACGAGGTTTTCGTGTTTGGAACCTTGAATCCTAGTTGCTTGTCGAGACTTGTGAGGTTTCATTTGATGAGTCCTTGCCTTCTTTGACCCTTTCTCTTGAGCTTTCTGGTGATGATGAGCTCAGAGAGTCCATCTTCGAGGAAGATGAGGATACTCCAGCTGCTGATGAGGGTGGGCCTTCTGCATCCCCCGCAGAGCCCACACCTTCTGAGACTTCGACTGAGGATGAGAGCGGACCTCTGATCACTTCTTCCACTACGATCGAGCCCCCTCAGTCGAGTCCAAAGGTGCCAGCTGCTGACTCTGGTGAGGTGACTTCAGATCACTAGGGAACCCGAGCAGTTCAGCGTGACCATCCCTCAGAGCTCATCATAGGTGATCTGACTGAGAGAACTTTGTGTTCTTTTGCCTCTCTTGCTGTGTTTGCTGAATCTGCGTTTGTTGCATCTTTTGAGCCCAGAGATGTTTCTCATGCTTTCTGATTCTAATTGGATTAATGCTATGCAAGAAGAGCTTGAGAACTTTGTCCGCAATCGGGTTTGGACACTAGTTGAGCCGCCTCCAGGATGCAACCCTATAGGCACCAAGTGGGTATTCAAGAACAAACAAGGTGAAGATGGGGTTGTGGTGCGCAACAAAGCTCGACTGGTTGCCCAGGGTTATTGCTAGAAGGAAGGTATTGACTTTGAAGAAACCTTCGCTCCTGTTGCTCGTCTTGAGTCCATTCGTATTCTTCTAGCTTTTGCTGTTTCGAAGGGCTTTAAGCTTTTTCAAATGGATGTTAAGAGTGCTTTTCTGAACGGGTACATAGAAGAGGAGGTTTATGTTAGGCAACCCCCCGGTTTTGAGAACCCTAAGTTTCCTCGACATGTTTTTAAATTGCAAAAAGCTTTATACGGGTTAAAGCAAGCCCCCATGGCTTGGTATGACCGGTTGAAGCAGTTTTTGTTGGGGAAGGGCTTTGTGATGGGTTCTGTGGACAAAACTCTTTTCTTGCTCAGAGATGCTTCAGATTTCTTAGTCGCTCAGATTTATGTGGACGATATTATCTTTGGCGGTACTACTGATTCTCTTGTGTCCAAGTTCTCTGAGCAGATGCACAGTGAGTTTGAAATGAGCCTCATGGGTGAGCTCAAGTACTTCTTAGGGCTCCAGATCAAGCAGACCAAGGACGGCACCTTCATCCACCAAGGTAAGTACACTCGTGATATGTTAAAGAAATTTGACTTTGGTGGTGAATTGAAGACGCAGATGACCCCGATGGGCACTTCTGGGGGTCTGGACAAGGATGAGAGCGGTGTCAAGGTCAATGAAAGGGAGTTTCGAGGGATGATCGGTTTGCTACTGTACTTGACGGCGACAAGACCGGACATACAGTTCGCCATGGGACTTTGTGCGCGTTTTCAGTCTTCACCACGCGCGTCTCATCGGCAGGCTATCAAGCGTATCTTCAGGTATCTCACTTATGCGCCCGATCTCGGTCTTTACTATTCAGCATCATCATCTCTTGATCTATCTGGCTTTTCGGATGCCGACTTTGGTTGGTGCCCTCCAAATTGGGTCAGGAAAATGCTCAAAAAATTTCAGATTTTTCTGCCAAACGAGCGAAAAGTTATGCCTGTTTTACTGAAGGGGGGTCACAAAGAGTAGATGTGGAAAACAAATAGGGTTGAGGAAGGGGGGGGGGGTTTCGGTGGGGAATTTTTTTTCTGAGACACAAGAACAACTACTACTCAAACGACACAGAGGGATGACTAAACCAGCAACAAGACTCGACCAAGAACACGAACTCAACAAAGTTAAAACTGAAATTAAAATCGCAAGGCACAAAGGGGTTCTCGGTGGGGAATTTTTTTGGTGCGGTTTTCTGGACTCTGGGTAAAACAAAAGCAGATCGAGATTACCTAACGGGAAATCTGAGCTCTGATACCAGCTGATGGGGGATTGGTCCCGATCTTCCGCTAGGTAAGGGATAAACTTGGGTTGGTGGAGAATCTCGACGTTGGCGATCCAAGGCTCCGGTTCGGCGGATCAAAACCTTGCAATCGTTACACCACTGTCTCCGTTGGTTATCAACCACGCAGAACGCGATTGACCTCGCCACGAAGGCTAATTCCTGCAACCGAACCCAAGAACACAAGCAAGAACAGGAAGGATACAAATCGAATGCCAAATCACAGACAAACGAAGATAGGGTGAGGTTTCACAAACGCCAATGCAGCAGCCAATCGGTCCGGTGCAAGAGGCGGGATCTAAACACAACAGTGTAGATGCAACAAAGCAAAACCTAACCCTAGAGTTGGCTGGCGTGAGAATATATAGGGCGGCGGTCTGTGGAAGGGGAACAGACTTGGGCTGTGGGCTAGAAGACGTACAGACTCAGATTATGGCCAACATGGCCCAGTTCTGTCACGCAGTACTGTTTTAAAAACACAGGACGACTCGAAACTCCAAATGAGGTGAAACCAACGGCAAACGATCCGACTTCTCCTCAGCTTTCCAAAAAGTCAAAGAACGCGCCAATCGGACTTCGTATGAGGAAGTTATACCCATTTTGGTGAAAGGTGGTCGATGTAGTACGAACGAGCGAATTCTTGACTTCAAATCATCCGTGCGGCTCCGTCTTCAACTCCAACTCTCCTATTCCATCTCCTATGTTCCTAAGCAACAAAATATCACTAGTATTCAGTAGCATCCCATCCAAACAAATATAATCAAAGTTGCTAAGGAACGAATTAACCTCATGGTTCAAGCGACGGGCACGGGCGCGTGTGATTGGTACTTGTAGTTGAATTGTAGGTGGAGGCTCCATGTGTGTATCATGTGAAGTGATGTCCTCATCACATCCCACCTTGGCAAAAATGATGGCAAACCAGAACCAGCTAATCACCGCCCTCCTCACTCAAATGCAGCACCAACAAGCTCAGTTGGACCGTCTGCAAAATGGGGAGCCTGCGCCTCGTGCACCAGCACCCGCACCCGCGCCCAACTCTCGGAGTTCCTGCGCGTGCTCCCGCCCATCTTCTCTAGCACCACCAACCCCATGGAGGCTGGAGATTGGCTCCACACCATTGGGAAGAAGCTAGACCTCCTCCCCCACACCGACCGGGAACGAGTGGCCTTCGCCACTCACCAGCTCCAGGGTCCCGCCGCAGAGTGGTTGGACAACTACCGTGAGTCCCATCCTAAGGACCACATGGTGACATGGGTGGAGTTCACCATTGCCTTTCGCGCCGCCCACGTCCCCGCCGGTGTCATCGTGGTGAAACAGCAGGAGTTCCGCGACCTGCACCAGGGCAGTCAGACCGTCATGGAGTACCTCCATGAGTTTAACCGCCTGGCTCGCTACGCACCGGAAGAGGTGCGGACCGACGCCCTCCGCCAGGCTAAGTTCCTCCAGGGACTTAAGGATGAGCTGTCCATCCAGCTCATCGCCACCGACTACGCCGACTTCCAATGGCTAGTAAACAAAGTGCTCATCCAAGAGACTGAGCAAAACAAGCTGGACCTCAAAAAGAGGAAGATGATCGCCTTCAAGCATCAACAGGCGAATTCCCAGAGGCCCCGCTTCGTTCCTCCGCCACCAGCGCCGCCTACCATCCTCGGCCCGCCTATAGGCCACTTCACGCCGCCGGTGGATCCAACGCTCGGCATCCCTGCCCCGCTCCACCAGCTCTGGCCGCTCAGCCGCCGCCCGCCGCCAAGGCCCCGATCTTGAAGGATCGCCAAGGGAGGCCGGTCGTCTGCTTAAACTACCGGAAGGAAGGGCACTATTCGCACTAGTGTCCTCACCCCAAAGAGCCCCAAGGTGCGGCACCCAACCAGGCGGTTCGTGCCCGCGTCAACCACATCAGCGCAGAGGAATCTCAGGAGGCTCCCAAAGTCATGCTCGGTACGTTTACCGCAAATTCCGTACCAGCTATGATTTTATTTGACTCTGGAGCAGCACACTCTTTCGGCTCGGAAGATTTTGTGAAAACCCACGACTTGGACATGCTCCCTCTATCCATTCCCATGATGATTGCCACTCCATGCAATATAACCTTAGCCCACTTATACAGTCCTAAGGTTAAGATAGAGATCCAAGGAGTATTGTTCCGGGCCGAGCCAGTCCTCATAAGGTGCACCGGACTCGACCTCAACCTGGGGATGGATTGGTTGATGAAGCACAAGGGAGTGATCGACTGTGCCAACAAGTCCGTCTCAGTGACCAACCCTGAAAGCGAAGCCGTCACCTTTCGGATGACCAGCCGTAAACCACTTGGAGCGTCCCTTCGTTCGCTAGCCCTTGAAGAAGTGCCCATAGTCAAGGAGTTCATGGACGTCTTCCCAGAGGACCTACCGGGTGTAGGACCGAAAGTAGCGACCAGAGGGGGGGTGAATGGGTGCCTAAAAATTCTTTTGAATCAATGGCCTGTTCCCAACACCCAACGCACCTCAACAGACTAACAGAGAAAAATAAACAGATCAACAGAGCCTCAAAAGATCTAGCCTAAAACAACCGGTGTCCTAATCGAAAAGACACCAACACAGTGCTAATAGGCTGTTTAATTAAAGCATTCAAAACATGGCAGATTAAACTTCACAGAAATAGATCATCACAGCAATTTATCTAAGTGCATGTATGAAGAGTTGAGAGATTATTGTTCAAGGTTGTCTCCTGTTTGGTACTTGATGAAGCCTGTACAGTACGAAGCCTGAGTTGTCGAAGTACGTGTAGTACAGTTCGGTGTAGTGTGTAGCAAACTGCGAAGTCTGCTTTAGTACGAAGTAGCTTCGAAAACAGAACAAAAATATTCGGACAAAACTTCGAATGAGCAGAGACGCCGAAGACTATCACGAAGTACCTTCGGAAGCAAGACTGTGAAGCTTATACTCCGAAAAGAATACTTCGAAGTTCTGAAAACTGAAATGAAGACAAAACAATGTGGGACCCACGCTATAGCACTGAACAGTGATACCTCCGTCTAGACATACTTCGGTAAAACATGATCGAAGCTATCATGCGGGCTTCGAATGGAACAGCGAAGTCCCCACAGAAAATCTGTACGAACTCCCGAAGCTCAAAGTGCTATTCTGTGAAGCTTACGTGAAAAACAGACTTCAAATCTTTGTTCATCTGTCGTTCGAAGCTAACGAGTGAAGTTCTAGACTGTTGGGGAAAATATCTCATCTTTGGGGTTATTGTCGAAACAGCATAAAGGCAGATAGCAGATTCGAAGGTTCCCAGACGTTCATCTTCAAAGATACCCGGAGTCAAGTTCGAAGTACGAAGATAGGCATTGGTTTGGAGTACATCTTCGAACTAAGGCTTTTCAAGATCTTTTCTGCCAGCTAAGATGGAAGACTTATCTTCTTTCTCATTAGATTAGTCTTTTACCATTTTAGCCCTATTAAGGGAGCCGAATAGTTTCCACTATGTCGGTTGTAATAGAGGGGTAAATAGGTCTTTTCCTTAATATTTGGGCCTATAAATACCCCCCATTTCACCCTGTAATAGGGACTGAATACAAGCTATTCAATACACACATTTGAACTATTCTAAGTTATTATCCTTTCGAAGGCTTAGAACAGTTCTCTTCGCAAACACTTCGTTTGTTAGTTTCTATTCTACAGAAACCTGTTAGCGTAATCTTTTATGCCAACAGTTGGCGCCGTCCGTGGGGAACCTAGTTCGAAAACTTCGTTCTCTACCAACTCTTACATCATGCCTCCTAAGCGGAGCGCACCTCGCAATCCCACTCGGAGGTCTTCTCGGATCTCCGGAGAGATACCCTTCGACACGGTTGAAGTCGAAGGGTCTTCGGCATTCCCTCCGCAAACTCCAGAAGGGGCTTCTATCCCTCGAACATACGAAGCTTCTCCGCCAACCCCTTCCATACTTCGACCACCCGGAGTCCCTCCTCCACCTTCCATCCCAATTCGAACTGATCCTACTAGTTCTCAAGACCCGAAAGATCCTTCCAGAGGAAATGAAGATAATCTTGGAGATATGGCCACTCAAATGGCCAACCTTCAAGCTGAAGTGGCAAGGTGGCGACAGGAAGCTGCGAACAGGCTTCGCTCTCAAGCCACCTCAACCATCCCAGAAGTGCCCGAAGACGATGATCTCGATTATCCCGAAGCCCCGAGAACGCCTCCTTCGATAATGAATCTCCGCTGCATCCTGAGCTGCAGAAGGTTCGCTTTGATCCAAAGTTCAAAACTTCGAAGCTCTGTAAGTATGCCGGAGATGAAGATCCCGGAGAGTTCATTCGTTCTTATGCCGTAGCAATTGAAGCTAGCGGAGGAGTTCGAGACACCATGGCGAAGTGCTTCCCTTTAGCTCTTCAAGGAGTGGCATTAAGGTGGTTCTGGTCCTTGAAGCCAGGATCAATTAATTCATGGTCGCAGCTGAAGAAGAAGTTTATAAGCAACTTTCAAGGCACCTTCGTGCCTCCCATGTCAACAGGAAGCCTTTTCCAGGTGAAACAGCTCCCCGGAGAAACATTGAGGCAATATTTTAAGCGCTTCGCTGATACGAAGTCGCAAATCCGGGGGTTGTCTGCATCTTCGGTAGTTGATGAAGCTCGGGAAGGCGTCACTCATCAAGGCCTTCTGGATAAACTTCATCGAAAAAGCATCTCCTCGGTCTCTCAGTTGATGGCATACTTCGAGGAGTATGCGAGGTCAGAAGAGGGTTGGCTTCGAAGGACTGCCGCTACTTCATCCATATTGCAAGAAGTCAAAGTAGAAGTGAAAACTTCGGCACAGCCGCAAGAACCAGTCTTCGAAGTGCAACATGATCGGAGAAGAGGGCAAAAGCACCCTCGTTCTGAAGTCATGAATATTGCACCCCCACAGAAGTTTACACAGAGAGCTCCACAGTCTACGGGGAACAAGGCCAGCGGCTGGAGGCCGCCAGGGAAAACGGCTGGCAAGGGCCAGACCCTTTTCTGCTGCATCCATGGAGAAAATCAAAGCCATGCAACTGATACTTGCAAGGCTATACTTACCCTGAGGGGAGAGTACCTAGAGAGAACTTCGGGTCGAGGTACTACCGACCGAGTTCCAGCTGCAACGCGCCCTGAGCCGGTCCAGGCTGTGGCGCGGATAGAAAACTTTGATGCTGCAAGACACCCTCCGGTGGCCAATGTTATGCCACCTCCGAAGCAAGAGGAAGGGCAAGTTAGAGGAAAAAGAGTAGTTCTCCCTATCTCCGGAGGAGGTACCCTCGGAAGCATGTCCAAGAGATAGCGAAGGGACTACGTCAGAGAAGTAGGCTATATTGGAACTTCGTCATCTGCAGCTGCAATGCCAGAGTGGTCTCACGTTCCGATATCTTTTTCTACGGAGGATGCAGCTGGAATTAAGTTCCCGCATGCAGATCCACTAGTTATCACTGCTGATATTGCGGGTACTGAAGTTCGAAGGGTGTTGATTGATGGAGGTAGTTCGGCAGATATCATCTTTGTTCAAGCCTTCGATCAATTGTGCATTTCCAGGAAGCATCTCCTTCCAGCGGCTCGTCCTCTGCAAGGCTTCGCAGGACCTCCGCTTGATGCACTTGGCCAAATAGGACTGGAAGGTTTATTGGCCCGGACTGAGGAAGTAATCTTCGATTTTGTAGATGCCCCGTATGCTTCCAACGTCATCTTCGGAAGAGGCATGCTAAACCAGTTCGGAGCTATGGCGCATCACAATTATTTGTGCATGAAGATGCCCACACAGGCAGGAGTCCTTACAGTCTTCGGAGATCAAGCCATTGCTCGGAGGGCGGAATATGGTCATGGTCCCCCTCTTGATCCAAGACAAGTAAACACCGTACAAGATAATGAAGAAATTTTTTCAGCCTCCTCCGAAGCTTCGAAGAAGTCCTTTCCGAGACCAAGTCCCGAAGGAGAGATTGCAACGAAGGTCATTGTTAAAGATGGTAAAGAGTATACATTTCAATTTGGTAAAGATTTACCTCCTGAAGTTGCAACCTCCTTGGAAAAGGTGGTGGAAGAAAATTTGGATGTCTTCGCTTGGTCTTACGAAGATATCACCGGAGTCGATTGGGATATCATTGAACATAGTTTACTTGTAAACCCAAAGGCCCGGCCTATTCGGCAAGGACTCCGAAAAATGTCCGCAGAAAGAGCTGCTCTAGCGAAGGACGAAGTTGAGAAATTGTTGAAGGCTGGGATTATCAGAGAAGTGGCTCACACAGAATGGTTAGCCAACCCAGTCTTCGTCAGGAAGAAGTCTTCCGGGAAGTGGCGCATGTGCATTGATTTCACATCCTTGAATAAAGCATGCCCACGTGACCCCTACCCCATGCCCCGAATTGATCAATTGGTTGACTCCACCGCAGGTTCGGAGTTACTAAGCTTCCTCGACGCGTATTCTGGTTATCATCAAATATGGTTGAAGCGCGAAGATGAGATCAAGACAAGCTTTGTAACTCCTTCGGGAGTCTTCTGTTATGTAAGAATGCCCTTCGGCTTAAGAAATGCCGGGGCTACTTTTTCGAGGCTAGTTGCTAAGGCTCTAGGTCATCAACTTAGGTCGCAATGTGGAGGCCTATATGGATGATATTGTAATAAAGAGTGCTTTAAAGCACCAACATAGCCTAGACTTAGCAGAAACATTCAATAGCCTTCGGGCATGTGGGATCCGTCTTAACCCCGAAAAATGTATATTCGGAGCTAAGGCTGGAAAGCTGTTAGGGTATTTAGTTTCAAGCAGGGGAATTGAAGCTAGCCCTACTCAAATAACTGCGCAGCAGAAGATGGCTCCTCTGGAAAATTTAAAGCAAGTGCAAAAGCTGACTAGGCGTCTGGCAGCACTTAGCAGGTTTTTATCAAGGTCTGTGAAGAGAAGCTTGCCTATATTTAAAGTTTTGAAAGGGTCCGAAGATTTTGCATGGACACCGGAGTGTCAGAAAAGCTTCGAAGGTATTAAAGAGTATCTCAGTAATCTTGCTACACTCACGGTGCCTACTGCGGACGAAACCCTACTCCTTTACCTTGCAGCTACAAGTTCTGCTGTCAGCGCAGTCCTTGTCAGAGAAGTGGATTTCAATGGGAAGTTGGTCCAAAATCCTATTTATTTTGTATCCGAAGCATTATCAGGAGCGAAGACAAGATACTCCGAACTTGAGAAGTTCGTATGCTCTGATAATGGCTTTGAGGAAGCTAAGAAATTATTTTTTGGCACATAATGTAATTGTACCAACTTCGTATCCTTTAGGAGATATGCTCCGAAGTAAGGATTCCACTGGAAGGATTGGGAAGTGGGCAGTTGAGCTAGCACCCTTCGGCATATCTTTCTTGGCAAGGACAGCAATCAAATCACAAGTCCTAGCAGACTTTGTAGCAGAATGGACTCCACCTGCGAATTTGGATCCGGAGAAGTCAAGTGACGGAGTTTGGATTGTTTACTCCGATGGGGCTTTCCAAGCATCCGGAGCAGGCATTGGAGCAGTGTTGATTTCACCTTCAGGGCAAAGAGCAATGTACTCTGCAAGACTCAACTTTAAGTCTACCAATAATATAGCGGAGTATGAAGGGATTTTATTGGGACTCCGAAAAGCACGTGCTCTAGGGGCTACAAGAATAATTATAAAGACAGATTCTCAGATAGTAGCAGGGCAAGTAGATAAAAGTTTCCAAGTTCGGCATCCACAGCTTGCAAAGTACTTAGAAGAAATCCGTAAAATCGAAGCACACTTCAAGGGTATTTCCATTCGGAGTATACCAAGAGCAGAAAATGTGCAAGCGGACATCTTAGCAAAAGCTGTAGCCGGAGATGTGGATGTGCCCGAAGAAGCTTTCTATGAGGAGCTCAATATACCTTCGGTTCCACAAATTCCCTCGGTAGAGATTCTTTGCATTCCTAGTGCAGATTGGAAAAATTCAATCATGGAACTTTTACAGGGAGGAACAAATTTGCCCGAAGAGCCACAGCTGTCAAGATTAAAGCTTAGAGCCAGAAATTATCAAATAATCAACGGTATTTTATGCAAGGCCAGAGTATGTTCCCCTCTACTCTGATGTATATCTCAAGCCGAAGGCCAAGAAATTCTTCGAGAAATTCATGAAGGCCTTTGTGGTAGCCATTTAGCCCCTAGAGCTTTGGCAGGAAAAATACTTCGCCAAGGGCTTTATTGGCCTACAATAACAGCTGATGCGGAGAGTTTAGTCCGCACTTGTCAAGGATGCCAGTGGATGGGTCGACGGAGTCATCACCCACCAACAGCTCTTCAAGTCATCGCTCCGGTATGGCCTATGGCCAGATGGGGTATGGATTTAATTGGTCCCTTTCCAGTAGCTAAGGGAAATCTAAAGTTCGCAGTGGTAGCTATTGAATATTTTTCTAAGTGGGTGGAAGCAGAACCCTTAACAGCTATCACTTCGAACAATGTACAAAATTCTTCTGGAAGAACATCATTTGCCAGTTCGGAGTGCCTAGATACCTCACAGTTGATAATGGAACACAGTTTGACGTAGAACCCTTCAGGAAGTTTTGCGAAGATCTAGGCATTCAGTTATGTTTTACTACAGTGAGGCATCCTCAGTCTAATGGAGCCATAGAGCGAGCCAATGGAAATATTTTATCAGGGCTAAATCGAAGAATAGTAGGATTAGCAAAGGGACTGTTGACCGAAGAGCTTCCGAAGATTTTATGGTCCATTCGGACTACGCAAACAAGGTCCACAGGTTTTACTCCGTTCAGACTACTATTCGGAGATGAAGCTATGACTCCAACGGAGCTCAAAGGAGGATCATTTCGCAGCACCGAACCGAACATTGAAGAAGAACGACAAGCTTCGCTAGATTTATCAGAAGAAACAAGACTTCGAGCTGTAGCAAATTTATCAAAGTATCATCAGCAAACGAAGGCTTGGTTTGACCCGAAGGTTAAGCTCAATGAACTAAGACCGGGTCATCTTGTTCTACGAAGCATTGTAGCACCAGAGAAGTTAGGGAATAAATGGGAAGGTCCATACCTAATTGTCCGTTCAGGACGCCCTGGTTCTTTAAGTTAGCTAATTTAGAAGGTGAAGAGTTAGCACATACTTGGCATACGGAGCACCTAAAGCGATACTTCGCATAAGGGCTCCTTGTAATTCGCTTGTAATCATCTTCTAAATTAATAAAGCATATGATCCTGATAGTGCCTTCCCCTCATAGACTTCCAGCTTCCGAGTGGACGCACTGGAACCGCGGGGTCGACCGAGAGGGAAGTGTCATGAAGCTGGGTTGTATTTTCGGACTTCGAACCTGCAAGTTCAAAGCTTTCGACGTGGGGGCTGACATAATCCGGAGCCCAAGCCACTGGCTTGTAGGCATCCGTAAAAGAGCCCAAAACCACATCCTACGGAGTCCAAGCCATTGGCTGGTAGACTTCCGTAAAAAGAGCCGAAGGTGGCCAAAATCTGCGGAGTCCAAGCCATTGGCTGGTAGACTTCCGTAAAAAGAGCCGAAGGTGGCCAAAACCTGTGAAGTCCAAGCCATTGGCTGGTAGACTTCCGCAAAAAGAGCCAAAGGTGGCCAAAATATACGGAGTCCAAGCCATTGGCTGGTAGACATCCATAAAAAGAGTCCAAAGAGACCATTGCAAACTCCGAACCATTGGTTCGACAGAGATCGCAAAAAAGAGCCGAAGGTGGCTAAAGCAAAACAGAATTTGAGCCATGAGCTTCGAATGTCTGTTAACACAGTCCAAAGTGACAAATTATCTAAGATACTAAGGTATCTTGAAAGTTATCTCAAATGATTTCTTTCAAAAACAAAGGTACTAAGTTGCCATTCTTCCGACTACAAATAGTCGAAGACATTTTATAAGATTTTAAAAGATCTTTAAATTACAGAGGGGCTCCGAACCCCCAAAAAATTGTACTCCGAAGCTCTTTCTTTGCGCATAACCATCTTTGAATACAGTTCGAAGTTGCTTATACCCAAAGAGGGGCTAATAAATATGGAGACAATTTTAAATCGGTATTCATTATTCAAACGAATGTGTTTACAGATTACATTATGAAAAATTGGTATCTATACCAAGAAGGAATTGAAGACCTCTTCGGTCTCTAGAGCTAGGAGTGAAACGACTAGTTCCAGCGCCGGGAGTTCTAATAACTTTGCGCTTAACTCTCTTGCTCCCCTTCGAAGCTCTAAAATCCTTCTGTTCTTGCTGAGGCTCGGCCCAAGTTCGAAGTCGTTCGGGGCTTCTTTCCCAGCTTCTAAGATCTTCAGATCTTTTATTGTGAACTTCATCTTCGTCTTCAGACCAAATAGTGTCTTCAGAAGACGAAGTGTTTACGTTAACCTCTTTTTCTTCCTCTTTAATATAAGACAATACATCTTTGATTACTTCGGGCACAATTACGCCGGAGTCATCTCGAGGAATTAGAAATCGAGGACGCTTGTAAGTCTTTAGAAGTTCGAAGGTGTTCCATAATGAGCGAAGTTTGTCGTTAATTTCTAACACTTCGATATCTTCCGTATGAGACAAAGCCTAGAAATATGATAAACAAATTTTCATTGATAAAGGTTCATAAACACGAAGCTTTACATAGTCAAAAATCCTAAATTATTCCTAAACCTGCGGGTTCGGAGGAGGCTGACTGCTTGAAGCTTGGTTCCGAACTTGCTTCTGGCGTTGGCCTTCATCGATCCAAGCCTTGATCGCGGAATGACCTTCGGCTCTCCATGAGGTTTGAAAGGCTCGCCAGGCAGCAGTCACGCCTTCGGAAGGAGTTAGAAGCCGCTCGTCGTCGAAGGTAATAGAGCCCTCTGCGCTCGGAGTGATTGTTCGGCCCAAGTCCTCGTAGTAACGAAGTAGTCCGATGGCAGACACTTGTCTGGAGAGTTCTCCGTAACGAATGCCCGCCGTCTTCATTTGCTTCGCTGCTCCTTGGATCCTTTTTAACCGGCGCAGGAGAGTGACGTTGTCATCTGAAGGAAGTGATCCAGTAGTACCGAAGTACTCCAGAACACCTAGCATCTGTTCTATGACCTCCGTAGCTACCTTCTCGGACTTAAGCTTTTCTTCAATTAATGCATCCTTGCTCGAAGTCGTTTCTTCTAAACTCCGGAAAGCCTAGTATTCTCCGTAGTTAAAGTATTCTTTTGATTTAGGAGTTGGCTAGCTTCCTCTTGGAGCCTAACAAGCTCGGACCCCGCATTAGCATGCTCCAACCGCACCCTTTTGATTTCCGCTCGAAGCACGATCCTTTCTGCTTCGAGCTCTTTATTTGCAGCCTCCAAGCCCTGTCTGGCCCTGCGTTCTGTTGAAATCATATTATCCATTTGAGCTACTCTAGCTTCGGAGAATGATAAGTTGCGCTGAAGAGCTTCGTTTTCTTCCCGAAGTTGAGCAATTTCACGCTCGCCCGATAAAGTTGCAGCACGGGCCAAGACCGCTTGCTAAGAAAAGAAAAAATCGAAGTAAGAAATTATCCATGTATAATTCGCTATTGTTTCGAAGGTGTTCCGTACCTGGTAGGCTGCTCGTTCCATGGCAACGTTTAGCTCCGAACTCTTCGCCCTGCTTAAAATAGCTACCAACTCTGTCTCCCCGACTTCGCGACTGACTCGACCTAAAGGTTTGAGCAGAGTCTGAAGCCCGGTTCTTTGCTCCAAAAAAGGAGTTAAAAGAGGGAGCATTGCCGAAGCTTCTTGGTCATCCCTGCTTGGCGAAGCTCCGGAGCGTTCTGCTGAGGTCCTTGGAGCTTCAGTAGATGGCCCCCCCTTAGTAGATTGACTTTCATCTGTTGACTCAGACGAAGTTAATCCTTGAGCAAGGAGAGGTTCTATATGTCTTTTACCCCTTCCAGGCCCTGTTGAGCGGCTTCCGGGTGAGGCTCCGAAGTTGTCGAAGGCTCTTGAATTGGATCTTCGTGATGTACTTCTACAGAAGAGGGCTCTGCAAAAGCAAAGGTATTATACATTGTATAATTTTGCAGAAAAGAATAAGAGAATTATGCGAAGTTTACCTTCGACATTTTGGGGGCGATCGAGCATCGGACTGCTCAGAGGATCAAAGGTGAGGTCTTTGTCTGAATCCAAAGTTAAAACTTCAACTGCCGGAGTATCTCCTTGAGCAGTCCTCCCTTCATTCAAAACTAAAGTTGTAGCAACTTCAACTTCACCTTCACCCACAGGGGCTTCGATTTGCTCTTCCTCTTGAGCATCCGGAGTTCTCACTTCTTCAATATTAGCCTGAGACTCCGTCATACCTGCAGTATCTTCAATGTGAATATATGTTTGAGCTGCATCTTCATCAATCAACCTCACTAATAGTTTACCTTCATCCTCCTTAGAACCGGAGGTTGAGGATCTTGGGTTCGGAGGTGCAGGCTTTCTAGGCTTTTTAGCCACCTTCTTCACTGGAGTCTTTGCGGAACTCGAAGCTCCAGCTTCGGCTTTCCTTTTCTTGGGTCCTTTCTCCGAAGGCACCCAATCCATCAGAGGGGGCGGAGTGATTCCCAACATTCTCCATACTCTATTAAATCTTTCCCAACTTCTGACTAATTTGACTCTCCATTCTTTTTCGGTCGGAGTTGGAGCGCTCAAAATCTTCTCCGAAGCCCTTATGATTTGTTCCGAAGTAACAGGGGCTGAAGAAGCTAAAAAAGAAAAATAAATCAAGTTAATTTTTCTTCGAATGAATATGCATAATACATATTGTCTTCGAAGTTACCTACAGGGCTCGAAGTTGAAGCAATTTTTCGAAGACCGCCTTCCGAACCTCTTCGAAGATGATAGGCCAGTTGGCCATCAGCGGAGAAATTTGCAGACCGATGAATTCTTCGGCTAAGTCTCGCATGCTTAACCTTCGGCTAATCTTCTGAAGCAGGTTGACGCGGGCTTCGAGCTGACCTTCGTTGGGCTGCACTAAGGCTTCCTTCTGGAATTGGATTTCTTTAAGGGGTCCGGCCAGAGGACTGCTTGCCCCAACTTCAGCATAAAACCATCTCAGAACCCAATCAGTATACCATCTGGCATTGATGGCCTTGGCAGGAAACTGAAGGGCATATTCATCTCGAAGCCCAAAGTTGATACTACCGAAGGCTACTACTACTTTTTCACCTCCGGAGCCTACGATGGTCTTTGGTTGGCATGTTGCTCTATGAAGTGCAGCGAAGATCTCTGCCCTCCCCTCACAACCTTCGGCTCTCAGCGCCCATTCAAAGATAGCCAAACGAGCTACTGCATTCAGAGAGAGCTGAGGAAGGGTAACATGAAATAGCTCAAGTACCTCCGCCAGGAAGTCTACTGCTGGAAGGCCCAAGCCGGCTTCGAAGAAGGCTTCGAAAACAACTACTTCTCCGGGTCTTGGCGACGAAATCATTTCTTTGCCTGGCTTCCGGATCATGACTCCGGTACTAATTTTCCCTTCCACTGCGATTGCCAATGACTCTCTCTTGCGGGTAGAAGGCCCCAATTGGAAAGATTGATCCAAGTATTTTGTTGATGGCGGGCAGAGACCTTGATCATCGATATTTTGGGGATTTCCTCCTTTGGCCACCGTGGATGTTGTTGCAGATGCCGGAGCTAATGTCACCATTGCCGACGCCGCTGCTGCAGCTATGGCCTGCTGCCTAGCCAAAGCTGAAGGCCCCGAACCTTTGGTCTTCGCCATTGCGGTCGCTGGATTGCTTTGGGGAACTGGAGGCTAGGGCTCAAGAACTCAAGGGGCTCAAAAGGTGTTTGATTGCGAGAAAGCGGTGAAAAGGTAACCGGGTAAGTTCTAGGCCTTCTATTTATAGCCTAGATTTTACTTTTTTACCGTTAGTCCATGCCGTTTCGCATTCCTGCCGTTACTTTTCTCCGAAATTAACGCATTCTACAGTTTCCGTTAGAAACAGAAAGCTAACGGCTATTTTCTCTAAGTCTAAAAGACTTTCGAACTTCCTGAGTCTGTTCTAAGATAGTTCGAAAAGCAATTATCCTAAGACTGATTCGGAGTTTATATCTTCATACATTTCGAAGATGAATTAAAATCCAATAACCCCTATGTTTGGTTATCTTTTCCTTCCGTATACTGCTCTCCTAACATTACAGGTTAAACGGAGAAGCATATTCGAGGGGCTACTGTTGGGGAAAATATCTCATCTTCGGGGTTATTGCCGAAACAGCATAAAGGCAGATAGCAGATTCGAAGGTTCCCAGACGTTCATCTTCGAAGATACCCGAAGTCAAGTTCGAAGTACGAAGATAGGCATTGGTTTGGAGTACATCTTCGAACTAAGGCTTTTCAAGATCTTTTCTGCCAGCTAAGATGGAAGACTTATCTTCTTTCTCATTAGATTAGTCTTTTACCATTTTAGCCCTATTAAGGGAGCCGAATAGTTTCCACTATGTCGGTTGTAATAGAGGGGTAAATAGGTCTTTTCCTTAATATTTGGGCCTATAAATACCCCCCATTTCACCCTGTAATAGGGACCGAATACAAGCTATTCAATACACACATTCGAACTATTCTAAGTTATTATCCTTTCGGAGGCTTAGAACAGTTCTCTTCGCAAACACTTCGTTTGTTAGTTTCTATTCTACAGAAACCTGTTAGCGTAATCTTTTATGCCAACACGGGCTAGCGAAGCTCTGAGCTCAGGTCCGAAGGACAATGTCTGAAGAGCAATATACTGTGGGGCCCACGCTAAAAAAACTCAGAACAAAGAAAACTTTCACGCAAAGCAAACACGTTCGCAGCACACTTCGCTATGTGCACCAAACTCATCCAACACTTCGTTTTTACCCTTCGAACAACGAAGTAAAACACAGATCAAGTTGAACTGATGAAGTCATTGATTAAAATACGTGCACACCTAAAAACTCCGGCAAAGAACAGTGAAACCTCCACAGAAAAATAGTGACACTTGGTCTATCTCATGCAATCTAGCTGCAGGAAGCTATGGCTGAAAGCAAAACAAACCGTGCACAACTCTGATCAAGGAAATGTAGATTGAGTCTACAAAAAGGAACTAGATGCTAGCTTTGCTTGTAGCTAGAACGTGGAAGCCAGAAGCTAGGCTGTAGCTCTAGGCCATAGGCCCTAGAGGCAAGAGAACAGGCTAAGGGAAAAGGAACTAGAACCAAGCAAAAGAGACTAGTCCAGCCTGCAGTTTTCCAAAGCAAATAAATGCACGAAGAAGAACAAGCCAGCCGCACAAACTGAACTGAGTCACAAATAAAATTTGGCACTCAGAACACAGGGAATCAAAGATTAAACCATCGCATTCATAAGATTACTACAGGCACGCATACCGATGCACTAAATAAACAAATCAACAGCAAGGCACGATCGGAGAGACAAGGAGAATAAAAAATTGATCAAGTGATTTCTCGACGTGCCTGGGATGCGGAACCTGACTTGCATGCTATGAGCAATGGCGGCGGAGAAGAACAAAAATGCCAGGGGATGAACAAAACATGGCGGCGCACACACCAGGACAAAAGGGATTGAACTCTGATTTTTGATTAAAGTGAGTTAACCCTAACCCTAGGGATTGGGGCCTATTTATAGGCAGCCCAATAAATGGTAAAATGCAGAAATACCCCTAGGGTTTTTTACAGACACTGAAATAAATGGAAAAGACTAAACTGCCCTTAGGATATTTTTACAGACTTGACTGACAGACTGTGGGCCTAGGGACAAAATAGTAAAAACCTAAATAAAGGTAACTTGTCCTGATGCGGAGCTTTCGTAGCAGCTACGGCTTCGCCTCAGAACGGTCAGATCCGAGATCAGCGGTCGTCAGTTTTGCGCCGAAACTGACAAAGCGTCCACCGTCTTCGCACCGGGTAACCGGATTGGGCCGGCCCGATTCCGCAGCTCCCTCAGCCCGGCAATCGCTCGCCGCCCGTGTACCTGAGTCAATCCCGGTTAATATCCCAGTGGATCCTCTGCTGCTCCTAGCCCATGTACCCGGATTGGGCCAGCCCGACTTCACGGCCTCCTCTGCCCGACAGTCGCTCGCTGCCCGTGTACCTTAGTCACACGCGGCCCAGATGCAGCAGGTCTTCTCTCTCTTTTCAGTCCTGTTTGACTATCGTTGACAATGACTCATCACATCTGGAGCCATGAGGCCCACGCTATTCAGCATGGCTCCTCAATCTCCCCCTTGATGAGTGCATTGTCAACACTTCTCTTCATCTGCTCTTCAGTACCTGCGAACAACTGTGGAAACACGAAAACAAAACACAAGAAAATAGAGAAGAAGAAAATAAAGTAAAAGTTTAACCCTAATGACCAAAAGCCGAACAAAAGCAAGAAACGGTCATTATGGTTAACCAAAAGTAAAAGCTCAAAATGAGTGCAGTCTCAGAAACATCAACAAGGATATCAAAAGAGTAAAACTCCCCCTGAAACAAATCCCAGAGAAAGCCAAAACTCCCCCTTAAACTATTATACCAAAATTTCTCCCCCTTGTTGACAAGTGAACTCATCAAGCACTCTAAAACGACACTGACTCCCCCTGAAATGCGACTCCCCCTCAAAATATGCAATGAATGTGTTGGGGGAAAATATCTCATCTTCGGGGTTATTGCCGCAACAGCATAAAAGCAGATAGTGGATTCGAAGGTTTCCAGACGACCATCTTCGAAGAGATCCTGAGTCAAGTTCAAAGTATGAAGATAGGCATTGGTTCGGAGTACATCTTCGAACTAAGGCAATTCAAGATCTTTATTGCCAGCTAAGATAGAAGATTTATTTTTTATATTATTAGATTAGTCTTTTACCATTTTAGCCCTATCAAGGGTACCGAATAGTTTCCACTATGTCGGTTGTAATAGAGGGGTAAATAGGTCTTTTCCTTAATATTTGGGCCTATAAATACCCCCCATTTCATCCTGTAATGGGGACCCGAATACAAGTTATTCAATACACATATTCGAACTATTCTAATTTGTTATCCTTTCGGAGGCTTAGAACAGTTCTCTTCGCAAACACTTCGTTTGTTAGTTTCTATTTTACAGAAACCTGTTAGCGTAATCTTTTACGCCAACAGTTGGCGCCGTCCGTGGGGAACCTAGTCCGAAAAACTTCGTTCTCTACCAACTTCTTACATCATGCCTCCTAAGCGGAGCGCACCCGGCAATCCCGTTCGGAGGTCTTCTCGGATCTCCGGAGAGATACCATTTGACACGGTTGAAGTCGGAGGGCCTTCGACATTCCCTCCGCAAACTCCGGAAGGGGCTTCCATCCCTCGAACATATGAAGCCTCTCCGCCAACCCCTTCCATACTTCGACCACCCGGAGTCCCCCCCCCCACCTTCCA
Organism: Zizania palustris; assembly: GCA_019279435.1. Classification (NCBI taxonomy): domain Eukaryota; kingdom Viridiplantae; phylum Streptophyta; class Magnoliopsida; order Poales; family Poaceae; genus Zizania; species Zizania palustris. Next base: position 610,801 of record JAAALK010000082.1, read on the forward strand.
TCCCAATTCGAACTGATCCTACTAGTTCTCAAGACCCGGAAGATCCTTCCGGAGGAGATGAAGATAATCTTGGTGACAGGAAGCTGCGAACAGGCTTCGCTCTCAAGCCATCCCATCTATCCCAGAAGTGCCCGAAGACGACGATCTCGATTATCCCGAAGCCCCAGAGAACGCCTCCTTCGATAATGAATCTCCGCTGCATCCTGAGCTGCAGAAAGTTCGCTTTGATCCAAAGTTTAAAACTTCGAAGCTCTGTAAGTATGCCGGAGATGAAGATCCCGGAGAGTTCATTCGTTCTTATGCTCTAGCAATTGAGGCTAGCGGAGGAGTTCGAGACACCATGGCAAAGTGCTTCCCTTTAGCTCTTCAAGGAGTGGCATTAAGGTGGTTCTGGTCTTTGAGGCCAGGATCAATTAATTGATGGGCGCAGCTGAAGAAGAAGTTTATAAGCAATTTTCAAGGCACCTTCGTGCCTCCCATGTCAACAGGAAGCCTCTTCCAAGTGAAACAGCTCCCCGGAGAGACTTTGAGGCAATATTTTAAGCGCTTCGCCCATACGAAGTCGCAAATTCGGGGGTTGTCTGCATCTTCGGTAGTTGATGCAGCTCGGGAAGGCGTCACTCATCAAGGCCTCCTGGATAAGCTTCATCGGAAAAGCATCTCCTCGGTCTCTCAGTTGATGTCATACTTCGAGGAGTATGCGAGATCAGAAGAGGGTTGGGTTCGAAGGACTACCGCTACTTCATCCATATTGCAAGAAGTTAAAGTAGAAGTGAAAACTTCGGCACAGCCGCAGGAACCAGTCTTCGAAGTTCAACATGATCGGAGAAGAGGACAAAAGCACCCTCGTTCTGAAGTCATGAATATTGCACCCCCACAGAAGTTTACACAGAGAGCTCCACAGTCTTCGGGGAACAAGGCCAGCGGCTGGAGGCCGCCAGGGAAAACGGCTGGCAAGGGCCAGACCCTTTTCTGCTGCATCCATGGAGAAAATCGAAGCCATGCAACTGATACTTGCAAGGCTATACTTACCCTAATGGGAGAGTACCTAGAAAGAACTTCGGGTCGAGGTACTACCGACCGAGTTCCAGCTACAATGCGCCCGGAGCTGGTCCAGGCTGTGGCGCGGATAGAAAACCTTGATGCTGCAAGACACCCTCCAGTGGCCAATGTTATGCCACCTCCGAAGCAAGAGGAAGGGCAAGATCAAGGAAAAAGAGTAGTCCTCCCCATCTCCGGAGGAGGTACCCTCGGAAGCATGTCCAAGAGACAGCGAAGGGACTATGTCAGAGAAGTAGGCCATATTGGAACTTCGTCATCTGCAGCCGCAATGCCGGAGTGGTCTCATGCACCGATATCCTTTTCTGCGGAGGATGCAGCTGGCATTAAGTTCCCGCATGCAGATCCACTTGTTATCACTACTGATATTGCGGGCACTGAAGTTCGAAGGGTGTTGATTGACAGAGGTAGTTCGGCAGATATCATTTTTGTTCAAGCCTTCGATCAATTGTGCATCTCCAGGAAACATCTCCTTCCAGCGGCTCGTCCTTTGCAAGGCTTCGCAGGACCTCCGCTTGATGCACTTGGCCAAATAGGCCTGGAAATTACCTTCGAAGAAGGTTTGTTGGTCCGAACTGAGGAAGTAGTCTTCGATGTTGTAGATGCCCCGTATGCTTACAACGTCATCTTCGGAAGAGGCATGCTAAACCAGTTCGGAGCTGTGGCGCATCACAATTATTTGTGCATGAAGATGCCCACACAAGCAGGAGTCCTTACTGTCTTCGGAGATCAAGCTATTGCTCGGAGAGCGGAATATGGTCATGGTCCCCCTCTTGATCCAAAACAAGTAAACAATGTACAAGATAATGAAGAAATTTTTTCAGCCTCCTCCGAAGCTTCGAAGAAGTCCTTTCCGAGACCAAGTCCTGAAGGAGAGATTGCAACAAAGGTCATCGTTAAAGATGGTAAAGAGTATACATTTCAATTTGGTAAAGATTTACCTCCAGAAGTTGCAACCTCCTTGGAAAAAGGTGGTGGAAGAGAATTTGGATGTCTTCGCTTGGTCTGACGAAGATATCACCGGAGTTCATCGGGATATCATTGAACATAGTTTACTTGTAAACCCGAAGGCCCGACCTGTTCGGCAAGGACTCCGGAAAATGTCTGCAGAAAGAGCTGCTCTAGCGAAGGATGAAGTTGAGAAATTATTGAAGGCTGGGATTATCAGAGAAGTGGCTCACACAGAATGGTTAGCCAACCCAGTCTTCGTCAGAAAGAAGTCTTCCGGGAAGTGGCGCATGTGCATTGATTTCACATCCTTGAATAAAGCATGCCCTCGTGACCCCTACCCCATGCCCCGAATTGATCAATTGGTTGACTCCACCACAGGTTCGGAGTTATTAAGCTTCCTTGACGCGTATTCTGGTTATCATCAAATATGGTTGAAGCGCGAAGATGAGATCAAGACAAGCTTCGTAACTCCTTCGGGAGTCTTTTGTTATGTAAGAATGCCCTTCGGCTTGAGAAATGCCGGAGCTACTTTTTCGAGGCTAGTTGCTAAGGCTCTAGGTCATCAATTAGGTCGCAATGTGGAGGCCTATATGGATGATATTGTAATAAAGAGTGCTTTAAAGCACCAACATAGCCTAGACTTAGCAGAAACATTCAATAGCCTTCGGGCATGTGGGATCCGTCTTAACCCCAAAAAATGTATCTTCGGAGCTATGGCTGGAAAGCTGTTAGGGTATTTAGTTTCAAGTAGGGGAATTGAAGGTAGCCCTACTCAGATAACTGCGCTACAAAAGATGGCTCCTCCGAAAAATCTGAAGCAAGTGCAAAAGCTGACTAGGCGTCTGACAGCACTTAGCAGGTTTTTATCAAGGTATGCGAAGAGAAGCTTGCCTATATTTAAAGCATTGAAAGGGTCCGAAGATTTTGCATGGACACCGGAGTGTCAGAGAAGCTTCGAAGATATTAAAGAGTATCTCAGTAATCTTGCTACACTCATGGTGCCTACTGCGGACGAGACCCTAGTCCTTTACCTTGCAGCTACAGGTTCTGCTGTCAGTGCAGTCCTTGTCAGAGAAGTGGATTTCAATGGGAAGTTGGTCCAAAATCCTGTTTATTTTGTATCCGAAGCATTATCAGGAGCGAAGACAAGATACTCCGAACTTGAGAAGTTCGTTTATGCTCTGATAATGGCTTCGAGGAAATTAAGACATTATTTTTTGGCACACAATGTAATTGTACCAACTTCGTATCCTTTAGGAGATATGCTTCGAAGTAAGGATTCCACTGGAAGGATTGGGAAGTGGGCAGTTGAGCTACCACCATTCGGCATATCTTTCTTGGCAAGGACAGCAATCAAATCGCAAGTCCTAGCAGATTTTGTAGCAGAATGGACTCCACCTGCAAATTTGGTTCCGAAGAAGTCAAGTGATGGAGTTTGGATTGTTTACTCCGATGGGGCTTTCCAAGCATTCGGAGCAGGCATTGGAGCAGTGTTAATTTCACCTTCAGGGCAAAGAGCAATGTACTCCGCAAGACTCAAATTTAAGTCTACCAATAATATAGCGGAGTATGAAGGGATTTTATTGGGACTCCGAAAAGCACGTGCTCTAGGGCTACAAGAATTATTATAAAAACAGATTCTCAGATAGTAGCAGGGCACGTAGATAAAAGTTTCCAAGTTCGGCATCCACAGCTTGCAAAGTACTTAGAAGAAATCCGTAAAATCGAAGCACACTTCAAGGGTATTTCCATTCGGAGTATACCAAGAGCAGAAAATGTGCAAGCGGACATCTTAGCAAAAGCTGCAGCCGGAGCTGTGGATGTGCCCGAAGAAGCTTTTTATGAGGAACTCAATATACCTTCGGTGCCATAAATTCCTTCTGCAGAGATTCTTTGCATTCCTAGTGCAGATTGGAAAAATTCAATCATGGAACTTTTACAGGGAGGAACAAATTTGCCCGAAGAGCCACAACTGTCAAGATTAAAGCTTAGAGCTAGAAATTATCAAATTATCAATGGTATTTTATACAAGGCTAGAGTATGTTCCCCTCTACTCCGATGTATATCTCAAGCCGAAGGCCAAGAAATTCTTCGAGAAATTCATGAAGGCCTTTGTGGTAGCCATTTAGCCCCTAGAGCTTTGGCAGGAAAAACACTTCGCCAGGGGCTTTATTGGCCTACAATAACAGCTGATGCGGAGAGCCTAGTCCGCACTTGTCAAGGATGCCAGTGGATGGGTCGACGGAGTCATCGCCCACCAACAACTCTTCAAGTCATTGCTCCGGTATGGCCTATGGCCAGATGGGGTATGGATTTAATTGGTCCCTTTCCAGTAGCCAACGGAAATCTGAAGTTCGCAGTGGTAGCTATTGAATATTTTTCTAAGTGGGTGGAAGCAGAACCCTTAACAGCTATCACTTCGAACAATGTACAAAAATTCTTCTAGAAGAACATCATTTGCCGGTTCGGAGTGCCTAGATACCTCACAGTTGATAATGGAACACAGTTCGACGCAGAACCCTTCAGGAAGTTTTGCGAAGATCTAGGCATTCAGTTATGTTTTGCAGTAGTGAGGCATCCTCAGTCTAATGGAGCCATAGAACGAGCCAATGGAAATATTTTTTCAGGGCTAAATCGAAGAATAGTAGGATTAGCAAAGGGACTGTGGACCGAAGAGCTTCCGAAGATTTTGTGGTCCATTCGGACTACGCAAACAAGGTCCACAGGTTTTACTCCGTTCAGACTACTATTCGGAGATGAAGCTATGACTCCAACGGAGCTCAAAGGAGGATCATTTCGCAGCACCGAACCGGACATTGAAGAAGAAACACAAGCTTCGCTAGATCTATCAGAAGAAACAAGACTTCGAGCTGTGGCAAATTTATCAAAGTATCATCAGCAGACAAAGGCTTGGTTTGACCCGAAGGTTAAGCTCAATAAACTAAGACCGGGTCATCTTGTTCTACGAAGCATTATAGCACCAGGGAAGTTAGGGAATAAATGGGAAGGTCCTTACCTAATTGTCCGTTCAGGATGCCCTGGCTCTTTTAAGTTAGCTAATTTAGAAGGTGAAGAGTTAGCACATACTTGGCATGCGGAGCACCTAAAGCGATACTTCGCATAAGGGCTCCTTGTAATTCGCTTGTAATCATCTTCTAAATTAATAAAGCATATGATCCTGATAGTTACTTCCCCTCATAGACTTCCAGCTTCTAAGTGGACGCACTGGAACCGCGGGGTCGACCGAGAGGGAAGTGTCATGAAGCTGGGTTGTATTTTCGGACTTCGAACCTGCAAGTTCGAAGCTTCCGACGTGAGGGCTGACATAATCCGGAGTCCAAGCCACCGGCTTGTAGGCATCCGTAAAAGAGCCCAAAACCACATCATACGGAGTCCAAGCCATTGGCTGGTAGACTTCCATAAAAAGAGCCGAAGGTGGCCAAAACATGCGGAGTCCAAGCCATTGGCTGGTAGACTTCCGTAAAAAGAGCCGAAGGTGGCCAAAACATGCGGAGTCCAAGCCATTGGCTGGTAGACTTCCGTAAAAAGAGCCGAAGGTGGCCAAAACCTGCGAAGTCCAAGCCATTGGCTGGTAGACTTCCGCAAAAAGAGCCGAAGGTGGCCAAAATATACGTAGTCCAAGCCATTGGCTGGTAGACATCCGTAAAAAGAGTCCAAAGAGACCATTGCAAACTCCGAACCATTGGTTCGACAGAGATCGCAAAAATGAGCCGAAGGTGGCTAAAGCAAAACAGAATTTGAGCCATGAGCTTCGAATGTCTGTTAACACAGTCCAAAGTGACAAATTATCTAAGATACTAAGGTATCTTGAAAGTTATTTCAAGTGATTTCTTTCAAAAATCAAAAGTGCTAAGTTGCCATTCTTCCGATTGCAAATAGTCGAAGACATTTTATAAGATTTTAAAAGATCTTTAAATTACAGAGGGGCTCCGAACCCCCAAAAAAATGTACTCCGAAGTTTTTTCTTTGCGCATAACCATCTTTGAATACAGTTCGAAGTTGCTTATACCCAAAGAGGGGCTAGTAAATATGGAGACAATTTTAAATCAGTATTCATTATTCAAATGAATGTGTTTACAAATTACATTATGAAAAATTGGTATCTATACCAAGAAGGAATCGAAGACCTCTTCGGTCCCTCGAGCTAGGGGTGGAACGACTGGTTCCAGCGCCGGGAGTTCTAATAACTTTGCGTTTAACTCTCTTGCCCCCCTTCGAAGCTCTAAAATCCTTTTGTTCTTGTTGAAGCTCGGCCCAAGTTCGAAGCCGTTCGGGGCTCCTTTCCCAGCTTCCAAGTTCTTCAGGCTTTTTATTTCGAGCTTCATCTTCGTCTTCAGACCAAATAACGCCTTCAGAAGACGAAGTGTTTACGTTAACCTCTTTTTCTTCCTCTTTAATATAAGACAGTACATCTTTGATTACTTCGGGCGCAATTATGCCGGAGTCATCTCGAGGAATTAGAAATCGAGGATGTTTATAAGCTTTAAGAAGATCGAAGGTAGCCCATAATGAGCGAACTTCGTCGTTAAGGTCTAACACTTCGATATCTTCCATAAGAGGCGAAGCCTAAAAATATGACAAACAAATTTTCATTGATAAATGTTTATAATCATAAAGCTTTACATGGCCAAAAACCCTAAGATATTTCTAAACCTGCGGGTTCGGAGGCTGACTGCTCGAAGCTTGGGTCCAAACTTGCTTCTGGCGTTGGCCTTCGTCGATCCAAGCCTTGATCGCGGAACGACCTTCGGCTCTCCATGAAGTTTGGAAGGCTCGCCAAGCAGCAGCCACACCTTCGGAAGGTTTCAAAAGTCGCTCGTCGTCGAAGGTGATTTGCCCCCCTCCTGCGTCCGGAGTTATCGATCGGCCCAAATCTTCGTAGTAGCGAAGAAGGCCAACAGCAGACACTTGTCCGGAGAGTTCTCCGTATCTAATGCCCGCTGTCTTCATCTGCTTCGCCACTCCTTGGATCCTTTTCAACCGGCGCAGAAGAGTGATGTTATCGTCAGAAGGAAGTATCCCAGTAGTACCGAAGTACTCCAGAACATCTAACAACTGACTCATAACTTCCACAGCCACCTTTTCAGACTTCAGCTTGTCTTCGATCAACGCATCCTTCGTCGAAGTGACTTCGCCCAAAACCCCAGAAAGCCTAGCATTTTCAGTAGTCAAGATATTCTTTTGATTTAACAGCTGGCTAGCTTCCTCTTGGAGTCTAACGAGCTTGGACCCCGCAGTATCGTGCTCAGCCCGCAGCTTTTCAACTTCTGCTCGAAGCACAATTCTTTCTGTTTCGAGCTCTTTCTTCACAGCCTCCAAACTTTGCCTGGCCCTTCGCTCTGTTGACACTATATTATCCATTTGGACCACTCGACTTTCGGAGATATTAAGATTCCTTTGAAGGGCATTATTTTCCTCCCGAAGACGAGCGATCTCTTCATCGTTGCATATATTCGCAGCCCGGGCCAAGACAGTTTGCTGCAAAAATACAAACTAAGGTCAATATTTATTCGTAGATGAATTCTATGATATTTCACAGTTGCTTCGTACCTGGTAGGCTGCACGTTCAATAGCGGCATTAAGCTCCGTCCTATCAGCCTTGCTCAGGATGGCCACTAAATTGGTCTCCCCTATGTCACGGCTAGCTCGATCCAAAGGTTCGAGCAAAGTCCGAAGAGCAGTTGTTTGTCCTAAGAAAGGAGCCAGCAAAGGGAGCATGCTTATTGCCTGTTGGTCATCTTCGTTCAGCGAAGGACCGGAGCTTTGGCCTGTGGTCTTCGGAGCCACTGGAGACTGGCCCTCCCCGGAAGATTGGCTTTCATCTGTTGAATCAGACGGAGTTGATCTGGAGCTCACAGCAGGGAGGGGCTCTATATGTCTTTTGCCTCTTCTAGGTCCCATTTGAGTAACTCTCTGGGCTGGCTCCGAAGTTGTCGAAGGTCCAGAAATTATTTCTTCCTGTCGGATTTCTTCCATAGGAGTGGACTCTATAAAAAATAATGAAAAGTATTATACATTGTATAAATACTCAAAATAAACATGAAAAAGTTATTCGAAGTCTACCTTCGACATTTTGCAGAGGAGTCATCGTCGGACTGTTCGGTGGATCGAAGGCTAGTTCTTCATCCGAATCAGCCGTTAAGTCTTGGACTGCAGGAGCATCGTCCTGAGCAGTCCTCGTTGCTTCTTCGGGAATCGAAGCTATAGTAACTTCGACTCCGCTCTCATTCACAGGAACTTCGTCCTGAGATACATTTTCCTGAATTACCGAAGTCCTTGGTTGATCAACATTGTCTTGGGACTCCGACACGTTCACAGGTATTTCGGCTTGTGCAGTCCTTTGAGTTTCATCTTCTTCTATTAGACGCACAAGCAATCTCGTTTCTTCCTCTTGGGAGTCGGAAACTGAAGCCCTTGAGCTCGAAGGTGCAGGATTCGAAGGTGCAAGATTTTTTGGCTTCCGAGCCACCTTCTTCACCGGAGTCTTTGCGGAACTCGAAGTCCCAGCTTCGGCTTTCCTCTTCTTAGGTCCTTTCTTCGAAGGCACCCAATCCATCAGAGGGGGCGGAGTGATTCCCAACATTCCCCATACTCTGTTAAATCTTTCCCAACTCCCGACTAACTTAACTCTCCATTCTTTTTCGGTCGGAGTTGGAGCGCCCAAAATCTTCTCCGAAGCCCTTATGATTTGTTCCGAAGTAACAGGGGCTGAAGAAGCTAAAAAATAAATCAAGTTAGTTTTTTATTCGAATAAATATACATAATACATGTTGTCTTCGAAGTTACCTGCAGGGCTCGAAGTCACGGTAATTTTTCGAAGACCGCCTTCCGAATCCTCTTCAAAGACGATAGGCCAGTTGGCCATCAGTGGAGAGATTTGCATCCCGAGGAATTCTTCGGCTAAATCTCACATACTCAACCTCCGGCTGATCCACTGAAGTAGATTGAGGCGAGCTTCGAGCTGACCTTGGCCGGGATGCACTAAGGCTTCTTTCCGGAATTGAATTTCTTTCAGAGGTCCGGCCAGAGGATTACTCGCCCCAAATTCGGCATAGAACCACCTCATAACCCAGTCAGTGTACCATATTGCATTGATGGCCTTAGCAGGGAATTGTAGGCCATATTCGTCCCGAAGCCTAAAATTGATGCTTCCGAAGGCTACCACTACTTTCTCACCTCCGGGTCCTACGAAGGTTTTAGGTTGGCATGAAGCCCTGTGTAGCGCAGCGAAGATCTCTGCCCTCCCTTCGCAACCTTCGGCTCTCAATGCCCATTCGAAGATAGCTAGTCTAGCTACTGCGTTCGGAGATAATTGAGGGAGGGTAACATGAAACAAGTCGAGTACCTCCGCCAAGAAATCAACTGCTGGGAGACCCAAGCCAGCTTCGAAGAAGGCTTCAAAGACAACCACTTCTCCGGGCCTTGGTGACGGGATAAGCTCTTTTCCTGGCTTGCGGACCATAACTCCAGTGTTAATCTTCCCTTCCACTGCTATTGCTAGCGATTCCCTCTTGCAGGTAGAAGATCCCAGTTGGAAAGACTGGTCCAGATACTTCATTGATGGCGGGCAGAGGCTTTGATCATCAATATTTTGGAGATTCCTCCCTCCTGCCGCCATGGATGTCGCTACAGATGCCGGAGTTGCCGCCGCCAATGTCGCCGCCGCTGCTGCTGCAGCCGCTTGCTACCGAGCCAAGGCCGACGAGGCTCCAGAACCTTTGGTCTTCACCATCGCAATCACTGGGTTGCTTTGGGGGAAATGGAGGCTAGGGCTCAAAGAACTCAAGGGGCTCAAAAGGTGTTTGATTGCGAGAGAGCAGTGAAAAGGTAATCGGGTGAGTTCTAGGCTATCTATTTATAGCCTAAATTTTATATTCTTACTGTTAGTCCATGCCGTTTCGCATTCCTGCCGTTATTTTTTTCCGAAATTAATGCTTTCTACCATTTCCGTTGGGAACGGAAAGCTAACGGCTATTTCCTCTAAGTCTAAAAGACTTTCGAACTTCCTGAGTCAGTTCTAAGATAGTTCGAAAAATAATTATCTTAAGACTGATTCAGAGTTTACATCTTTGTACATTTCGGAGATGAATTAAAATTTAATAACCCCTATGTCTGGTTATTTTTTCCTTCCGTATACTGCTCTCCTAACATTACAGGTTAAACGGAGAAGAGTATTCGAGGGGCTACTGTTGGGGGAAAATATCTCATCTTCGGGGTTATTGCCGCAACAGCATAAAAGCAGATAGTGGATTCGAAGGTTTCTAGACGACCATCTTCGAAGATATCCTGAGTCAATTCGAAGTACGAAGATAGGCATTGGTTCGGAGTACATCTTCGAACTAAGGCAATTCAAGATCTTTATTGCCAGCTAAGATAGAAGATTTATCTTTTATATTATTAGATTAGTCTTTTACCATTTTAGCCCTATCAAGGGTACCGAATAGTTTCCACTATGTCGGTTGTAATAGAGGGGTAAATAGGTCTTTTCCTTAATATTTGGGCCTATAAATACCCCCCATTTCATCCTATAATGGGGACCCGAATACAAGTTATTCAATACACATATTCGAACTATTCTAAGTTGTTATCCTTTCGGAGGCTTAGAACAGTTCTCTTCGCAAACACTTCGTTTGTTAGTTTCTATTTTACAGAAACCTGTTAGCGTAATCTTTTACGCCAACAGAATGCAACTGGGGTGCAGGTGGAGTGTATGAAGCATGCTTCTCAGATATGATTGACTGCAATTACAACATCTAACTAGTATAGCAAAAGACATACTGTCTAAGACACATGGCATGATCAGTGCAACAGATGATATCTAAAGAATGTCATTAGCACGCATTTTTTCAATTTTTGCAAATAAAAACATCACCACATTTTCCAGTTAACAAGCAAGGTAAAGCATGAGATGCAGAAGCTAACTGATATCTACCAAGATAAGCATTGTCCAAAACAAAGTGCTTCAGCAAACTTGTTGTTTTTTTTAATTTTCAGGCTTTTTCATTTTCCTTTGTCATTTTTGCCAAGGGTTATTTGCATGTCAAACCTTATACTAACCGACCAAGTCAAGCCTAGGCCAGAACTGGACCATCAGAAGCTTAAGACATTGGTCTTGGCATACACTACACTGTCCAAGTTCATACCAAAGTGCTATGGTACGCAGTCCAGAACAATGCAATGCGACAAAGCAAACCCACTTGGATCTTTGCAACTTAAGCATACAAAGGCATGGAATTTTCATTCATTTTTGATTTTTATCATTTTTATAGCACATTTTCCATGTTAAAGCATAAAGATGACCAAGTTGCATATCTGCATCTATGTCGGGAACTAGCTACAAGGCATGTAACAGATAGCAAAAGCACTCAGCCTACCCATGCTAGTTACGAGAAGCAATGGTGATCATTTTTAAAGTTTAAAGCGTAAAAACCATGCATATGACAGATATCAGACATATCAAGTGAACTGAACCAAAGCATGATCATTGACAAGTAATCAAAAGCATGTACCAGCTAGAATAAGTAAAGCAGTTCAATCATATAACAGAAGCAGGCTCAAAAGTGTGATATGTGAATATGTATGATATGAACACACACAAAAAGACTCAAGAAAAGAGTAAAGAAGAAAGAAAAACTGACGCAAAGATATCCTAGAAAGGATACACAACACCCAAATCCCCTCGTAAACGCTCAAATGTAGATTGATCTAGGGGTTTGGTGAAAATGTCAGCCAACTGATGATGGGTATCAACATGAACAAGGTCAATGACACCTTTCTCATATTGATCCCGCGAAAAGTGAAAGCGCACATCAATGTGTTTGGTTTTTGAATGGAGACATGGGTTTTTCCCTACACTAATTGCACTGGTGCTGTCGCAAAACAAGGGAACTCTGGTAGGAAAGAACAACCCAAAATCTCGTAGAGTGGAAATCATCCAAACCAACTGTGAGCAGCAGCTAGCAGCAGCTACATACTCAGCCTCAGTGGTCGAAGGAGCAACTCCAGATTGCTTTCGGGAAGACCAAGAGACAAGAGAAGAACCAAGAAACTGACAAGTACCGGAAGTCGACTTGCGATCCAACCGGCACCCACCAAAGTCAGCGCTCGAAAAGCCAGATAAATCAAGAGATGATGATGCTGAATAGTAAAGACCAAGATCAGGCGCATAGGTAAGATACCTGAAGATACGCTTGACAGCTTGCCGATGAGACGCGCGTGGTGAAGACTGGAAGCGCGCGCACAGTCCCACGGCGAACTGTATGTCTGGCCTCGTCGCCGTCAAGTACAGCAGCGAACCGATCATCCCTCGAAACTCTCTCTCATTGACCTTGACGCCGCTCTCATCCTTGTCCAGGCCCCCAGATGTACCCATTGGGGTCATCTGAGGCTTCAGCTCTCCACCAAAGTCGAATTTCTTCAGCATGTCCCGAGTGTACTTACCCTGGTGGATGAAGGTGTCGTCCTTGGTCTGCTTGATCTGGAGCTATAGAAAGTACTTGAGTTCACCCATGAAGCTCATCTCAAACTCGCTGTGCATCTGCTCAGAAAACTTGGACACAAGATCATTAGTAGTACCGCCAAAGATAATATCATCCACGTATATCTGAGCGACTAAAAAATCTGAAACATCCCTGAGCAAGAAGAGAGTCTTATCCACAGAACCCATCACAAAGCCCTTCCCCAACAAAAACTGCTTTAACCGGTCATACCAAGCTCTGGGGGCTTGATTTAATCCGTATAAAGCTTTCTGCAACTTAAAACATGTCGAGGAAACTTAGGGTTCTCAAAACCGGGGGGCTGCCTAACATAAACCTCCTCTATGTACCCGTTCAGAAAAGCACTCTTGACATCCATTTGAAAAAGCTTAAAACCCTTTGAAGCGGCAAAAGCTAAGAGAATGCGAATGGACTCAAGACGGGCAACAGGAGCGAAGGTTTCTTCAAAATCAATACCTTCCTTCTGGCAAAAACCCTGGGCAACTAGTCGAGCTTTGTTGCGCACCACAACCCCATATTCACCTTGCTTGTTCTTGAACACCCACTTGGTGCCTATGGGGTTGCATCCGGGTGGCAGCTCAACCAATGTCCAAACCCGATTGCGGACAAAATTCTCAAGCTCTTCTTGCATGGCATTAATCCAGTTTGAGTCAGAAAGAGCATGAGAAATGTCTCTGGGCTCAAAAGATGCAACAAAAGCAGATTCAGCAAACACAGCAAGAGAGTCAACAGATGAACGCAAAGTTCTTGTAGACACATCACCGATGATGAGCTCTGAGGGGTGATCACGCTGAATTGCTCGGGATCCCTGGTGATCTGAAGTCACCTCACCAGAGTCAGCAGCTGGCACCTCTGGACTTGACTGAGGGGGTTCGATCGATGTGGAAGAAGTGATCAGAGGTCCGCCCTCATCCTCAGTCGAAGTCTCAGAAGGTGTGGCCTCTGCAGGAGGTGCAGAAGGCCCACCCTCATCAGCAGCTGGAGTATCCTCATCTTCGTCGAAGATGGACTCTCCGAGCTCACCATGACCAGAAAGCTCAAAAGAAGGATTCAGAGAAGGCAAGGACTCATCAAACGAAACCTCACAAGTCTCGACAAGCTGCTGGGAGTCGAGGTTCCAAACACGGAAGCCTCGAGAATGCAAAGCGTAACCAAGAAAAACACCATCCCAGCAACGAGACTCAAACTTGTCCAAATGCCCACCCTTCTTGAGCACAAAGCACTTGCAGCCAAACACTCGCAAGTGGCTCACCTTGGGCTGTCTGCCAAACCGCAACTCATATGAGGTCTTACCAAGGTAAGCTCTAAGAAAAATGCGGTTTGCCAAATAGCAAGCCGTGTTCATGGCTTCAGCCCAAAAGCGCCTAGGAGTCCTATGCTCATCGAGCATCGTCCTGGCCATCTCGACTAGCGTGCAGTTCTTTCGTTCCAAAACGCCATTATGTGGGGGAGTGTAAGGAGCAGAAAACTGATGGTCAAGACCCTGATCACTACAGAAGCTGACGAACTGAGAGTTCTTGAACTCACAGCCATTGTCAGAGCGAATTGCTCGCATCCGACCATTGTTCTCATTCTTCAGCTTCAAAATCAGGTCATGAACAAAATGAAAAGTTTCATCCTTAGACTCCAAAAAGAAAACCCACGAGAATCGAGAAAAATCATCAACAATCACAAGTGCGTACCACTTCACACCGACTGAGCGTACCCGAGCTGGACCGACAGTGTCCATGTGTAACAGCTCGCCCGGATACGAAGTCATCACCTGAGTCACAGGTGAGTGAGAAGCGGCAACCATTTTCCTATGACGACAGGGATGACAAACTAGATCTTTCTCCATTTTAAGCTTGGGCAATCCTCGGATGAGGTCCATAGAGCTTAACCTGACTAGCAGATCAAAGCTCAAATGACCTAACCTCCTATGCCACTTCCAGAGCTCAGAAGAAGATCCAGCAATCAAACAGCGAGAAGGGCCAAAAGAACTAGAGAAGTCAATTCGAAAAACTTTACCGAAAGGTAAGATCTGGCAAATCAAAGACCCTCTAGAATCAAACACAGAAGAACTGCACTTCTTAAAATGCACCTCCAAACCATCCTCAAGAAGTTGCGAAACAGAAATCAAATTGAAGTTCAAGTTTCCAACCAAAGCAACGTTCTTCAAAGAAAAATGGTCTGAAATGCGAATTGAGCCAATGCCACTTACTTTCCCTTGACCACTGTTCCCGAAGGTGATGTACTCTTTGGAGATCGGGGGAGTGAGACTGGAGAACCATCTGCGATGTCCCGTTATGTGGCGAGAGCATCCTGAGTCCATGATCCAAACGTCCTCCAGTCCCCGATCCTGCACAATCAGTTGTTGTAAGTGGGAGCAAATGGTCCGGCACCGGGTTTAGCAAAAGAGCTAAACCAGTGTCGAGCCATCTGCTCAAAAGACGGAAAGCAGAAATCATCAGAAAATTTTGGACCAAAACGCGGCTCAAAGTGTGGTCCTTGGTTCTGCCTAAAGCCTCGGCCACGAGGTCCAGGACCGTAGCCAAAACGGTCTGGAGCTCTGCCGGAACGACCACCACCAACTGGAGTACGAGCAAGAAAGTCGTCTCCTCTACCACCACCTACACGACGCGGCCTGGCCTCCAGCCTCTCCCCGCGTCGAGGAACACGCAGTCTACCACCCTGCTAGTAGAACTTCTCCTGACCACCACGAGCTCTCTCTGCTCTCTCAACCCGCTTCCTCCTGAAGCAAAACTCCGCAAGATGCCCGTCTCTCTGACAATACTCACAATGATAGGTGGGCTTCTTGGGATGTGGTTGAGGCTTGGGGTTCTTGGGCTTAGTGGTGTTCGGTGTAGTCTTCTTGGGTTGAGAGGGTCCAGGAAGAGAGTCTAGAGAAGTGTGGAGGAGTTTGGGCTTTGGAACCCAGATGGGTTTCTTGGGTGGAGCTTTGGGTGGTTCATGGATCACTCCATCCTTGAGCTGAGAAGCCTGGGAAGACTCAGTGGAGTGAGTCTTAGGGTATCTCTGCTCAGGAGTCATTTTACTCCACTCCACTGCTCGGCTAATGGCACTCTCAAAGTCAGCCTTGGTGTAGGTGTAATGTCGCGCCCCGATTTAATAAATCACGACTTTATTGAAATTCCATAGAATATCAATAAAACAAGACGTTCATCACACGACCACGTACAATACGGGCAATCATTCACGGTTCGTAGACCGCATTAATACAAAAGTGAATAAAGATGAAGAGAAACTAATAAAACAAGGGTCCTAGATGAACGCCTCCTTCCAGTCTCGCCTTGACTGGGTTGCTACTCCAGACCTTCATCCTCCTCGTAGTAGACGGGCTCTGATGTTGTAAGTCAACGGGGTGAGTACTGATGTACTCAGCAAGCCACCGAATGCAAATATAATGCAAGGTAATAACAAGGGAGATAGTGGCTAATTTTGCGGAAGCAGCATAATTGTAAAGCTTTAAATGAGAGCAATTTATTAGTACGGAAAAGTAAACATGTGCATGTGTATCATCATCTTCTAACTCGAGGGGTACAATCACCCCACCTCGCTCAACAGTCCTTACGTGCCATGAGTAATCCGAACATTCACACAATGGTAAACTAACTGCGAGTAGTCACACAACCCGCCCTTGACCGTGGGCTCGGCTTTTCGAAAAGATTGAGTTACTCTGATCAGAGATGTACCACTGTACCCACAAGGCACGCACTCATCACCTACACCGAAGTGTAACGAGATGACCCATTTCACGGGAACTCGTGCCAAAACCTTCCATATGGTTCCCTCCGACTCCACAACACCCTCTTATGGGTTTCGTATCGTGTCTCGACATGTCGAGTGCTCACCATACCCCCCCTTGAGCCTTCTTTGGTACAAGTCGCCCGCAGGCTAGCCCCTTGTACCCCTCCACTATGGTGCATAGAGCCGAAGAGTTCCACACTTCCAGTTAGGACTTACCCATTAGACTTGTGGTTGGTACGGAAGTGCTTTGCAACAGATCCCGCAGACCGGTCCTTATAGTGCCCCGGGTGCGACAAACTAGTGCCCGAGCTTGCACCCGGAACCCACCATACTTATAACCTAGCCAACTCCAACAGAGTCCAGAGACGAGAATAACAGGGAAATACTTATACAGAATCCAGCTATCTACGACTCATTCTTTTTAACCTATAGCAGTTGTGCCGGTACATTGGGCACTAGCTAATATAGTATTTGTAGAGTGACAAGGAGTTAAGGCTCAATAAGCATGGCTTGGGTTTGCACACAAGGACGGGGATCTAATAAATATAAGTGTAAGGCTTGATCTTTGACTAATGCAATATTAACCTATGTGTTATAGCGATAATTTATTAAAAACCTGGGCTCAATGATGATCAACTGTTTCCACAGAGATGGTCGATGACTTGCCTTGCTCAGCAAATGGGGATGGAGGAACCTCGGGGTAGAACTCCTGCTCCTCGACGAACTCGTAGTCTTCTCGATACGGAAAATAAACAATACATTCAATAAACAGATAAAATTCACCAAATATTAGACATACACATTTGTGGGTTTTATTATGTGAAGTAATATTTTTAATATTTCAAGGTTTTGTACAAAACAGTAAAGTTTAATATTTTAGAATTTTTCCCAATTTATTTTCTGTATTATTAATTTTAACCCTAAGGGATTTTTATTCATTTATTTATTAATAATATTTTGGGAAACAGAAACATACTGTTTTTATTGTATTAATGTGTAGAGAATATTATTCTGGTCTTAACAAAATTTGAATGGTGAAATTTGGAGTTAAAATGAGCAAGATATGAATTTTTGAAGTTTAAACTATTTTCTGAATTATTTTTAAACCAGAAAACAGTCTCTGGTCCACGGTGAACTGGGTTCACCGTGAACCGACGACTACGCGCGTGAGCCGGGGTGATCAGCACCGTAGGATCAAGATCTAACGGCCAGAACGCGCGCGGGGTGCTTAAATGAGATTGGAGGGCTCAGATTGCCCGATACCGGTCAACATCGGTCAAAGCAATCCGGGCCCTCGATCTCGGGTTCTAATCGTGGCCGTGCTCTGCGGATCGTGCGGCCGAGGTCCTGTCCGGCACGGCACGCGGCGAAGGGGTAAGTACCCCTTCGTCTCTGGCTCCGGCGGAGCGACGGCGACGAAATCCGGCGACGGCGAGGGGTAATCGACCATGCTAGGTGTTATAATGGGACTGTCGAGGCCAGGGGAATTCGGTCGTACCGGTGGTGGCGGTGACGGTGAGCTGACGGTGACCGGCGTCGAAGAGGGGCGGTGGAGTTCCTCGGGTTCGCCGGCGGCGAGGCGATCCGGTGGTCCTTCCGACCAGCGGAGGCGTGGCCGTGGACGGGCGGGCCTTGGTGGTCACGTAGGTGGCGACGGCGAGGGGCGCGGTGGCCTGGATCGCCGGCGAGGGTTTGCCGGAGTCGAAACAGAGAGAAAACCCGAAATGGGGGCGGGGCGCTCAGTTCTTGCTCTGGTTCAGGCTAACGTGGTGTGAGCGATGTGCGGTGGCCGGAGGGGTTTAAATAGGGGCTTCGTCGTCGTTTAAACGGAATGGAAACGTGGAGATCCGAGGGGATTCCAAATCTCTCCGGCGAGGTTTCCATTCTCCTCGGGTTGGCTTCCAAAAGCACGAAAACGCGTCGATTCTTGATGGAAGGAGGTCGGGGCGGTCGAGGAAGGCGATCAGGGGCCGGATCGGGCGAATCAAGGCGGCCGGCGGCGAGAAATGGCAAGGGGATCGCCGGGAAGAGGGAAGGGGGGGGATCCCCTTCCATGGAGAAGACGATGCTGACAGGTGGCCCCCACCTGTCAGTGGTCGAAACAAAAATAGAAGGGCCGACAGGCGGGCCATGTCTGCCAGAGAGAGGAGAGCGTAGGCGGGAGGCTGCCGTGTGGGGCCGAGGCAGGCGCGGGCGGGAGAGAGAGGGGAAAACGGCGCCGACACCGGGGTCCCACATGTCAGTGGCTTACGGTTGGGTTGGGCTGGGCTGAGGGTGGATTCGGGGTTGAGGCCCATTAAGTATTTTCAATTCTTTTCTGATTTAAAATAAATCCAGTAATTCATATATTTGATTAGGGGTTGAACCACTGTTGGTAAAAATTTGTAAAAATTCCTAAAATTATATCTTGGCCTCTAGTTCATCTCATAAAATTTTCAAGTCCAAATTTTGAGTATCTCTCCCTGTTTGGTTTTATTTGGGTTCTTTTGTGAATTTCCTAATAAGAATAAATCCAAAATTGATTTAAATAATACTTTCTTTTATTTTATTCCTTTTTACTTTCTGGGGTGTTACAATCCTATCCCCCTTACAGAGAATCTCGTCCTCGAGATTCGGATCAATCCTCGAATAGCTCAGGATGCTGTGCCTTGAGTTCATCTTCTTTTTCCCATGTAGCTTCCTCTACCGGATGATTGCTCCACTGCACTTTGCAGAAGCGGATGACTCGACTCCTGGTGGTCCTTTCTTTGACTTCCAATATCTTAACCGGCTTTTCCACATAGGTCAGATCCTCTTGAACATTCAACTGCTGAAGATCCACTTGCTCTGTGGGGACGCGGAGACACTTCTTGAGTTGAGATACGTGAAATACGTCATGTACTCCAGCCAATGAGGATGGTAACTCCAACTGATATGCAACTTCACCTTGGCGTCGAATAATGGGGAATGGTCCAACATATCGAGGGGCCAACTTTCCTCTCATGTTAAACCGTTGAGTCCCACGGAGAGGTGTAACCCGAAGGTAGACATGCTCTCCTTCTTCAAAGGCTAAGTCTCGGCGACGATTGTCTGCGTAGCTCTTTTGTCGCGATTGGGCTGTCTTGAGTCGGTCTCTGATGATCCGTACCTTCTCTTCAGCTTCCCGAAGAATGTCTGTCCCAAATACTTGGGATTCACCTGTTTGGTCCCAAAGTAGTGGCGTTCTGCACTTACGTCCATACAAGGCTTCAAAAGGAGACATCTGAAGACTGGCTTGATAGCTGTTGTTGTATGAAAACTCAGCGTACGGCAAGCTCTTGTCCCAAGTGGCTCCAAAATCCAAAACACATGCTCGAAGCATATCCTCTAGTATTTGATTTACCCTTTCTGTTTGTCCATCCGTCTGAGGATGGTAGGCGGTACTGAAATTTAATCTCGTGCCCATCTCCTCTTGGAGGTTCTTCCAAAAACGAGAGGTAAACTGACTTCCTCGGTCAAACACTATCTTCTTGGGCACTCCATGAAGACATACTATCCGGGCCATATATAGCTCTGCTAGCTTAGGGCCACTAAAGGTCGTCTTGACGGCTATGAAATGAGCAACTTTCGTAAGCCGATCGATGATCACCCAAATAGAATCATACCCAAGTTGGGTCTTTGGTAGTCCGGTGATGAAATCCATACCGATCTCTTCCCACTTCCATTCCGGCACTTTAAGTGGTTGTAACAATCCTGCGGGTCTCTGATGTTCAGCTTTGACTCTTCTACAGGTGTCACATTCGGCGACGAACTGGGCAATCTCTCTCTTCATGCTAACCCACCAATAGCGTTCTTTCAGATCCTGGTACATCTTGGTACTGCCGGGGTGAATGGAGTACAATGTCTCATGGGCTTCTCTTAGGATAAGAGTCTTGATTTCAGGTTTATCCGGCACACATATCCGAGTCCCAAACCATATGGTGCCATTCTCGTCCTCTGAAAATCCGGGGGCTTTTCCTTGTCTCATGTTCTTCTTAATGGCAGCTATATCCGGGTCCTCTGACTGAGCTTCACGAATCTGCTCAAACAATACAGGTTGGGTCTCCAAGGTGGCTAGATATGCTCTGGTGGTCAATCCAAGATTTAAGTTTTCCATCTCCTTACATAACAAGGGTGCGTGTTCTTGAATCATCATGGCCGTGCAATATCCCTTGCGACTTAAGGCATCAGCTACCACATTTGCTTTTCCTGGGTGGTAGTGAATACCCAAGTCATAGTCCTTGATTAGTTCCAACCATCGTCTTTGCCTCAGATTCAGGTCTGGCTGTGTGAAGATATACTTCAAGATCTTGTGATCCGTAAAGATCTCACAGCGATTCCCAACCAAATAGTGCCTCCAAATCTTGAGGGCGTGCACTACGGCGGCTAATTCCAGATCATGGGTCGGATAATTTAACTCATGAGGTCTCAACTGACGGGAGGCATAAGAGATAACTTTCCCATCTTGCATAAGAACACATCCCAACCCTTGGCGAGATGCGTCGCAATAGACATGGAAGTCTTTGCGGATATCTGGTAGGGTCAGTATAGGTGCAGATACCAAACGAGTCTTGAGGGTGCGGAAACTTTCCTCGCATTCAGGAGTCCATTCAAACTTTTCTCCTTTCTGCAACAACTTGGTCATTGGCTTGGCTATCTTAGAAAAATTCTCGATGAATCTTCGGTAATATCCGGCCAATCCCAGAAAACTTCGTATCTCGGATACGTTCGTGGGTGGCAACCAATCCGTAACTGCTTCTACGGTGGCAGGGTCTACTGCGATTCCTTGAGCAGAGATGATGTGTCCAAGGAACTTTACTTCTGCCGTCCAAAACTTGCATTTGCTATACTTGGCATACAACTGGTGTTCCCTTAACTTTCCTAAGGTTAACCGGAGGTGAGTCTCGTGCTCCTTCTGGTCCTTGGAATAAATGAGGATGTCGTCTATGAAGACCACGATGAACTTGTCCAAATACTCCATGAACACTTTATTCATCATATTCATGAAGAACGCAGGGGCGTTGGTCAATCCAAAGGACATAACCGTGCACTCATACAATCCATAACGGGTAGTGAAGGCCGTCTTGGGTATATCTTCTTCTCGAATCCTCAGCTGGTGGTAACCCGACCGCAGGTCGATCTTCGAGAATACCGTAGCTCCCTTAAGCTGGTCGAAGAGATCGTCGATCCGAGGCAACGGGTACTTATTCTTGATTGTTACCTCATTCAAGGCGCGGTAATCCACACACATACGCTTTGACTTGTCTTCTTTCTTCTCGACAAAGATGACGGGAGCACCCCACGGTGATGTGCTTGGTCTGATATAACCTTTCTTCTCGAGATCCTCCAACTGCTGCTTCATTTCAGCTAATTCATTGGCGGCCATCCGGTATGGTCGCTTATAAATAGGAGTGGTTCCGGGCACCAAGTCAATCCTGAACTCGATGTCCCTCTTGGGTGGCATCCCTGGTAGATCCTCTGGGAATACGTCCGGGTATTCACTGACTACTGGTATCTCTTCCAAGGTAATCTGGTGCAGTCTTGGTCTTCTGATCTTTAGTCTTGGCATCTGAAATGTAACGGCAATCCCTTCTTCGCTGGTCACGGTTACTTTTCTCTGGGCACATTCTATCACCCCTTGGTATTTATTTAACCAATCCATTCCTAGAATGAGATCTAGGCCTTGGCATGCTATTAGGATGGGGTCGGCCCAAAATACGGTGCCGTGGATATCTATCCATACCTTTGGGCTATATGTTAGGGCTAGAGTTTGTTTTCCCGGGGTGACTATTTGTACGGCTCTGGGTAGTTCTTCTGTGCTTAGATAGTTCTTTTCCACAAATTCAGTTGAGATGAAGGAGTGCGTAGCTCCGGTGTCAAACAAAACTATTGCAATTGCTGAATTTACCATGAACTTACCCATCACGATCTCGGGCGCAGCCTGGGCTTCCTCGGCGGTGACATGGTTGACGCGAGCACGGATGGCGGGGTTCGTCGTGACTCCTTGTGCGCGCTTGGGGTGGGGGCACTGATAGGCGAAATGCCCCTCCTGGCGGCAATTAAAACATACCACGGGCTTGTCGTGCTTGTCGCGCAGAATCTCTGCCTTCTTTGCCGGGACGGGTGGTGCAGCTGGCGCGGCAGGAGCGGGGCGAGGCTGTCCGGCTCCGGTGTTGGCGGCAGGTGGTGCCGGACGATGTACTGGGCGGGGGTGGTACTGTGGCGTTGGAGGAGGAGGGGTGAAGCGAGGCCTCTGTGCCATGCCTTGATTCTGTCTGAAGGCAATCATTCTCTTCCTCTTCAGGTCGACCTTATTTTGCTGAGTCTCCTGAATAATAGCCTTATTAACCAACTTTTGGAAATTGGCATAATCTCCGGAAACGAGTTGAAGGGACAACTCATCCTTAAGACCTCGAAGAAACTTAGACTGCCTGGCTGCGTCAGTACGGACTTCTTCAGGCGCGTATCGAGCCAGCCGGTTGAACTCGTGTAAATACTCCGTGACGGACCTGCTCCCCTGCTGCAGGTCCCTGAACTCCTGCTGCTTCTGTGCGATGATGCCTTCTGGGATATGAGCGGCACGGAAAGCATCGGAAAATTCTGCCCAAGTGTGAACATGTCCTTCGGGCAGAGTCTCTCGCAGGTTGTCCCACCATTCTGCGGCGGGACCATGGAGTTGATGGGTGGCGAAGGCCACCTTCTCCTGCTCAGTGCAGGTCAGCAGATCGAGCTTCTTCTCAATGGTCCTTAACCAATCCCCAGCCTCCATGGGGTTGGTGGTGCTTGAGAAGGTTGGTGGGCGAACTCGGAGGAACTCCGAGAGCTGGGACGCGGGAGCGGGAGCTGGGGCGGCGTGATGATGCAGCTCGGGCTGTTGGTGATGGCGGAAAAACTGAGCCTGTTGCTCTTGCATCTGCTGCTGCTGTTGTTGCATCTGGTTTAATAGGGCAGCAACCAACTGGTTCTGAGTGGCCATCATCTCAGCCAGTGTGGGGTGGTTGACGACTGGGGCTTGCCTTTGCCCAGTCGCTCCCCACTGTGGCAAGTTGTCGTTCTCTCCTCCGTTCTGGGGAGCGTCGGAGCCTTGGTTGTTCGACATCCTGAGGTTTCCAAAATTTAGACAACATTCTTTTAGTGGATACTTTTATTAAATTTTATTCCAAAAATGCCGTTCTTGCGGTTACATTTATTTATTACTTCATTCATGCCTTATGTTTTGACATGAATGTTAATACAATCAAGCAAAATAAAAAAACACTCAACCGAAAAACTACGTCTACGGTAGCTCGGGGGACGGCTCGATCTCGGGCTCGTGGGAGCTGGTCGGGGTCGAGGAACTGGATGGTCCAGCGGGTGGTGCGCTGCGGGAGATCCTCTTGGGCCTCACTGTGGGAGTCTGGATGGGTTTCTTCCGGCGAGGCGGAAGAGGTGCGATCTCCTCTATGTCCTTCTTCAACTCCTCTATCTGGTAGCGGAGATGGGGGTTGGTGGCGACACGCTGACGAAGGAGCTCATTTTGACGCCGCAACTCCTCTGCCTCGGCAGCCAAGCGGTGTCCCTGCTGGATGCGGCGGCGAAGCTCTCCGTTCTCGCGGTTCAGATCCTCAAAAGAGTGTCGGTAGAAGCTGATGGTGTCGCGCTGTCCATTGGCGTCCTGCAGCGCCTCGTAGTGGAGATCATCCATGGCCTCCAACAAGCGCATGGTATGACCAATCGCCGAATGGCGCTGGGAGAGGGTGCTGACGAAGACACTGTGTGGGCTCCCTGGGGTGCGAAGAGGAACGAAGCGGAAGTCTGTGTCGTAGAGCTCGCTGTCGTAGATCATCCGGAGCTCCGTGAGTGCCTGGAGGGCGGTGCGCTGACTGGCAACCAAGAAGGTAGGTCCTCCTCCGCGATAGGTGTGAGCTGTCTGAGGGGAGGGCTGGACGACGACGTTGACCTCGCAAAAGCTTTCTTCCTCATCGGGGAAGACTCCATGGTACATCGGCTCATGCTCAAATCCGAGAAAACTGACGAGCATGCGTAGCTCGCGGATGAATCCGGCCTCGTCACGAAGGTTTCCATTCATGGTACGGACCGGCATCTACAAAAGAGAGAAAATTTTTGTGAAAATCTCAGAAGATGAGAGGATAAGTAATCTTTTGTAAAATATAGTGAATATATATAAGTCCTAAGGTCAGGTCTGTTTGGCTTCCTACAGTCAAGTCGGCTCTGATACCATCTTGTCACGCCCCGATTTAATAAATCAGGACTTTATTGAAATTCCATAGAATATCAATAAAACAAGACGTTCATCACACGACCACGTACAATACGGGCAATCATTCACGGTTCGTAGACCGCATTAATACAAAAGTGAATAAAGATGAAGAGAAACTAATAAAACAAGGGTCCTAGATGAACGCCTCCTTCCAGTCTCGCCTTGACTAGGTTGCTACTCCAGACCTTCATCCTCCTCGTAGTAGACGGGCTCTGATGTTGTAAGTCAACGGGGTGAGTACTGATGTACTCAGCAAGCCACCGAATGCAAATATAATGCAAGGTAATAACAAGGGAGATAGTGGCTAATTTTGCGGAAGCAGCATAATTGTAAAGCTTTAAATGAGAGCAATTTATTAGTACGGAAAAGTAAACATGTGCATGTGTATCATCATCTTCTAACTCGAGGGGTACAATCACCCCACCTCGCTCAACAGTCCTTACGTGCCATGAGTAATCCGAACATTCACACAATGGTAAACTAACTGCGAGTAGTCACACAACCCGCCCTTGACCGTGGGCTCGGCTTTTCGAAAAGATTGAGTTACTCTGATCAGAGATGTACCACTGTACCCACAAGGCACGCACTCATCACCTACACCGAAGTGTAACGAGATGACCCATTTCACGGGAACTCGGGCCAAAACCTTCCATATGGTTCCCTCCGACTCCACAACACCCTCTTATGGGTTTCGTATCGTGTCTCGACATGTCGAGTGCTCACCATACCCCCCCTTGAGCCTTCTTTGGTACAAGTCGCCCGCAGGCTAGCCCCTTTTACCCCTCCACTATGGTGCATAGAGCCGAAGAGTTCCACACTTCCAGTTAGGACTTACCCATTAGACTTGTGGTTGGTACGGAAGTGCTTTGCAACAGATCCCGCAGACCGGTCCTTATAGTGCCCCGGGTGCGACAAACCAGTGCCCGAGCTTGCACCCGGAACCCACCATACTTATAACCTAGCCAACTCCAACAGAGTCCAGAGACGAGAATAACAGGGAAATACTTATACAGAATCCAGCTATCTACGACTCATTCTTTTTAACCTATAGCAGTTGTGCCGGTACATTGGGCACTAGCTAATATAGTATTTGTAGAGTGACAAGGAGTTAAGGCTCAATAAGCATGGCTTGGGTTTGCACACAAGGACGGGGATCTAATAAATATAAGTGTAAGGCTTGATCTTTGACTAATGCAATATTAACCTATGTGTTATAGCGATAATTTATTAAAAACCTGGGCTCAATGATGATCAACTGTTTCCACAGAGATGGTCGATGACTTGCCTTGCTCAGCAAATGGGGATGGAGGAACCTCGGGGTAGAACTCCTGCTCCTCGACGAACTCGTAGTCTTCTCGATACGGAAAATAAACAATACATTCAATAAACAGATAAAATTCACCAAATATTAGACATACACATTTGTGGGTTTTATTATGTGAAGTAATATTTTTAATATTTCAAGGTTTTGTACAAAACAGTAAAGTTTAATATTTTAGAATTTTTCCCAATTTATTTTCTGTATTATTAATTTTAACCCTAAGGGATTTTTATTCATTTATTTATTAATAATATTTTGGGAAACAGAAACATACTGTTTTTATTGTATTAATGTGTAGAGAATATTATTCTGGTCTTAACAAAATTTGAATGGTGAAATTTGGAGTTAAAATGAGCAAGATATGAATTTTTGAAGTTTAAACTATTTTCTGAATTAATTTTAAACCAGAAAACAGTCTCTGGTCCACGGTGAACTGGGTTCACCGTGAACCGACGACTACGCGCGTGAGCCGGGGTGATCAGCACCGTAGGATCAAGATCTAACGGCCAGAACGCGCGCGGGGTGCTTAAATGAGATTGGAGGGCTCAGATTGCCCGATACCGGTCAACATCGGTCAAAGCAATCCGGGCCCTCGATCTCGGGTTCTAATCGTGGCCGTGCTCTGCGGATCGTGCGGCCGAGGTCCTGTCCGGCACGGCACGCGGCGAAGGGGTAAGTACCCCTTCGTCTCTGGCTCCGGCGGAGCGACGGCGACGAAATCCGGCGACGGCGAGGGGTAATCGACCATGCTAGGGGTTAAAATGGGACTGTCGAGGCCAGGGGAATTCGGTCGTACCGGTGGTGGCGGTGACGGTGAGCTGACGGTGACCGGCGTCGAAGAGGGGCGGTGGAGTTCCTCGGGTTCGCCGGCGGCGAGGTGATCCGGTGGTCCTTCCGACCAGTGGAGGCGTGGCCGAGGACGGGCGGGCCTTGGTGGTCACGTAGGTGGCGACGGCGAGGGGCGCGGTGGCCTGGATCGCCGGCGAGGGTTTGCCGGAGTCGAAACAGAGAGAAAACCCGAAATGGGGGCGGGGCGCTCAGTTCTTGCTCTGGTTCAGGCTAACGTGGTGTGAGCGATGTGCGGTGGCCGGAGGGGTTTAAATAGGGGCTTCGCCGTCGTTTAAACGGAAGGGAAACGTGGAGATCCGAGGGGATTCCAAATCTCTCCGGCGAGGTTTCCATTCTCCTCGGGTTGGCTTCCAAAAGCACGAAAACGCGTCGATTCTTGATGGAAGGAGGTCGGGGCGGTCGAGGAAGGCGATCAGGGGCCGGATCGGGCGAATCAAGGCGGCCGGCGGCGAGAAATGGCAAGGGGATCGCCGGGAAGAGGGAAGGGGGGGATCCCCTTCCATGGAGAAGACGATGCTGACAGGTGGCCCCCACCTGTCAGTGGTCGAAACAAAAATAGAAGGGCCGACAGGCGGGCCATGTCTGCCAGAGAGAGGAGAGCGTAGGCGGGAGGCTGCCGTGTGGGGCCGAGGCAGGCGCGGGCGGGAGAGAGAGGGGAAAACGGCGCCGACACCGGGGTCCCACATGTCAGTGGCTTACGGTTGGGTTGGGCTGGGCTGAGGGTGGATTCGGGGTTGAGGCCCATTAAGTATTTTCAATTCTTTTCTGATTTAAAATAAATCCAGTAATTCATATATTTGATTAGGGGTTGAACCACTGTTGGTAAAAATTTGTAAAAATTCCTAAAATTATATCTTGGCCTCTAGTTCATCTCATAAAATTTTCAAGTCCAAATTTTGAGTATCTCTCCCTGTTTGGTTTTATTTGGGTTCTTTTGTGAATTTCCTAATAAGAATAAATCCAAAATTGATTTAAATAATACTTTCTTTTATTTTATTCCTTTTTACTTTCTGGGGTGTTACATGTAACCTACCCCAAACCCATCCATCCTCTTGAACTGCTGGATCATCATGCCGAGCTGAGGCTCTCTAGCACTGATCCAACTCAGGATAGAACGGAGGTAAAAGTTCTCATTCTGAGAATCAGCTAGCTCCTCTCTCAAGGCAGCTAGAACCTCCACCTGAGACAAGCAGGTCTCACACTCGCTATCTATCTGGACAGACTTCTCGGCTTTCAGCTTAATCAACTCCATTCTAAGAGACAGACAGTTCTCACAGATAGTGGGTGGAACTGACAATGTCTCAAGCTCTAGCCTAGTCTGCGCCAGCTCAGCTCTCATTCTCTCCAAATCACCCAAATGCTCATCGCCCTTGGATTTCAGCTCAGCTAAGGCAGCTAGATGAGATGGGCAATCAACACAGGGTGCGACGACAGTGGCTTGAGCATCTTTCAGCTCCAGCTGAGCGCTTTCAAGCTCAGTGGCCAAAGCGTCCCTCTCATCAACCCTTTCTGTGTACCTGGACTTCAGAGTCGACAGGTCACACAGAAGCACCTCACACTTCGGGCACTCACTGCTATCACCCAAGCAAGGAGAAGAAGATAGACTCTCAATTCTGCCATTGGCTATGGCAAGCTCACTCTCTAACTCATCTATCCTCTTCTTGGCCCCCCTAATCAGTTTTTCCCGATATTTTAACTCCTGACGATTGCTCTCAAGTAAATCAACAATTTCACGTTCATAAGATGATACCCTTTCGTTGTCGTCGTCGTCGGAGTCATCGGAGGAGCTATTCTCTTTATTATCCCCAAGAGCCATTGAGCAGAAGCTCTTGCGGGATCTTCGGCGCTGATGTGAGCGGCTCTTCGGTCTGTTCCCGAAGGCCATGAAGCAAAGGCCCGCTGGATCGTCCTTGTCCTCCCCCTTCCTGATGATGATCTTCTCATCGCTTGAGCTCGATGAAGAGGAAGAAGACGTAGACCGCTTGGAGTAGCTCTTCTCCATCTCAGCGAAGAAGGCCTTGTCGTGCTTCTTGTTCTCTCGCCGGTAGTCCTTCAGGGACTTTCTGAAGAATCTGGTCTTTGGCTTGCCCTTGTTGAAGGAGGAGCTGTTGTGCTTGCCGGAGTCCTGGAAGCCACCACTGGTGCCCTTCTTGTGTCCATTGCGCTTGGGGCAGTCGGCGATGAAGTGTCCTGGATCACCACACTCAAAGCACCCGGATTTTGTGTCGTATCTCTTGAACATTCTTTTGTCATAAACACGACGCACCCGGTTGTTAAAAAGACACAAATCATCATCTCCCAATGACTCAAGCTGGTCCTCAGTGATAGACATCAAAGAGAACCCAACACAACTCACAGAAGAGGGATCAACAGAAGGTGTAGCAAGGGCCAGAGACTTTGATCCAGAGCCAGTGAGATTTGATCTCAACTGGGTATCAACCTCGGTGGCCTTCAGCTTGCTAAACAAATCAGGAATGGTCAAGGTATCATAAGAAGTGCTCTCAATGATAGAGGATACCTTGATCTCCCAGATCTTTGGGTCCAAGGTATGGAGAACCTTGAGCGCCTGTTCGTGATCTAAAACTAACTGAACACCCTCAGCTTTATTGTCCCGAAGCTTGTTTATGATCGACTGAAAACGACCAAACAACGCTTCAACAGATTCACCCGGCTTTTCTGTGAAGTTCTCATATTTACGCCAGTAGGTCTGATAGAGCCGAGCCTTGACTTGGGCTGTCCCCTCATGGTGTGCCTAGAGTGTAGCCCAGATCTCTCTCGCAGTGAAGAGATGGCTCACACGCTCAAATTCAGTGGGACCTAAACCAGAAAACAAGATGTTCACAGCTTTGCTATTGTTCACATGCTGAGTGATGATACCAGGAGTACCACGCTCAGCAACTAGCAATATGACAAACGTAGCGTTAACGCAAATGTCCTAGATGTCCGAGCTTTGGCTCATGAGATAGGCTCGCATGCGAGTCTTCCAATAATTATAGCCATAAGCTTCCAAGGACGGGACCTTGCCAGGAGAAGCCATGATCACTACTGGGGTTTAGAACCGGTTAAGGTATGGAAAAACCCTAACCAAGCTCTGATACCACTTGTAGGACCGAAAGTAGCGACCAGAGGGGGTGAATGGGCGCCTAAAAATTCTTTCGAATCAATGGCCTGTTCCCAACACCCAACGCACCTCAACAGACTAACAGAGAAAAATAAACAGATCAACAGAGCCTCAAAAGATCTAGCCTAAAACAACCGGTGTCCTAATCGAAAAGACACCAACATAGTGCTAATAGGCTGTTTAATTAAAGCATTCAAAACATGGCAGATTAAACTTCACAGAAATAGATCATCACAGCAATTTATCTGAGTGCATGTAAGAAGAGTTGAGAGATTACTGTTCAAGGTTGTCTCATGTTTGGTACTTGACGAAGCCTGTACAGTACGAAGCCTTAGTTGTCGAAGTACGTGTAGTACAGTTCGGTGTAGTGTGTAGCAAACTGCGAAGTCTGCTTTAGTACGAAGTAGCTTCGAAAACAGAACAAAAATATTCGGACAAAACTTCGAATGAGCAGAGACCCTGAAGACTATCGCGAAGTACCTTCGGAAGCAAGACTGTGAAGCTTATACTCCGAAAAGATTACTTCGATGTTCTGAAAACTAAAATGAAGACAAAACAATGTGGGACCCACGCTATAGCACTGAACAGTGATACCTCCGTCTAGACATACTTCGGTAAAACATGATCGAAGCTATCATGCGGGCTTTGAATGGAACAGCGAAGTCCCCACAGAAAATTTGTACGAACTCC
The DNA here is from genome assembly GCA_019279435.1 of Zizania palustris. NCBI lineage: Eukaryota > Viridiplantae > Streptophyta > Magnoliopsida > Poales > Poaceae > Zizania > Zizania palustris. Next base: position 641,313 of record JAAALK010000082.1, read on the forward strand.
CGAAGCTCAAAGTGCTATTCTGTGAAGCTTACGTGAAAAACAGACTTCAAATCTTTGTTCATCTGTCGTTCGAAGCTAACGAGTGAAGTTCCAGGCTAGCAAAGCTCTGAGCTCAGGTCCGAAGGACAATGTCTGAAGAGCAATATATTGTGGGGCCCACACTAAAAAAACTCAGAACAAAGAAAACTTTCACGCAAAGCAAACACGTTCGCAGCACACTTCGCTATGTGCACCAAACTCATCCAACACTTCGTTTTTACCCTTCGAACAGCGAAGTAAAACACAGATCAAGTTGAACTGACAAAGTCATTGATTAAAATACGTGCACACCTAAAAACTCCGGCAAAGAACAGTGAAACCTCCGCAGAAAAATAGTGACACTTGGTCTATCTCATGCAATCTAGCTGCAGGAAGCTATGGCTGAAAGCAAAACAAACCGTGCACAACTCTGATCAAGGAAATGTAGACTGAGTCTACAAAAAGGAACTAGATGCTAGCTTTGCTTGTAGCTAGAACGTGGAAGCCAGAAGCTAGGCTGTAGCTCTAGGCCATAGGCCCTAGAGGCAAGAGAACAGGCTAAGGGAAAAGGAACTAGAACCTAGCAAAAGAGACTAGTCCAGCCTGCAGTTTTCCAAAGCAAATAAATGCACGAAGAAGAACAAGCCAGCCGCACAAACTGAACTGAGTCACAAATAAAATTTGGTGCTCAGAACACAGGGAATCAAAGATTAAACCATCGCATTCATAAGATTGCTACAGGCACGCATACCGAGGCACTAAATAAACAAATCAACAGCAAGGCACGATTGGAGAGACAAGGAGAATAAAAAATTGATCAAGTGATTTCTCGACGTGCCTAGGATGCGGAACCTGACTTGCATGCTATGAGCAATGGCGGCGGAGAAGAACAAAAATGCCATGGGATGAACAAAACCTGGCGGCGCACACACCAGGACAAAAGGGATTGAACTCTGATTTTTGATTAAAGTGAGTTAACCCTAACCCTAGGGATTGGGGCCTATTTATAGGCATCCCAATAAATGGTAAAATGCAGAAATACCCCTAGGGTTTTTTACAGACGCTGAAATAAATGGAAAAGACTAAACTACCCTTAGGATATTTTTACAGACTCGACTGACAGACTGTGGGCCTAGGGACAAAATAGTAAAAACCTAAATAAAGGTAACTTGTCCTGATGCGGAGCTTTCGTAGCAGCTACGGCTTCGCCTCAGAACGGTCAGATCCGAGATCAGCGGTCGTCAGTTTTGCGCCGAAACTGTCAAAGCGTCCACCGTCTTCACACCGAGTACCCGGATTGGGCCGGCCCGATTCCGCAGCTCCCTCAGCCCAGCAATCGCTCGCCGCCCGTTGTAGGACCGAAAGTAGCGACCAGAGGGGGGGTGAATGGGCGCCTTAAAAATTATTTCGAATCAATGGCCTGTTCCCAATACCCAACGCAGCTCAAAAGACTACGCAGCAGAAAATAAACAGAAGGCCTAAGTCTAAAGGTTTCTAACCTAGAAGCAACTGATAATAAACAATGTAAATCTAAAGTAGTGCAACTAGGCAGATGAACAAGTTGTAACAGGCCTAAACTTCTCAATGAAATGATCTAAGTATGTGTAAGATGAGAAGAGAAGTTACTGTCCAAAATTGTCTCCTGTTCGGAACTTGGCGAAGCCCCCTTCGCACGTCGAGGTCTGCTTCGGAGGTTGGTGACGGAGTCTGTCCGAGATGCCGAAGGTGTCACGGTCTAGCCTAGTTCGAAGTGGCAAGATGCGAAGTGTACTTCGGAGCGAAGTACGACAAAGCCGGAGCCTGTTTCGAAGTATGTACCTCGAAGTAAAAGCTTCGAACACAGCTTCGAACCAAGAGCTTCGGAGCAAAGTGACAGAGTCGGAGTCTGCTTCGAAGTGAGCACTTCGAAGACAAAACTTCAAACACAACTTTGATCCGAAAGCTTCGAAGCACAACCTTCGAACAGAAAGCTTCGAACACAACACACAAAAGGACAACCTTCGAACAAAGAAGCGAAGTCTGTCACGTGACAGAAAAACAAGTACGAAGCCTACACTCTATCTTCGAACAGGGAAAGCTTCGGAAGGAGAATCGAAGGCTGACACGCCACAAAGAAATCCAAGCGAAGTCTATCAGAAAAGACAAGCTTCGAACCCTACTTCGAAACCTACCGAAGTGGACTTCGAACAGCTAGATTCTGAGTATGTTGTTCGAAGTATGCGATGTTGTCCGTTCACAAGAATACTTCGAAGCTTATCAACACAGACCGTACACCGAAAATCGAAGTTAGAGCGAAGCCTTCGAAGAAGCTAAGTCGAAGCCTGTCTCACGGAGCTGAGGGGCTTTGAACAGAGAAAGACTTCGCCAGAGACAACCAGAAAAGGTAATAGACCCTGTCAGCTTCGATCAAAAAGTTGTGCAGTAGAAGGTGAAAAGCTGCACAGTACACTGTAGCTGCAGGGAAGTAGTACTACTTGCAACAGCAAGAACTAGTACTACTAGAATGAAGAACACACCCAGCCGAAGCCTCCAAAACCTCAAAAATCACGGGAAAACTTGCAATGCTAATGAAATGAAGCCATTTAAACCTTTGCAGATGCAGCACACAACGAAATAGAGCATTTACTGCAACATTAAAAGCAAGGGATTAAACACAGGGGCAAACACTCCCTGGCGGCGCAAGCAGGGAGTAAAGAGGAGAGAGACAAAGCAAGAGACAAAAAATGACCCAAAGAGTGGATTTGATTTCAGCACAAAGGGGGTAGTCCAAACCCTAGGGATTGGGGTCCTATTTATAGGCAGCCCAACACTAGGAATATTCTACCAGCCCCTTAGGGTTTTTACAGACTCAAAAATAAAGGAAAAGACTCTACTGCCCTTAGGAATTTTTACAGACACAATTGACTGACTGTGGGCCTAGAGTTACAGATGACATATCCGGAAGCTAAGTTTTCGTAGTGACTACGGCTTCTCTTCTGGACAGTCAGATACAGAATCAACGGTTGTCAGTTTTACGCCGAAACTGACAAAGCCTCCACCAGCTTTGCACCAGGTACCCGGATTGGGCCGTCCTTACTCCGCAGCTCTCTCAGCCCGACAATCGCTCACCGCCCGTGTACCTGAGTCAGTCCTGGTCAACAGCCCAGTGGGTCTTCTACTGCTTCTGGCCCATGCACCCGGATTGGGCCAGCCCGACTTCGCAGCCTCCTCTGCCCGACAGTCGCTCGCTGCCCGTGTACCTGAGTCACACGCGGCGCATGAAACAGCAGATCTCTACTCTTCTTCAATCCTCTTTGACTATCGTTGACAATGACTCATCACTTCTGGAGCCATGAGGCCCACGCTATTCAGCATGGCTCCTCAATCTCCCCCTTGATGAGTGCATTGTCAACACTTCTCTGTTCTCAGCTCTTCAGCACCTGCGAACAAATGTGGAAACACGAAAACAAAACACAAGAGAACAAAGAAGAAGAAAAATAAGATAAAAGTTTAACCCTAATGACCAAAAGCCGAACAAAAGCAAGAAGCGGTCATTATGGTTAACCAAAACACAAAAGCTCAAAATGAGTGCGATTTCAGAACAACAAGGATATCAACAGAGTAAGAACTCCCCCTTAAACTCTGATCCCAAATTTTCTCCCCCTTGTTGACAAGTGAACTCATCAAGCACTCAAAAGAGACACAGACTCCCCCTGAAATGCAACTCCCCCTAAAAATATGCAGTGAATGCAATTGGGGTGCAGGTGGAGTGAAGAAAGCATGCTTCTCAGATATGATTGACTGCAAATACAGTATCTAACAGGTATAGCAAAAGAGATACTGTCTAAGACACATGGCATTATCAGTGCAACAGATGATATCTAAAGAAAGTCATTTAGCACGCATTTTTCAGTTTTTGCAAATAAAAGCATCACCACATGTTCCGGTAAACAAGCAAGGTAAAACATGAGATGCAGAAGCTAACTGAAATCTACCAAGTTAAGCATTGTCCACACCAAAGTGCTTCAGCAAACATGTTATCTTTGAGATGTTCAGGTTTTGCAGATTTCCTTTTTTCATTTATGCCAAGGGTTATTTGCATGTCAATCCTTATGCTAACCGACCAAGTCAAGCCTAGGCAAGAACTGGACCATCAGAAGCTTAAGACATTGGTCTTGGCATACACTACACTGTCCTAGTTCATACCAAAGTGCTATGGTAAGCAGTCCAGAACAATGTAATGCGACAAAGCAAACCCACTTGGATCTTTTCAAATTAAGCATAAAAAGGCATGGAATTTTCATTCATTTTTATAGCTCATTTTCCATGTGAAAGCATAAAGATGTCCAAGTTGCATATTTGCATCTAAGTCAGAAACTAGCTACAAGGCATATAACAGATAGCAAGAACATTCAGCCTACGCATGCTAGTTACCAGAGACAATGGTGACCATTTTTTCAATTTTAAAACATAAAAGCCATGCATATGACAGATATCAGACAAATCATTTGAACTGAAGCAAAACATGATCATTGACAAGTAATCAAAAGCATGTACCAGCTAGAATAAGTAAAGCAGTTCAATCATATAACAGAAGCATCTCTAAAGTGTGATATGTGAATATGCAAGATATGAACACACACAAAAAGATTCAAGAAAAGAGTAAAGAAGAAAGAAAACTGACGCAAAATATCCTAGAAAGGATACACAACCCCCAAATCCCCTCGTAAACGCTCAAAAGTAGACTGATCTAGGGGTTTGGTGAAAATGTCAGCCAACTGATGATGGGTATCAACATGAACAAGGTCAATGACACCTTTCTCATATTGATCCCGCAAGAAGTGAAAGCGCACATCAATATGTTTGGTTTTTGAATGAAGACACGAGTTTTTCCCTACACTAATAGCACTAGTGTTGTCGCAAAACAATGGAACCCTGGTAGGAAAGAACAACCCAAAGTCTCGTAGAGTGGAAATCATCCAAACCATCTGTGAGCAGCAGCTGGCAGCAGCTACATACTCAGCCTCTGTGGTCGAAAGAGCAACTCCAGATTGCTTTCGAGAAGACCAAGATACAAGGGAAGAACCAAGAAACTGGCAAGTACCGGAAGTCGACTTGCGATCCAACCGGCACCCACCAAAGTCAGCGTCCGAAAAGCCAGATAAATCAAGAGATGATGATGCTGAATAATAAAGACCAAGATCAGGCGCATAGGTGAGATACCTGAAAATGCGCTTGACAGCCTGCCGGTGAGACGCGCGTGGTGAAGACTGAAAACGCGCGCAAAGTCCCACGGCGAACTGTATGTCCGGTCTTGTTGCCGTTAAGTACAACAGCGAACCGATCATCCCTCGAAACTCTCTCTCATTGACCTTGACACCGCTCTCGTCCTTGTCCAAACCCCCAGAAGTACCCATCGGGGTCATCTGCGGCTTCAATTCACCACCAAAGTCAAATTTCTTAAGCATATCACGAGTGTACTTACCTTGGTGGATGAAGGTGCCGTCCTTGGTCTGCTTGATCTGGAGCCCTAAAAAGTACTTGAGCTCACCCATGAGGCTCATCTTAAACTCACTGTGCATCTGCTCAGAAAACTTGGACACAAGAGAATCAGTAGTACCGCCAAAGATAATATCATCCACGTAAATCTGAGCAACTAAAAAATCTGAAGCATCTCTGAGCAAGAAAAGAGTTTTGTCCACAGAACCCATCACAAAGCCCTTCCCCAACAAAAATTGCTTTAACCGGTCATACCAAGCCCTGGGGGCTTGCTTCAACCCGTATAAAGCTTTATGCAACTTGAAAGCATGCCGAGGAAACTTAGGGTTCTCAAAACCGGGGGGTTGCCTAACATAAACCTCCTCTTCTATGTACCCGTTCGGAAAAGCACTCTTAACATCCATTTGAAAAAGCTTAAAACCCTTCGAAACGGCAAAAGCTAGAAGAATACGAATGGACTCAAGACGGGCAACAGGAGCGAAGGTTTCTTCAAAGTCAATACCTTCCTTCTAGCAATAACCCTGGGCAACTAGTCGAGCCTTGTTGCGCACCACAACCCCATCTTCACCTTGTTTGTTCTTGAACACCCACTTGGTGCCTATGGGGTTGCATCCTGGTGGCGGCTCAACCAATGTCCAAACCCGATTGCGGACAAAATTCTCAAGCTCTTCTTGCATAGCATTAATCCATTTAGAATCAGAAAGAGCATGAGAAACATCTCTGGGCTCAAAAGATGCAACAAACGCAGATTCCGCAAACACAGCAAGAGAGGCAGAAGAACGCAAAGTTCTCTCAGTCAAATCACCTATGATGAGCTCTGAGGGATGGTCACGCTGAACTGCTCGGGTTCCCTGGTGATCTGAAGTCACCTCACCGGAGTCAACAGCTGGCACCTCTGGACTCGACTGAGGGGGCTCGATCGAAGTGGAAGAAGTGATCAGAGGTCCGCCCTCATCATCAGTCGAAGTCACAGAAGGTGTGGGCTCTGCGGGGGATGCAGAAGGCCCACCCTCTACAGCAGTTGGAGTATCCTCATCTTCCTCAAAGATGGACTCTCCGAGCTCATCATCACCAGAAAGCTCAAAAGAAGGAGTCAAAGAAGGCAAGGACTCATCAAAGGAAACCTCACAAGTCTCGACAAGCAGCTGGGATTCGAGGTTCCAAACACGGAAGCCTCGAGAATGCAATGCATAACCAAGAAAAACACCATCCCAGCAACGAGACTCAAACTTGTCCAAATGCCCTCCCTTCTTGAGCACAAAGCACTTGCAGCCAAACGCTCGCAAGTGGCTCACCTTGGGCTGTCTGCCAAACCGCAACTCATATGATGTCTTACCAATGTAAGCTCTAAGAAAAATACGGTTGGCCAGATAGCAAGCCGTGTTCATGGCTTCAGCCCAAAACCGCCTAGGAGTCCTGTGCTCATCGAGCATCGTCCTGGCCATCTCAACTAGCGTGCGGTTCTTTCGTTCCACAACGCCATTCTGTGGGGGAGTGTAAGGAGAAGAAAACTGATGATCCAGACCCTGATCACTACAGAAACTGACGAACTGAGAGTTCTTGAACTCAGAGTCGTTGTCGGAGCGAATTGCTCGCATCCGACCATTGTTCTCATTCTTCAGCTTCAAAATCAGGTCATGGACAAATTGAAAAGTTTCATCCTTAGACTCCAAAAAGAAAACCCACGAGAATCGAGAAAAGTCGTCAACAATCACAAGTGCATACCACTTCCCACGGACTGAGCGTACCCGAGCTGGACCTACAGTGTCCAAATGTAAAAGCTCGCCTGGATACGAAGTCATCACCTGAGTCACAGGTGAATGAGAAGCGGCAACCATTTTCCCATGACGACAGGGATGACAAACTAGATCCTTCTCCATTTTAAGCTTGGGCAATCCTCGGATGAGGTCCATAGAGCTTAACCTGACTAGCAGATCAAAACTCAAATGACCTAACCTCCTATGCCACTTCCAGAGCTCAGAAGAAGATCCAGCAATCAAACAGCGAGAAGGGCCAAAAGAACTTGAGAAGTCAATTCGAAAAACTTTACCGAAGGGTAAAATCTGACAAACCAAAGACCCTCTAGAATCAACCACAAAAGAATTGCCCTTCTTAAAACGCACTTCCAAACCATCCTCAAGAAGTTGCGACACAGAGATTAAATTAAAGTTCAAATTTTTAACCAAAGCAACATTCTTTAAAGAGAAATGATCTGAAATGCTTATTGAGGCTATGCCACTTACTTTCCCTTGACCGCTGTTCCCGAACGTGATATATTCTTTGGAGCTCGGGGGAGTGAGACTGGAGAACCATCTGCGATGTCCCGTCATGTGGCGAGAGCATCCTGAGTCCATAATCCAAACATCCTCCAATCCCCGGTCCTGCACAATCAATGTCTGTAAGTGGGAGCAAATGGTCCGGCACCAGGTTTAGCAAAAGAGCTAAACCAGTGTCGAGCCATCTGCTCAAAAGATGGAAAGCGAAAACCATCAAAAAGGTTTGGACCAAAACGCGGCTCAAAGCGTGGTCCTCGGTTCTTCCTAACCCTGCGGCCACGAGGTCCAGAACCGTAGCCAACACGGTCTGGAACTCTGCCAGAACGAACACCACCAACTGGAGCACGGGCAAGAAAGCCGTCTCCGCTACCACCACCTACACGACGCGGCCTGGCCTCCAGCCTCTCCCCGCGCCGAGGAACACGCAGTCTACCACCCTGCTGGTAGAACTGCTCCTGATCACTACGAGCCCTCTCTGCTCTCTCAACCCGCTTCCTCCTGAAGCAAAACTCCGCAAGATGCCCATCTTTCTGACAGTACTCACAATGATAGGTAGGCTTCTTGGGATGTGGTTGAGGCTTGGGGTTCTTGGGCTTAGTGGTGATTGGTTTTGTCTTCTTGGGCTGAGAGGGTCCAGGAAGAGAGTCTAGAGAAGAGTGGAGGTGTTTGGTTGGAGCTTTGGGTGGTTCATGGATCACTCCATCCTTGGGCTGACAAGCCTGGGAAGACTCAGTGGAGTGAGTCTTGGGATACCTCTGCTCTGGAGTCATTTTACTCCACTCCACTGCCCGATTGATGGCACTCTCAAAGTCAGCCTTGGTGTAGGTGTAACCTACCCCAAACCCATCCTGCCTCTTGAACTGCTGGATCATCATGCCAAGCTGTGGCTCTCTGGCACTGATCCAACTCAGGATAGACCGGAGGTAAAAGTTCTCATTCTGAGAATCTGCTAGCTCCTCTCTCAAGGAAGCTAGAACCTCCACCTGAGACAAGCAGGTCTCACACTCACTCTCTACTTGAACAGACTTTTCAGCTTTCAGCTTGATTAGCTCCATTCTAAGAGACAGACAGTTCTCACAGACAGTGGGTGGAACTGACAATGTCTCAAGCTCTAGCCTAGTCTGCGCAAGCTCAGCTCTCAACCTCTCTAAATCACCCAAATGTTCATTACCCTTGGATTTCAGCTCAGCTAAGGCAGCTAGATGAGATGGCCAATCAACACAGGGTGCGACGACAGTGGCTTGAGCATCTTTCAGCTCCAGCTGAGCGCTTTTAAGCTCAGTGGCCAAAGCGTCCTTCTCATCAACCCTTTCTGTGTACCTGGACTTCAGAGTCGACAGGTCACACAGAAGCACCTCACACTTCGGGCACTCACTGCTATCACCCAAGCATGGGGAAGAAGATAGACTCTCAATTCTACCGTTAGCTACGGCAAGCTCACTCTCTAACTTGTCTATCCTTTTCTTAGCCCCCCTAAGCAGTTTCTCCCGATACTTCAACTCCTGACGATTGCTCTCAAGTAAATCAACAATTTCGCGCTCATAAGATGATACCTTGCTGTCGTCGTCGTCGGAGTCATCGGAGGAGCTCTTTTCTTCTCTATCCCCAAGAGCCATTGAGCAGAAGCTCTTGCGGGATCTTCGGCGCTGGCGTGAGTGGCTCTTCGGCTTGTCTCCGAAAGCCATGAAGCAGAGGCCCGCCGGATCGTCCTTGTCCTTCCCCTTCCTGATGGCGATCTCCTCATCGCTTGAGCTCGATGAAGAGGAAGAAGTTGTGGACTACTTGGAGTAGCTCTTCTCCATCTCGGCGAAGAAGGCCTTGTCGCGCTTCTTGTTCTCTCGCCGGTAGTCCTTCAGGGCCTTCTTGAAGAAACGAGTCTTCGGCTTGCCCTTGTTGAAGGAAGGGCTCTCATGCTTGCCGGAGTCGTGGAAGCTGCTGCCGGTACCCTTCTTGTATCCATTGTGCTTGGGGCAGTCGGCGATGAGGTGTCCTGGATCACCACATTCAAAGCATCCGGATTTTGTGTCGTGTCTTTTGAACATTCTCTTATCATAGACACGACGCACCCGGTTGTTAAAGAGACACAAATCATCATCTCCCAACAACTCAAGCTGGTCCTCAGTGATAGACATCAAGGAGAACCCAGCACAGCTCACAGCAGAGGGATCAACTGAAGGTGTAGCAAGGGCCAGGGATTTTGATCCAGAACCAGTGAGATTTGATCTCAATTGGATATCTACCTCAGTGCCCTTCAGCTTGCTAAATAACTCAGAAATGGTCAAGGTATCGTAAGAAGTGCTCTCAACGATAGAAGATACCTTGATCTCCCAGACCTTTGGGTCCAAGGTATGAAGAACCTTGAGCGCCTGCTCGTGATCTGAGACTAGCTGAGCACCCTCAGCCTTGTTATCCCGAAGCTTGTTAATGATCGACTGAAAGCGACCAAACAAAGCCTCAACAGATTCACCCGGCTTCTGTGTGAAATTCTCATATTCACGCCGGTAGGTCTGATAGAGCCGAGCCTTGACCTGTGCTGTTCCCTCATGGTGTGCCTTGAGGGTAGCCCAGATCTCTCTCGCAGTGGAGAGATGACTCACATGCTCAAACTCAGTGGGACCTAAACCAGAAAACAAAATGTTCACAGCCTTACTGTTTCTCAGATGCTGAGCAATGATACCAGCAGTACCATGCTCGGCGCAAAATGACAAATGTGGTGTGAACACAAATGTCCCATATGTCCGAACACTAGCTCATGAGATAGGCTCGCATGCGAGTCTTCCAATAATTATAGCCATAGGCTTCCAAGGACGGGACCTTGGCAGGAGACGTCATAGTCACTACTGGGGTTTAGAACCGGTTAAGGTATGGAAAAACCCTAACCTAGCTCTGATACCACTTGTAGGACCGAAAGTAGCGACCAGAGGGGGGGTGAATGGGTGCCTTAAAAATTCTTTCGAATCAATGGCCTGTTCCCAATACCCAACGCACCTCAAAAGACTACGCAGCAGAAAATAAACAGAAGGCCTAAGTCTAAAGGTTTCTAACCTAGAAGCAACTGATAATAAACAGTGTAAATCTAAAGTAGTGCAACTAGGCAGATGAACAAGTTGTAACAGGCCTAAACTTCTCAATGAAATGATCTAAGTATGTGTAAGATGAGAAGAAAAAGTTACTGTCCAAAATTGTCTCCTGTTCGGAACTTGGCGAAGCCCCCTTCGCACGTCGAGGTCTGCTTCGGAGGTTGGTGACGGAGTCTGTCCGAGATGCCGAAGGTGTCACGGCCTAGCCTAGTTCGAAGTGGCAAGATGCGAAGTGTACTTCGGAGCGAAGTACGACAAAGCCGGAGCCTGGTTCGAAGTATGTACCTCGAAGTAAAAGCTTCGAACACAGCTTCGAACCAAGAGCTTCGGAGCAAAGTGACAGAGTCGGAGTCTGCTTCGAAGTGAGCACTTCGAAGACAAAACTTCGAACACAACTTTGATCTGAAAGCTTCGAAGCACAACCTTCGAACAGAAAGCTTCGAACACAACACACAAAAGGACAACCTTCGAACAAAGAAGCGAAGTCTGTCACGTGACAGAAAAACAAGTACGAAGCCTACACTCTATCTTCGAACAGGGAAAGCTTCGGAAGGAGAATCGAAGGCTGACACGCCACAAAGAAATCCAAGCGAAGTCTATCAGAAAAGACAAGCTTCGAACCCTACTTCGAAACCTACCGAAGTGGACTTCGAACAGCTAGATTCTGAGTATGTTGTTCGAAGTATGCGATGTTGTCCGTTCACAAGAATACTTCGAAGCTTATCAACACAGACCGTACACCGAAAATCGAAGTTAGAGCGAAGCCTTCGAAGAAGCTAAGTCGAAGCCTGTCTCACGGAGCTGAGGGGCTTCGAACAGAGAAAGACTTCGCCAGAGACAGCCAGAAAAGGTAATAGACCCTGTTAGCTTCGATCAAAAAGCTGTGCAGTAGAAGGTGAAAAGCTGCACAGTACACTGTAGCTGCAGGGAAGTAGTACTACTTGCAACAGCAAGAACTAGTACTACTAGAATGAAGAACACACCCAGCCGAAGCCTCCAAAGCCTCAAAAATCACGGGAAAACTTGCAATGCTAATGAAATGAAGCCATTTAAACCTTTGCAGATGCAGCACACAACGAAATAGAGCATTTACTGCAACATTAAAAGCAAGGGATTAAACACAGGGGCAAACACTCCCTGGCGGCGCAAGCAGGGAGTAAAGAGGAGAGAGACAAAGCAAGAGACAAAAAATGACCCAAAGAGTGGATTTGATTTCAGCACAAAGGGGGTAGTCCAAACCCTAGGGATTGGGGTCCTATTTATAGGCAGCCCAACACTAGGAATATTCTACCAGCCCCTTAGGGTTTTTACAGACTCAAAAATAAAGGAAAAGACTCTACTGCCCTTAGGAATTTTTACAGACACAACTGACTGACTGTGGGCCTAGAGTTACAGATGACATATCCGGAAGCTAAGTTTTCGTAGTGACTACGGCTTCTCTTCTGGACAGTCGGATACAGAATCAACGGTTGTTAGTTTTACGCCGAAACTGACAAAGCCTCCACCAGCTTTGCACCAGGTACCCCGATTGGGCCGGCCCGACTCCGCAGCTCTCTCAGCCCGGCAATCGCTCACCGCCCGTGTACCTGAGTCAGTCCTGGTCAACAGCCCAGTGGGTCTTCTACTGCTTCTGGCCCATGCACCCGGATTGGGCCAGCCCGACTTCGCAGCCTCCTCTGCCCGACAGTCGCTCGCTGCCCGTGTACCTGAGTCACACGCAGCCCATGAAATAGCAGATCTCTACTCTTCTTCAGTCCTCTTTGACTATCGTTGACAATGACTCATCACTTCTGGAGCCATGAGGCCCACGCTATTCAGCATGGCTCCTCACCCGTGTACCTGAGTCAATCCCGGTCAACAGCCCAGTGGATCCTCTACTGCTCCTAGCCCATGTACCCGGATTGGGCCAGCCCGACTTCATGGCCTCCTCTGCCCGACAGTCGCTCGCTGCCCGTGTACCTGAGTCACACGCGGCCCAGACGCATCAGGTCTTCTCTCTCTTTTCAGTCCTCTTTGACTATCGTTGACAATGACTCATCACATCTGGAGCCATGAGGCCCACGCTATTCAGCATGGCTCCTCACCAGGAATGCCTCCCCAGCATGAAATCGAATTCAGAATCTAACTTGTCCCCGGGACCACTCCAATCTCCAAGCGCCCATACCGGATGGCCGCCAATGAATTAGCCGAGGTCAAGAGCAACATCGAAGACCTGGAGCAGAAAGGGTATATCCGACCGAGTACCTCACCCTGGGGTGCACCGGTCATCTTCGCTATGAAGAAGGACAAGACCAAAAGGATGTGCGTGGACTATAGAGCCTTGAACGACGTAACCATCAAGAACAAGTACCCATTGCCTCAGATCGACGACCTGTTCGATCAACTAAAGGGATCCTCGGTGTTTTCCAAGATTGACCTCAGGTCAGGTTATCAGCAGTTAAGGATTAGAGAAGAGGACAAACCCAAGACTGCCTTCACCTCTCGCTATGAACTCTATGAGTATACTGTGATGTCGTTCGGACTCACGAATGCCCCGACCTTTTTCATGAACATGATGAACAATGTTTTCATGGAGTTCTTGGATAAGTTCATCGTGGTATTCATCGACGGTATCCTCGTCTACTCCAAGACAAAGGAAGAGCATGAAACTCACCTCCGTCTGACCCTCAGAAAGCTAAGGGAACAACAATTGTACGCCAAATACAGCAATTGCGAATTTTGGTCGTCTGAGGTAAAGTTCCTCGGTCATGTCATATCTGCTGGAGGAATAGCAGTGGACCCAACCACCGTGGAAGCAGTGACCAACTGGCTGTAGCCCATGACCGTGACCGAGATCCGGGACTTTCTCGGATTGGCCGGATACTACCGCCGATTCATCGAGAATTTTTCGAAGATCGCCAAGCCTATGACCAGACTGCTACAGAAAGAAGTGAAGTTTGAATGGACCCTAGATTGCGAGGAAAGCTTCCAAACCCTCAAGAAGAAGCTCGTGTAAGCCCCAATCCTAACCCTGCCAGACATCCAGAAAGACTTTCCACGTCTACTGCGATGCTTCTCGCCAAGGTTTGGGATGTGTCTTGATGCAAGAGGGGAAGGTGATATCCTACGCCTCCCGACAGCTAAGACCTCATGAGCTGAACTACCCAAGCCACGACCTAGAGTTGGCAGCCGTGGTTCATGCCTTGAAGATATGGAGACATTACCTTGTGGGGAATTGGTGTGAGGTCTTCACCGACCACAAGAGCCTCAAGTATATATTCACTCAACCAGACCTAAACCTCAGACAAAGGAGATGGTTGGAACTGATCAAGGATTACGACTTGGGCATCCATTATCATCCAGGCAAGGCAAATGTGGTGGTAGACGCCCTTAGTCTAAAAGAGTACTGCAATGCCATCATGATTCAGGACTAGGCCCCTTTGCTATACAAGGAGATGGAAAGGCTGAATTTAGGGATCACCACCCGAGCGTACCTCGCTGCCCTGGAGTCTAGGCCTATCTTGATAGACCAGATCCGAGAAAAGCCGAAGGAAGACCCGAACATCTTGGAGATCCAACAGAACATGCGGAAGGGTAAAGCCCTCGGATTTTTCGAGGACGAGCATGGTACCATCTGGTTCGGAAACTGGATATGCATACCCGACAAGCCTGAGTTGAAGACCCTCATCCTTCAAGAATCCCACGATACTCTATACTCCATTCATCCCGGGAGTACAAAGATGTATCAAGACCTGAAGGAGAAATATTGGTGGGTCAGCATGAAGAGAGAAATAGCTGAGTATGTGGCCAAGTGTCACACATGCCGGTGAGTCAAGGCAGAGCATCAAAGGCCTGTCGAACTTTTGCAACCTCTCAAGGTCCCCGAATGAAAGTGGGAAGAGATAGGAATGGACTTCATCACTGGACTGCCCAGGACCCAAGTTGGCCATTATTCTATTTGGGTGATCATCGATCGACTCACCAAGGTGGCTCATTTCATCCCCGTCAAGACAACTTACACCATCGCCAAATTGGCCGAGTTGTACATGACCCGGATCATGTGCCTTCACGGAGTTCCAAAGAAGATCGTATCTGACCATGGGAGTCAGTTTACCTCCATGTTTTGGAAGAACCTTCAAGAGGAACTCGGCACCGGCTGAACTTTAGCACCGCCTATCATCCACAGACCGATGGTCAAACCGAAAGGGTCAACTAAATACTGGAGGATATGCTTAGAGCTTGCGCTCTAGATTTTGGCGGAATGTGGGACAAGAACTTGCCCTATGTGGAGTTCTCCTACAACAACAGCTATCAGGCCAGCCTGGAAATGTCCCCGTTCGAAGCACTTTACGGGCGTAAGTGCAGAACATCGTTGCTCTGGGATCAGACCAGAGAGTCGCAGCTGTTTGGGACAGATATACTTAGAGAAGCTGAAGAGAAGGTAAAGATCATAAGGGATCGATTAAAGATAGCCCAGTCCCGACAAAAAAGCTACGCCGATAACCGTCGAAGAGACCTAACCTTTGAGGAGGGTGATTATGTCTATCTCCGAGCCACTCCCCTCTGTGGCACTCAAAGGTTCAACATGAAAGGCAAGCTAGCACCCCGCTACGTCGGACCCTTTCAGATCCTCCGACGGCAAAGAGAAGTGGCATATCAACTTGAGCTGCCTCCATCATTGGCAGGAGTTTATGATGTGTTCCACGTCTCTCAGCTGAAGAAGTGTCTTCGTGTGCCCGCCGAGCAAGCCGATCTCCAACAACTCAACGTCCTAGAAGATTTGACCTACATCGAGAAACCCATCAAGATCTTGGAAACCAAGGAAAGGGTAACCAGGAGCCGTATAGTTCGCTTCTGCAAGGTTCACTGGGACAACCACCCCGCCGAAGAAGCTACATGGGAAAAAGAAGACAAACTGAAAGCCCAATACCCTGAACTGTTCGAGTAGCGATCCAATCTAGAGGATGAGATTCTTTTTAAGGGGATAGGTTTGTAACACCCCAAATTTTCAAAGGAATAAAAATATTATTTAATCCAATTTCCTGAAATTTATTATTTTGGAAATACCTTTAATGCCCTCCTTCACCATTTTGAACTACAACCTATATGAAATGGCCAAACCAGGAGCTGAAAATTTTTATGTATGATCCTAAGGCTAAGATATATTTTTGAGAATTTTTACAATTTTTATCAACCTTGGAAGTAGCCCTAAGATTTTAATCTATTTTCTGTAATTATTTTTATTCAGAAATGTTCTGAAACAGTAGCGGGCCCTCCCTTCCCTTTCTCTCTCTCCCGGCCGGCCCAACCCACTCCTTGTCGCGCACCCCGTCTGACCGCTGGACCCCACCAGTCAGTGGCTCCCTCTCCCTTCGCGCACGCACCCGACAGCCCAACCCCACCTGTCGGTGCCAACCAGCTCACTCCCTCGGTCGAGCCCGACCCCACTCGCCAGTCTCCTCGCTCATGCGCTCGCGCTCGCTGGCCAGTGGCCCCCACCTATCGGACCCATCGTCTACCTCGCGCCACCGCCCCCAAATCACGCTGGCCGATGACCCCCGCCTCGGATCCGCCTCGCTGGCACCCCCTCTTAAATCCGTCACCATTAAACGGTCCCCCGCGCCCGACCGACCGTTTCCCCTCGTTAATCCTCACGATTATGCCCCGGGATCATGCTGCGCATGCATGGTCGAGCCCTCGCCGGCGAGTTAAGTCCCTCCCTCGGCTTTCCTTGCATGCGAGCTCCGCCGGTGACCCTATTTAACCCCCCTGACCATCCGCGTTTGATCCCCCACGCTCACTCGCTGCGAGAATGAACAAAACGCCCTCACTTCGGTTTTTAGCTCACCACTGCCGCCCACACTCCAGCCGCCACTCGCCGTCGCTGGAACCCTTCTCTGTCCATGCTGACCGCACCTCCATGACCGCCAAGGCCATCCCGACCTCGGCCACCCCTCCATCGACACCGAACCCCGCCAGATCACCATCGCCGACCAGGACCCGAACGACCTCGCCGCCTCCTCTCGTCGCCAGCCTCGCTCCGTCGACCTCGGACCACCGCAAGGGTACCCTCATGTTCCCCTTAGTTCCCTCGTTACGTATTTAGCCTTAGTTAGGACGGATAGCCCTCGTCGTCACCGGAATCGCTCGTCGTCGCGTCGCCGGAGTCGGGGAAGACGGGTACTTTACCCCCCCAACATGTGTAGTGCCGGATTCGATCTTGGTCGCACGATCTCGATCTGACGGCATGGAATAGGACCTTTACGCTGTTTAATCTCACGCGTCCATCTGGTCAAAGCGGTACCGAGCGTTGTGAGCCGTTGATCGCAACTTAACGCCCCGCCTCGCCCTCGCGGGTTGGATCTGGATCCAACGGTCCAGATTGGGCCGGACCACGCGCACAGTGCGCGGGTTCACTGTGGGCCTGGCTCACCGTGGACCCGAGGTGATTTAAATTTAAAAATAAATTCCAGAAACTATTTTAAACTTGTAAAATTCATATCTGGCGCATTTTAACTTCAAAAATTACCATTCCAATTTCAGAAAATTTGTAATATTATTCTCTTCATGTTCATTCAATAAAAACAGTATGTTTACTTTGGATTTTTCATGTTTATTTAAATAGGTATTCAATTGCCCTTAGGGTAAAAATGTAAATTTAATTATTTAAATTTCAGTAAAGTTTGTATTTATTTCTTTCTGTTCGTATACTGAAAACCACTAAATTGCCCATGAACCTTCCATTATTAAATTAATTAGAAAGCTTAAAATGAGATTACTCACATTCAAAACCCTTTTTACAAAAGACTACATTTCATTATTATTCCTTTTAAATTATTTATAAAATAAATTTCAGAAACTTAACAACTTGATTTCCTTTGAATTAAACCAATTTAAACCTATGTGCGTGTTGTGTGATTTTATATCATTTAATTGAATGTGGTATTTATTTCATTTTACTTTATTTATATTGGGAAGACTACGACGCCATCGAGGAGCCGGAATTTTACCCGGAAGTTCCTCCCTCCCCATTCGCTAAACAAGGCAAGTCACCAAACCAACCTTTTGAGCATATTGAACCCATGTTTTATTAAACTATCGCTAAAACACATAGGCTATACATGCATTAGTTCAATGAAAACCCTTACAATATATTTATTTAGGATCCCCCGACCTTGATGTTCAACCCAAGCCATGCTATCTCGCTTAACCTCCTTGTCACCATATGATTAGTCTTATTAGCTAGTATCCAATGTATTGACATGATTGCTAAAGGATAAAATGAGTCGTAGCAAAAATTGTTCTACTATATGATCCCCGTTACTTCTTATCCTTGGAATTCTATTGGTGATGAGTTGTGGTTGTGAGTGAATGCATGGTGGGTTCTGGGTGCAAGCTAGGGCATTGGTCGGTAGCACCCGGGGCACTATAAGGACCGGTCTGCGGGATCCGTTGCAATACACTTCCGTACTAACCACAAGTCTAATTGGTAAGTCCTAACTAAGGTATGGAGTGTCCAAACCGAGGCCACCATTTGGAGATGGGTCAAGCAGCACCTGCGGGTGGCTTGTACCGACGTGGCGCAAAAGGGGGTGCGACGTTAGCCGGGATGCGGCCCGGCGTGCCGGCGAAAGCTAGAGCGGGTGGTTATCGCTTGGAGCATTTCATGCCGAGTTTTTGGCACGAGTTCCCGTGGTATCGGTCATCTCGTTTGGGATTAGTGCGTGCCTTGTTGGTACAGTAGTACATCTCTAATCAGAGTCTTAAATCTTTTCGAAAAGCCGAGCCCACGGTCAAGGGCAGGTTGCGTGACATCCCACAGTTAGATTACTTTTGATATGCATGTGCATGATGGTTTGACATGTAAGGACTATTGTGTGAGGAGGTAAAACATACTCTTCGAGTTAGATGATATTATTGTTGTTCATGTTTACTTTCCGCATGATAAATCTTGACTACATTAACTGGAATAACTGAAAATGTACTTTTCCGCACTTTTAGCCAATTATCCTTCCTTTGTTATTACCTTGCATTATTACCTGCATTTGTGGTGGCTTGTTGAGTACTTTTTGTACTCATACCCGTTGAACACCACAGAGGATGCCTATTATGAAGACGGTCTGGAGTAGCGACCCAGTCAACTGAAAAGATCTTGAAGAAGGCATTCGTCATGCATTTCAATTATTTTTATTACTGTTTTTATTAAACTCTGATGTAATAAATATGGTCTGCGTACCATGAATATTGTCGTATGTACGATTGTCGCATGATGAACCTCTTGTATTATTGTTTTTCACATGAAATTCAATAATGTTCCGATTTCGATAAATCGGGGCGCCACAATGGGCACATGGGACCATTCTGGCATTCCCTCCGCGGAACTCGAAGTCCCAATGTGCCCTACTTCGCGGACGTATTCACGTCGCTGCCTCATGGACATGTTACCGAGGGTCCCCCCTCCAGTGATGGGCAGGACCACTCGCTTGCCGCGGTCTTGTGGGTCTTCCTACTTCAGTGGTGGCATAATGTTGGCCACCGGAAGTCGCATTGGGGCTTCGGGGACACCGGCTCAGGCCACGATTTGCACAGGTTCCAATCGTGCCGCTGGTGGGGCTCGATCTGAAGTACCCCTCCTGGTAATTCGCCCTAGGTAGTCGCCCCAAATGGATAACACTGCCTTGCAGTCCTTTGTGTCATGGCTTCTATTGTCGCCATGCACGCAGCAGAAAAAACTCTGGCGCCTGCCAAGTACTTTTTGTTCAGGCTTTGGCGCTCCAGCCTTGAAGCCTTGTGCTTGTTGATAATTGGCAGGTGCCTTCATAACGGAAGGTGCGATGCTCAGAACCTCCGAATGGAAATGCTTCTTTCCTCGCCCGTGATCGCTGAAGGGATTGTCTTGAGGGGGTTGCAGTGGAGCTGATGCTTTGGGCTCCATCTTCACTTCTCGGAGGGCTGGTGCAGGTGCTATGGCTCGTCGATTACGCCATTAGTTGTGCCTCGAATGACACAGGCTGTCGATGGAGCTTGCTGAGGAGATCGGGGTTTAGCACCCCTTTGCGGGCGGCGTCGACTACCGAAGAGGTAGACAAGCCCTTTATCTGTGACTTGGTGTGGGCGAAGCGCATGAAGTATTCTCGAAGCATTTCCCCTGCTCACTGCTTCACCTAAAACAAGCTCCCTGTTGACATCAGAGCTACAAAGGTACCTTGGAAGTTGCTCACAAACTTCCTCTTCAACTGCTCCCAAGAACTGATCGATCCTGGCTTCAAAGACTAGAACCACCCGAGGGCCACGCCTTCGAGAGCGAGGGGGAAACATTTTGCCATAGTGTTGCGCACCCCTCCGCTTGCTTCTATCGCCAGGGGGTATGAACGAGCAAACTCTCCGGGGTCTGACCCGCCGGAGTACTTGTGCAACTTCGAGGCCTTGAACCTGGTATCGAAAGGCACCCTTTGCAAGTCTGAATGTAGCGGAGACTCATCGTTGAAAGATGCGTTTTCAGCCTCCTCCGAGACTTGAACAGCTTCGGGAAGGTTGAGAGCATCACCGTCTTGGGGCCCTTCTGGAGTCTCGGTGGAGGCTTGGGAGCGGAGGCGATCAGTGGCCTCTTGCATCTATCTAGCCACTTCCTCCTGAAGCCTCGCTAACTGAGTAGCCTCAGCTCCAGGAAGGTCTTCGTCTTCGTCGGAGGGTAGCTCCGGGTCTCGGGAACTGACATAATCAGTTTGGAGCACCGTAGGAGGAGCCCGAGGGCCCCTGGGCACTTGACGCCCGGCGACACCCTCGGGAATCATTGGAACAGCTGAGGGCCCGGCTCCGTTGGTCCAAGGGGACCTTCGAAGAGGACCCGAGGCTTGGCTTCGCTTCGGAGGCATAGCTAGTAACGGAGAGGTCCGAAGACCGAGGACTTCGATTGGTTTGGGAAGGTGAGGGAAGGCCTTCGAACCACACTAGGAAGCCTCTTACCGAAGGGTGCGCGTAATCTTGGGACTCTGAGGCTCCCTCCGTTAGTGTTCTTCGAAGTGCAGTCAGCAGTAGAGAACAAGCTTCTAGAACTTGGTTCCCCACGGACGGCGTCAACTGTTAGCGTAAAAGATTACGCTAACAGGTTCTCTGAGATCAAGAACAGACAAATAGTGAATTCGTGTTTAAGAACTACCTCAAGCCTCCGAATGGATAATAGCTTAATTAGTCTGAATATGTGTATTAAAATAGCTGAGTATTCGATCCTCATTACAGGGTAAGGAGGGGGGTATTTATAGGCAAAAACATCTAAGGAAAAGACCTATTTACCCCTTGATTACAACCGACATAGTGGAAACTATTCGGTACCTTGAACAGGGTTAAAATGGTAAAATCTACCCAAGGCAAGTGGATAAGCCAAACGTCTTATCTATCCTATCGTTTGGCTCTGAAGCCTCATATCTTGCGGAGGGTTCCTTCAGATTGTAGATCGAAGCACCCTTCGGCTTAACGACTCCTCCACCTTCGAGTATGAGCCCATCAGCTCCGAAGCTGGTAAGTCTTTTTTAACTGTTAACCTCTAAGTCCTGAAAGTGAAGCATTTTCCCTCAACAGTAATATTACACCAAATTAGGATGATTGGTCACGTAGTTGAACCTTTTTGTTCCGGAAGAGATGTTTTGATTCTTACAAGTTACGGATGTCGTCTATTTCATAGAGTTTTAGTCCAGAATGGAAATGCTAGAAACACATAACTTGGTACAGTTACACAATATTACGTTGATTGGGCACATTTTTGAACCTTTTGTTCCGGAAGTGAAGTTTTAATTCTTGCAAGTTACGGGTTCTGTCTATTTCACAAACTTTATGTTCAGAATGGAAATTCTTGGAACGCATCACTTTGGTACTATTACACAATATTGCGACCATTGAGCATGGTTTTGAACCTTTTGTTCCAGAAGCGAACTTTTGATTTCTTGCATGTTACGAGTGCTGTCTTTTTAAGAACATTCGTGTGAGGAACGAAAACGTTAGAAACACATCCTTTGGTACTACTACACAATATTTCGATGATTAGGCACATTTTTGAATCTTTCGTTCTAGAAGCGAAGTTTTGATTCTTGCAAGTTACGGGTGCCGTATATTTCGCAAACTTTGTGTTCAGAATGGAAATGCAAGAAACGCATCACTTGGTACTATTACATCATATTACATTGATTGGGCACGTTTTTGATCTTTTTGTACTGGAATCAAACTTTGATTCTTGAATGATACAAATGGCATCTATTTCGCAAAATTCGTGTCTGTAATGGAAACGTTAGAAGCACATTCTTTGGTACTATTACACAATATTGCGATGATTGAGCATGGTTTTGAACCTTTTGTTCTGGACGCGAACATTTTATTCTTGCATGTTACGAGCCCCGTCTATTTAAGAACATTCGTGTGGGGAACGGAAACGTTAGAAACAAATCCTTCGGTACTATTACAGAATATTACGATGATTGGGCATGTTTTTGAACCTTTTGTTCCGGAAGCGATGTTTTGATTTTTGCAAGTTGCAGGTGCGTATATTTCACAAACTTTGTGTTCAGAACAGAAATGCTAGATACGCATCACTTGGTACTATTACACCATATTACGTTGATTCGGCACGTTTTTGATCTTTTTTATATCGGAATCGAAATTTTGATTCTTGCATGATACAGGTGGCATCTATTTCGCAACATCCGTGTCCAGAATGGAAATGTTAGAAACAAATGCATTGGTAGTATTACACCATGTGACGATGATTGGGCACGTTTTTGAACCCTTTGTTCCAGAAGTGAAATATTGATTCTTGCAAGTTACGTGTGTCGTCTATTTCACAAACCTTGTGTCTAGAACAGAAATGCTAGAAATGCATCACTTGGTACTATTACAACATATTTGGATGATTGGGAACATTTTTCAACATTTTGTCCCGGAAGCGAACTTATGATTTTTGCAAGTTAGGGGTTTAGTCTATTTCGCAAATTTGTGTTCAGAATGGAAATGCTAGGAATGCATCACTTTGGTACTATTACACAATATTGCAATCGTTGAGCATGGTTTTGAACCTTTTGTTCCAAAACCGAACTTTTGATTTCTTGCATGTTACGAGTGCCATCTTTTTAGGAACATTCGTGTCGGGAACGGAAACGTTAGAAACACATCCTTTGGTACTACTACACAATATTTCGATGATTAGGCACATTTTTGAACCTTTCGTTCTAGAAGCGAAGTTTTGATTCTTGCAAGTTACGGGTGTCGTATATTTCGCAAACTTTGTGTTCAGAACGGAAATGCCAGAAATGTATCACTTGATACTATTACACCATATTACGTTGATTGGCCACATTTTTGATCTTTTTGTACCGGAATAAAACTTTTGATTCTTGCATGATATGAGTGGCATCTATTTTGCAAAATTCGTGTCCGGAATGGAAACGTTAGAAACAAATCCTTTGGTACTATTACACAATATTGCGATGATTGAGCATGGTTTTGAACCTTTTGTTCCGGACGTGAACATTTTATTCTTGCATGTTACGAGCGCCGTCTATTTAAGAACATTCGTGTGGGGAATGGAAACGTTAGAAACAAATCCTTCAGTACTATTACAGAATATTAAGATGATTGGGCATGTTTTTGAACCTTTTGTTCCGGAAGTGATGTTTTGATTCTTGCAAGTTGCAGGTGCGTCTATTTCGCAAAGTTTGTGTTCGGAACGGAAATGCTAGATACGCATCACTTGGTACTATTGCACCATATTATGTTGATTCGGCACATTTTTGATCTTTTTGTATCGGAATCGAACATTGTGTCGTCTATTTCGCAACCTTAGTGTCTCGAACGGAAACGTTAGAAAGACATCCTTTGTTACAATTACACAATATTAAGTTTATTAGGCACGTAGTTGAACCTTTTTGTTCCGAAAGCGAAGTTTTTATTCTTGCAAGTTACAGGTGAAGCAAATATCGCAAACTTTGTGTTTGGAATGGACATGCTAGAAACGCATCACTTTGTACTTACACTATATTATGTTGATTGGGCATGTTTTTGAACTTTTTTTTCTGTAAATGTTGTTTTGATTCTTGCAAGTTACGAGTGCCGTTTATTTCGCAACATTTGTCTCCGGAACGGAAACATTAGAAATACATCATTTGGTAATATTACACCATATTAGGATGATTGGGCACGCTTTTGAACTTTTTTGTTCCGAAATCGAACTTTTGATTCTTGCAAGTTACGAGTGCCGTCTATTTCGCAACATTTGTCTCCGGAATGGAAACATTAGAAATACATCATTTGGTAATATTACACCATATTAGGATGATTGGTCATGTAGTTGATGTTCCGTAAGCAATGTTTTGATTCTTACAAGTTACGGGTGTCGTCTATTTCACAGATTATGAGTCCAGAATGGAAATGCTAGAAACACATAACTTGGTACAGTTGCACCATATTACGTTGATTGGGCACATTTTTGAACCTTTTGTTCCGGAAGCAAAGTTTTGATTCTTGCAAGTTAGGGGTTCAGTCTATTTCGCAAATTTGTGTTCAGAATGGAAATGCTAGGAATGCATCACTTTGGTACTATTAGGCAATATTGCGATCATTGAGCATGGTTTTGAACCTTTTGTTCCGAAAGCGAACCTTTGATTTCTTGCATGTTACGAGTGCCGTCTTTTTAAGAACATTCATGTCGGGAACGCAAACGTTAGAAACACATCCTTTGGTACTACTACACAATATTTCGATGATTGGGCATGTTTTTGAACCTTTCGTTCTAGAAGCGAAGTTTTGATTCTTGCAAGTTACGGGTGCCGTATATTTCGCAAAATTTGTGTTCAGAACGGAAATGCTAGAAATGCATCACTTGGTACTATTACACCATATTACGTTGATTGGCCAAATTTTTGATCTTTTTGTACCGGAATAAAACTTTTGATTCTTCCATGATATGAGTGGCATCTATTTTGCAAAATTCATGTCTGGAATGGAAACGTTAGAAACACATCCTTTGGTACTATTACACAATATTGCGATGATTGAGCATGGTTTTGAACATTTTGTTCCGGACGCGAACTTTTGATTCTTGCATGTTACGAGCGTCGTCTATTTAAGAATATTCGTGTGGGGAACGGAAACGTTAGAAACAAATCCTTCGGTACTACTAAAGAATATTATGATGATTGGGCATGTTTTTGAACCTTTTGTTCCGGAAGCGATGTTTTGATTCTTGCAAGTTGCGGGTGCGTCTATTTCGCAAACTTTGTGTTCGGAACGGAAATGCTAGATACGCATCACTTGGTACTATTACACCATATTAAGTTGATTCAGCACATTTTTGATCTTTTTTTATCGGAATTGAACTTTTGATTCTTTCATGATACGAGTGCCATCTATTTCGCAACATTCGTGTCTGGAATGGAAACGTTAGAAACACATGCATTGGTACTATTACACCATATGACGATGATTGAGCACGTTTTTGAACCCTTTCTTCCGGAAGTGAAATATTGATTCTTGCAAGTTACGTGTGCCGTCTATTTCACCAGCCTTGTGTCTAGAACAGAAAAGCTAGAAACACATAACTTTGTACTATTACAACATATTTGGATGATTCGGCACATTTTTCAACATTTTGTCTTGGAAGCGAACTTATGATTCTTGCAAGTTATGGGTGTCATCTATTTCTCTACCTTAGTGTCTTGAACGGAAACGTTAGAAAGACATCCTTTGTTACAATTACACAATATTAGGTTTATTTGGCACGTAGTTTAACCTTTTTGTTCCGGAAGCAAAGTTTTGATTCTTGCAAGTTACGGGTGAAGCAAATATCGCAAACTTTGTGTTTGGAACGGAAATGCTAGAAACGCATCACTTTGTACTTACACTATATTACGTTGATTGGGCATGTTTTTGAACTTTTTTGTTCTATAAACGTAGTTTTGATTCTTGCATGTTACGTGTGCCATCCATTTCGCAACATTCGTGTCCGAAATGAAAACATTAGATACACATCCTTTGGTACTATTACACCATATTAGGATGATTGGGCACGCTTTTGAACTTTTTTGTTCCGGAATCGAACTTTTGATTCTTGCAAGTTACAAGTGCAGTCTATTTCACAACATTTGTGTCCGGAATGGAAACATTAGAAATACATCATTTGGTAATATTACACCATGTTAGGATGATTGGTCATGTAGTTCAACCTTTTTGTTCTGGAAGCGATGTTTTGATTCTTACAAGTTACGGGTGTCGTCTATTTCATAGAGTTTGACTCTAGAATGGAAATGCTAGAAACACATAACTTGGTACAGATGCACCATATTACGTTGATTGGGAACATTTTTGAACCTTTTGTTCTGGAAGCGAAGTTTTGATTCTTGCAAGTTATAGGTTCTGTCTATTTCGCAAATTTGTGTTCAGAATAGAAATGCTAGGAATGCATCACTTTGGTACTATTACATAATATTGCGATCATTGAGCATGGTTTTGAACCTTTTGTTCTGAAAGTGAACTTTTGATCTATTTCATGTTACGAGTGCCGTCTTTTTAAGAACATTCGTGTCGGGAACGGAAACGTTAGAAACACATCCTTTGGTACTACTAACCAATATTTTGATGATTGGGCACGTTTTTGAACCTTTCGTTCTAGAAGCGAAGTTTTGATTCCTGCAAGTTACGGGTGCCGTATATTTCGCAAACTTTGTGTTCAGAACGGAAATGCTAGAAACGGATCATTTGGTACTATTACACCATACTACGTTGATTGGCCACGTTTTTGATCTTTTTGTACCGGAGTAAAACTTTTGATTCTTGCATGATACGTGTGGCATCTATTTCGCAAAATTCTTGTCCGGAATGGAAACGTTAGAAACACATCCTTTGGTACTATTACGCAATATTGCGATGATTGAGCATGGTTTTGAACCTTTTGTTCTGGGCGCAAACTTTTGATTCTTGCATGTTTTGAGCGCCGTCTATTTAAGAACATTCGTGCAGGGAATGGAAACGATAGAAACAAATCCTTCGGTACAATTACAGAATATTACGATGATTGGGCATGTTTTTGAACCTTTTGTTTCGGAAGCGATGTTTTGATTCTTGCAAGTTGCAGGTGCGTCTATTTCACAAACTTTGTGTTCGGAACGAAAATTCTAGATACACATCACTTGGTACTATTACACCATATTACGTTGATTCGGCATGTTTTGTTCTTTTTTGTATCGGAATCGAACTTTTGATTCTTGCATGATAAGAGTGCCATCTATTTCGCAACTTTCGTATCCGGAATGGAAACGTTAGAAACACATGCATTGGTACTATTACACCATATGACGATGATTGGGCATGTTTTTGATCCCTTTGTTCCGGAAGCGAAATTATGATTCTTGCAAGTTACGTGTGTCGTCTATTTCACAAACCTTGTGTCTAGAACAGAAATGCTAGAAACGCATCCCTTGGTACTATTACAACATATTTGGATGATTGGGCACATTTTTCAATATTTTGTACCGGAAGCGAACTTATGATTCTTGCAAGTTACGGATGTCGTCTATTTCGCAACCTTAGTGTCTCGAACGGAAACATTAGAAAGACATCCTTTGTTACAATTACACAATATTAGGTTGATTGGGCACGTAGTTGAACCTTTTTGTTCCAGAAGAGAAGTTTTTATTCTTGCATGTTACGGGTGAAGCAAATATCGCAAACTTTGTGTTTGGAACGGAAATGCTAGAAACGCATCACTTTGTACTTACACTATATTACGTTGATTGGGCATGTTTTTGAACTTTTTTGTTATGTAAACGTAGTTTTGATTCTTGCATGTTACGGGTGTCGTCCATTTCACAACATTCGTGTACGAAATGAAAACGTTAGATACACATCCTTTGGTACTATTACACCATATTAGGATGATTGGGCACGCTTTTGAACTTTTTTGTTCTGGAATCGAACTTTTGATTCTTGCAAGTTATGATGAGGACATCGCTGCCATTGATACAACAACAACAGCAACCCCTTCACTGCCTACACCTAAGCAAGGACCAATGACACGCGCCCGTGCACGTGAACTTAATTATCTAGTGAACTCGTTCCTAGCTATTCAAGTTAATTATTTTTCCAATAGGGTACTATTAAAGCCTTGTGATTACTTTTATTATCCTTAAGTGCTTAGAAATTGAACCAGCTAGGAGTGGAGAAGGCAACAATGCAATAAATATTCGTACTTCCGAAGGGACTCTTGTAACTGCAGAAATCCAAGATTAAATGGAGCATATCTTTCAACTCCCAAGGTTGTTTAAAGCAAATAAGTACTTGTTGGAAAGGTCTCTTCGTCTACTTTCCAACGGATCAGGAATCAATGGCAGAGGACAGACGAAACGTCTAGAAACTGCCGACGAACTCGGGTTTTGTTTGATGTAAGTTAGCTGCTGCTACTTCCTTGTAAACGCGCGTGTCGGCTAGACCGCCTAATTACTTAAATCAAAACTCCAACTTCTATCATATCCATGAGTGTTTGCTTGTCATCTTGTTCTTGCTTGTTCTTCAATTGCTTGCAGGTTCAAGGCTGTTCTTGGCACAGCAAGAGCAGCAACAACCGGAGTCGGTGTAACTATCGCTAAGATGCAGCATCCTTGTGGTTGTTGTAGTTAGGTAGCACAACGTCGACGTCCACCCCCAAATCATAGTTATCAGGAGACGGTGTACCTATCGCTCAAGGCGCCACACCATCCTGGTTGTGGTAGTCGGGGAGCCAACGTCGGCCTCCACCAAATTCACCACATCCTCCATCTCTCATCGAAAGATCAGGCTCCCCCGTACCCATTGGGTCCATTAAGTGGTATCAGATTTCAGGTTGATCGGTGAGGGATCTCCTTCTCCTTTGTTCTTTGTTTTTCCTACAGTCCACTATTGCCCAAAGATAAGTTTCGATATGAAAATCCCAAAAAACATTTTGTGCCTTTGCTTTGCTACTTAGCTCTCGGCTTGTTGAATTCACGGTTACTTCTTTGTGTCAAGTTGCTGGTCCTACGTTTTTACCGCTAGAGTTTTGATTTCGTGCACCTTGTTTCATCTCCATTTTCATTCTCTAGCTGAAGTTTCAAAGAGAGAAAAAGGCAAGTGCAAAACAAAAGCCGCACAGATCAGCACGAAACAAGGCACATGCCAAAAAAGGCACACTAATTCAATTTTCTATATATAGATTCCAAGTACAAAAAAGAAAGACATTTTGTGTGTGTGACCTTTGCTTCAAAGTTTCGAAATTCAGCTTGCTGTTTTGAGCATTTTGGTGATTACGTTTGGGTGACGGCTCACGTCTCTAACACGGTTTGGACTAGGACCAGCATAGTACCATCGCGGAACGTTTATTCAACTTGATGTGACTAACGTGGTACTAGCTGTTCCTTTGTGCAATTGTTTTAGCAGCCACCTACAGCTCCACAAAATTATCTACAACGCCGCCGGGTTGTGCTGGCAGTCACCGTTTGTTGTTGTTCTTGCTGTTTGCCGGCGCCTCCTGCATTGTGTGGTAAGAACTTGCAAGTGCTTGATTTCTTGCTAGTGAGAAAGTGTCTGTGTCCTACCATCTCCTAGCAACTGCTAGGTTTAATCTGCTTGCTTTTGTACTTCTTTTGTACTAACCATGTCAACTGATGTGAGTGAGACGCTTCCACATTCACCACGTACGAAGGGCATCATTCAACATTTCGAATGCCAACTAAGGTTGCACACGGAAGCCCTCAATGAGGATGTTCAAGTCACCAATGAGCGCATTGGTCAATTAGAGGCAGTGCAAATTCTTGCCAACAACCAGCTGACCACATTGGAGAGATCAGCTGGGGCTATTAACACCTCTCTTGCAGCAATCAATGTGCGATTAGAGAGGATGGAACAAGCTGGGCTCGGAGAGAGTGAACAATGTGATGATGACGGCCATACCTCCATTGCCAGCGCCGCAAGATATGACGAGCTAGAGTATTCAGCGGATACCAAGCTTGATGATGGATCTTTCAGGTATCGACAGCAACCACGTCGCAACTATCACGATATGGTTGGCCGAGCTCCACGACGTGAGGTATGTGACAACGATGACTCCCTACGCAGGATTAAATTCTACATACCATCTTTTGATGGGAAATATGATCCTGATGCATATCTGACTTGGGAGCTGTCGGTAGATCAAAAATTTGCATGCCATGAATTTCCTGATGATAAAAAGGTTAGAGCTGCCACTAGTGAATTCACTAACTTTGCTTCTGTTTGGTGGCATGAGTATCAAACTAAAAATCCAGCTATTGTACCACAAACTTGGAATGCTTTAAAAAGAATCATGCGTAGTCATTTTGTTCCTTCCTATCATGCTCGTGACTTGTTGCATAAATTACAACAGCTTAGGCAAGGCAACAAATCGGTTGAGGAGTACTATCAAGAACTACAAATAGGCATGATGAGGTGTGGTCTAGTTGAAAATGAAGAGACTGTGATGGCTCGATTCATGGGTGGTTTAACTAGAGAAATTCAGGATATATTGGCTTACAAGGAGTACACTAATGTCACTCGATTTTTTCATCTTACTTGTAAGGATGAAAGGGAAGTGCAGGGACGCCGCACAATAAATAACACTCCTACAGGTCGGACTACATCGTGGCAGCCCCGCACAAGTGCCGTGGCCCTAAACATGATTTTCAGAGAAATGCTTCCAATCGGCTGTCCACAACTACATCAAAATCAGCACCTTTCCGTACTACCGAGACAGCAAAAGGATCCACCCAAGCTGCAGCCAACACTTCTTCTTCCGTCGCTTCCACCAGGAGAATGAAGGACATCCAGTGCCTTTGATGCAAAGGATTTGGGCACATACAAAGGGACTGTCCAAGCATGACAAATCTAAATCTGCTCATGTTGGGAAAAATGACATAAAATTTAAAAGTGCTTGTTTCCTTGCTTCAAAATCTGATTTGCTTGAATTAAATGATGATGCCATGATCTGCTATGTGTTTGTTTGCAAAGAAGCTTTGTTCTCGCTACACGACATACCATCTACTTTGCCTCCTACTATCACTAATCTTTTACAGGAATCTGCTGATGTGTTCCCACAAGAAGTGCCACCAGGGCTACCACCAATCAGAGGTATTGAGCATCAGATTGACCTCATCCCTGGGGCTTCCTTGCCAAATCGAGCGCCATACATGACCAACCCGGAGGAGACCAAGGAGATTCAGTGACAAGTACAAGAATTACTCGACAAAGGTTATGTGCGTGAGTCCCTTAGTCCTTGCTCTGTTCCTGTTCTCTTGGTTCCAAAGAAAGATGGATCATGGCGCATGTGTGTAGATTGTCGAGCAATTAATAACATTACCATCAGATATCGTCATCCTATCCCTAGGTTAGATGATATGCTTGATGAACTTAGTGGCTCGATGATTTTCTCTAAAATTGAATTGCGTAGTGGATACCACCAAATTCGTATGAAGCTAGGATATGAATGGAAAACAACGTTTAAAACCAAGTTTGGTTTGTATGAGTGGTTAGT
Source organism: Zizania palustris (assembly GCA_019279435.1). NCBI lineage: Eukaryota > Viridiplantae > Streptophyta > Magnoliopsida > Poales > Poaceae > Zizania > Zizania palustris. The sequence goes on from JAAALK010000082.1 coordinate 672,680, forward strand.
CATGCCTTTTGGCCTCACTAATGCACCTAGTACTTTCATGCGATTAATGAATGAAGTTTTACATGCTTTCATTGGAAGATTTGTGTTAGTTTACTTTGATTACATCTTGATCTATAGCACATCTCTAGAAGAACATCTTGAACATCTACGTGCTGTTTTTAATGCTTTACGTGATGCACGCTTATTTGGTAACATTGACAAGTGCACCTTTTGCACAGATAGAGTCTCTTTTCTTGGCTATGTTGTGACACCACATGGAATTGAAGTTGATCAAGCCAAGGTGGAGGCAATACATAGTTGTCCGGTTCCTACCACGGTCACGCAAGTCCGAAGCTTTCTCAGGCTTGCTGGATTCTATCACCGATTTGTGAAGGACTTCAGCACCATATCAGGCCCACTGCACGAGCTTACGAAGAAGGGTGCTCCGTTCGCCTGGGGTAGGCGCAAGAGGTTGCATTTAACACTTTGAAGGATAGGTTAACTCATACACCCCTTCTCCAATTATCAAATTTCAATAAAACTTTTGAATTGGAATGTGATGCTAGCGGTATTGGGTTGGGAGGTATCTTGTTGCAAGAAGGAAAGCCTATTGCTTATTTTAGTGAGAAACTGAATGGGCCTAGTTTGAACTATTCCACTTATGATAAAGAATTATATGCTCTAGTTCGAACTTTGGAAACGTGGCAACATTATTTATGGCCTAAAGAATTCGTTATACATTCTGATCATGAATCTTTGAAGCACATTAGGAGCCAAACCAATCTGAACCGTAGGCATGCCAAGTGGGTAGAATTTATTGAGTCTTTTCCTTATGTCATCAAACATAATAAAGGAAAAGATAATGTCATTGCGGATGCCTTGTCTCGTCATTATACTATGCTATCCCAACTTGATTTTAAGATCTTTGGCTTGGAAACAATTAAAGAACAATATGCTTTTGATGCTGATTTCAAAGATGTGTTGCTGCAATGTAAAGAAGGGAGAACATGGAACAAGTTTGTTCTCACTGATGGCTTTGTGTTTCGGGCTAACAAATTATGCATTCCAGCTAGTTCTGTGCGTCTGTTACTATTGCAGGAAGCACATGGCAGTGGGTTGATGGCGCACTTTGGTGTGAAGAAGACAGAAGACATCCTAGCAAGCCATTTCTATTGGCCAAAGATGAGAAGGGATGTAGAGCAGTTTGTTGCTCGCTGCATCACCTGTCAAAAAGATAAGTACCGTCTTAATCCACATGGTTTGTACATGCCTCTCCCTGTTCCTAGTACTCCATGGGAGGATATTTCTATGGACTTTGTTTTAGGACTGCCTAGAACAAAGAAGGGGAGGAATAGTATTTTTGTTGTTGTGGACAGGTTTTCTAAAATGGCACACTTCATACCATGTTACAAAACTGATGATGCTACCCATATTGCTGATTTGTTCTTTCATGAAGTTGTTCGTTTGCATGGGGTACCAAACACTATTGTTTCAGACCGGGATGCTAAATTTCTTAGTCATTTTTGGAAAACCTTATGGGCAAAGTTGGGAACTAAATTACTCTTTTCTACTACTTGTCACCCTCAAACTGATGGACAAACAGAAGTTGTAAACCGTAGTTTATCTACCATGCTTAGGGCTGTTCTGAAACATAATATCAAATTGTGGGAAGAATGTTTGCCTCATATTGAATTTGCTTACAATCGTTCGCTGCATTCAACTACAAAATTATGCCCTTTTGAGATTGTGTATGGTTTTGTCCCTTGTGCTCCCATTGATCTTATGGCCATTCCACCTTCAGAAAAATTGAATTTTGATGCTTCTCGCCGTGCTGAACTGATTCTTAAGATGCATGAGCAAACTAAAGCAAACATTGAGGCCATGAATGCTAAGTATCAACAAGCCGGTAGCAAGGGTAGAAAGCATGTTACTTTTGAACCTGGTGATTTAGTTTGGGTTCATTTGAGAAAGGATAGATTTCCGGATTTGAGAAAGTCTAAATTGCTACCAAGAGTTGCTGGACCCTTCAATGTGCTTCAAAAAATAAATGATAAGGCATATAAAATTGAGTTGCCTGTAGATTTTGGGGTTAGTCCCTCTTTTAACATTGCAGATGTGAAACCATACTTGCGCGAGGAGGACACGTTCGAGTCGAGGATGACTCTATTGCAAGAAGGGGAGGATGATGAGGAAATCGCTGCCATTGATTCAACCACAACAGCAGCCCCGTCACCGCCTACACCTAAGAAAGGACCAATGACACGCGCCCGTGCACGTGAACTTAATTATCTGGTGAACTCGTTCCTAGCTGTTCAAGTTAATTATTTTTCCAATAGGGTACTATTAAAGCCTTGTGATGACTTTATTTTCCTTAAGTGCTTAGGAATTGAACCAGCTAGGAGTGGAGAAGGCAACAATGCATTAAATATTCGTACTTCCGAAGGGACTCTTGTAACTGCAGAAATCCAGGATTAAATGGAGCATATCGTTCAACTCCCAAGGTTGTTTAAAGAAAATAAGTACTTGTTGGAAAGGTCTCTTCGTCTACTTTCCAACGGATCAGGAATCAATGGCAGAGGACAGACGAAATGTCTAGAAACTACCAAAGAACACTCGTGACTCCATCCTAAGTTTATAGTTTTCCTTTTAAGCAAGTAGTAGCCACAAAAAGAACTCGGGTTTTGTTTGATGTAAGTTAGCTGCTGCTACTTCCTTGTAAATGCGTGTGTCGGCTAGACCCCCCGATTACTTGAATCAAAACTCCAACTTCTATCATATCCGTGAGTGTTTGCTTGTCATCTTGTTCTTGCTTGTTCTTGGATTGCTTGCAGGTTCAAGGCTGTTCTTGGCATGGCAAGAGCAGCAACAACCGGAGTCGGTTTAACTATCGCTAAGACGCAGCATCCTTGTGGTTGTTGTAGTCGGGTAGCACAACGTCGACCTCCACCTCCAAATCGTAGTTATTAGGAGATGGTATACCTGTCGCTCAAGGCGCCACACCATCCTGGTTGTGGTAGTCGGACAGCCAACGTCGGACTCCACCAAATTCACCACATCCTCCATCTCTCATCGAAAGATCGGGCCCCCCGTACCCATTGGGTCCATTAAGTTACAAGTGCAGTCTATTTTGCAACATTTGTGTCTAGAACGGAAACATTAGAAATACATCATTTGGTAATATTACACCATGTTAGGATGATTGGGCACGTAGTTGAACCTTTTTGTTCTGGAAGCGAAGTTTTGATTCTTGCAAGTTACAAATGAAGCAAATATCCCAAACTTCGTGTTTGGAACGGAAATGGTACAAACGCATCACTTTGTACTTACACTATATTACGTTGATTGGGCATGTTTTTGAACTTTTTTGTTCTTTAAACGTAGTTTTGATTCTTGCATGTTACGGGCGTCGTCTATTTTGCAACACTCGTGTCCGAAATGAAAACGTTAGAAACACATCCTTTGGTACTATTACACCATATTAGGTTGATTAGGCACACTTTTGAACTTTTTTGTTCAGGAATCGAACTTTTGATTCTTGCAAGTTACGAGTGCCGTCTATTTCGCAACATTTGTGCCCGGAACAAAAACATTAGAAATGCATCATTTGGTAATATTACACCATATTAGGATGATTGGGCACGTAGTTGAACCTTTTTGTTCTGGAAGCGATGTTTTGATTCTTACAAGTTACGGGTGTCGTCTATTTCATAGAGTTTTAGTCCATAAGGGAAATGCTAGAAACGCATAACTTGGTACAATTACACCATATTACGTTCATTGGGCACATTTTTGAACCTTTTGTTCCGGAAGTGAAGTTTTGATTCTTACAAGTTACGGGTTCTGACTATTTCGCAAACTTTGTGTTCATAACGGAAATGCTAGGAACAAATCAATTTGGTACTATTACACAATATTGCGATCATTGAGCATGGTTTTGAACCTTTTTTCCGGAAGCGAACTTTTGATTTCTTGCATGTTACGAGCGCCGTCTTTTTAAGAACATTCGTGTAGGGAACGGAAACGTTAGAAACACATCCTTCAGTAAAATGGGCATAACCTTCTCGTACGGAGGCGGATTGAGGTGTTCTTTAAGGCGTTGGAAAGATAACGAAAATATCTTTCCAATGGGTCTGGTGCCAAATCCTGGTTAATTACGAAACGTTCTGTGTCGTCCGAACAATTCATCTAGTGCTGCGTCACCGTTTTGGCCCACGTCGGGCCTTGTATCTATTTGGGACCTTAAGCCCAACATTAGTCTCAACTTTTCCACAAACACTAGGTATTAATACTCTGCAGCCGCCGGGGATTAGTGTTGGGTTTTGCTTAGTTTCGAAGCTCTTGTAGATTGAACTCTGACTTGGTCAGATTGCGGAACCCCACTTGAGAAATCGATCTCTCTTCTGTTTGCGAGATTGTGTTTCCATGTTCTTGCTTGTGTTCTCAATTCGCAGTCAGGGATAAGCCTTCTTGGCAAGGTCAATCGCGTTCGTGCGTGGTTTATAACCAATGGAGCCATGGTGTAGCGATTGCGGGGTTCGGATCTATGGTGATCGAAAGCCAAATCATCAACGTCGAGTCCTCCACCAATCGAGTTTACCCCCCCGACGGAAGATCGGGCACCCATGCGCATCAAGTGGTATTAGAGCCCAAGTTTACCATCAAGTTTTTAGGTTCGTGTTCCCTTGTTCAAGTCAATTTCACATTCATCCTAGAGTCCACAGAAAAGCCGAACAAAAAAATTCCATGTCCAAGACATTGTTAGCCTTTTGCATAATTCATGTCCATGTTTGTGTCTCGATTGCTGGTTAATTCATGTTTTAGATTGGTTCGTGTCTCCGCCACAATTCACCTACTCTGCTGCATAATTTTTCCAACCCCGCCAATCCCCATCCATTTCTGTTTCCGCCACAACCAGCAGATCCGATTTAGGGGAAACAGATCCGATTTCGGAGGGTTCTCCTTGAAACGGCCATAACTTTTTGCTCGTAACTCCGATTGAGCTGACATTTTTACCACAGGTAGATATCTAAAAGTCAGCTTGGGCGATTCTCATTTCATCAGTACCGGTGTTGGCAAAAAAATTAAAAAAAATAAGGAAGGCCTTCGTTTTGGGCTCCGAAGTTTCAGCATCGGTTATTTAGGGTTTCCTGTATCGATATCATCTTCCATCGGTTTGAGCCAAAACTTGGTGCTGTGCTTAATCTTGGGGCATATTGTTTCTACTTATCACTTGGTAATTGGTTGCAAACAAAGAGAAAAAAAAGAAGACAAAAAAATGAGAAATAAAAGAGGCAATATCGAAGGCACTACATTGTTTGTTTCATAGTGTTGCTGGTGTCGTGTTGACACTGTCCTTGCAATTCATCTTGTTCATCCTTGATTCCTTCTTGTGTCACTACTGTTCTTAGAACACGAGTAGACCAACAATTAGGACTAATAGTTTGAATATTTATTCAGCATTACAATCTGTTATTGAATTGTGTTCCACTCAAATATTTGGCCTTCCTATAGCTCCACATACTTACCTTCTGAACAGTACAGTTTCCTGCCGGCAATCGTTATACTCACGACTTCAACGGTATCATCCCCAAACTAACCGGTGCTGCCACCTGCTACGATTGGTAAGAACCTTGCAAGAACTTGGTGAAACACTTGAGTGTGAGCGACTCCACATCCTAGTAGTTCATAGGAAACTAACGCACTTGTGAGCTTGTTTGTGTTTTGTGTTTTCACTAACCATGGCAGGATCACACCAAGGTTATGGAGATGGATGTGTGTCCAAGTTAGAACTTGGAATGTTGCTGCAAGAACTCAATGCAAACATCGTTACGAGTAACCAGGACAATGAGCACAGATTGGAGAGAATAGAGAGGAACATTGCCACCCTCATCACCAGGATGGAGAACATAGAGAGACAACCACTACCACCGAATGATAGGGCTAAAGATCTCGAGGCAAACAACATAAATCAGGATCATATGCAACCTCTTCCTCAAGAACCTCCCCGTCAACAAAATCCACATCGTCAAGGTATGGGAGGTAATAATGGAAACAACCCTCATGCTGATAATTCATTTGCTAAGGTTAAATTCAGCATACCCTCTTTTTCTGGCTCTTATGATGCTGAAACATATCTGAATTGGGAGATGACAGTACAACAAAAATTTAACTCTCACCAAGTTCCAGAAATACATAGAGTTAGACAAGCCACTAGTGAGTTTACCGATTTTGATATTATTTGGTGGAATGAGATCTCAAGTGTAGGCTTAGCACCTGACACATGGGATGGGCTAAAGAGAGCTATGCGTGGTAGATTTGTCCCTACTACTTATAAACATGATTTGCTTCAAAAATTACAGCGTTTAAACCAAGGAAATAAATCTGTAGAGGAGTACTACCAGGAACTGCAAATAGGAATGATGTGTTGTGATGTAGTTGAGGATGAGGAGAGTAAAATGGCTAGATTTTTTGGTGGGTTAAGAAGAGAAATACAGGACATAGTAGATTATAAGGAATATAATACACTCAATAGATTGTTTCACTTTTCTATGAAGGTAGAAAAGAGAATTGCAGGGACGACAGCCGAAGTCGAAGGGTAACTTCACCGACACAAGACCGGCATCTACAACGGGAAAATCAACACTACCTTCTCCCGCACGGTCTGCTGCCCCTTTCATATCCAGGGCGCGTTCAGCAACACCTTCATCTTCACTACCACCAGAGGAGAAGAGTAAGACAAACCTACTAGCTACTAGTTCCTCATCGGTTGCTTCTACAGGCCGAACCAGTGGAGTCATTTGCCACAATTACAAAGGGAAGGGCCATTTCATGAGAGATTGCCCAAGCCAGAGATGGACATTCATTGCTAGTGAGGATGGAAGGTATGTTAGTACTAGTGATATTGAAGATGGTGGTACTGACGATGCAGGTGATGATGAAGAGCCTGAAAGTGATGGCGAGGAGGTTTTAGGTACTGCCGCCATAGAGAAGTATCAGGCATTGATTGTACAACGTGTTTTAAACACTCAAGTGGAGCAAATGGACACACTACAGCGACATAACTTATTTCAAATGTTCCTCATTGTCAATGATCATCGTGTTTGTGTCATAATTGATGGAGGAAGCAGCAATAACTTGTTGAGCATAGAGCTGGTTAATAAGCTTGGATTGACCACATGCCCGCACCCTCATCCCTACTATATTCAGTGGTTCAACAATAGTGGTAAGGTCAAGGTAACACACTCTGCGAGAGTTCACTTTTTCATTGGTACATATCATGACTTTGCTGATTTTGATGTTGTACCCATGCAAGCATGTTCACTTTTATTGGGTCGGCCATGGGAATTTGATACGGATGCCACACATCACGGTAGGAGTAACAAATATACACTTATGCACAAGGGAAAGAAAATTACTTTGCTTCCTGACTCCCACTGAAATTATGCAATGTGAGAAAGAGAGTTTTGAGAAGAGCAAGAAGGAGACTGCACCACAATCTGAAAATCAGCAAGTAGCTAACACTATCTTCCCACCTAAGAAAGATAAGAAAGACAATAGCTCTAAGTCGGATGGAATTAAATTGAAAGGGGGTGTTATGCTTGCTACTAAATCTGATTTGGTTGATGTTAATGAGTTTGATTCTCTTTGTTATGCCTTGATATGCAAAGATGTCTTGTTTTCATTTGAGGATTCTTCCACTTCTTTGCATCCTCCTGTCACTAACCTTTTGCAGGAGTATAAGGATGTGTTTCCAGTGGAGATGCCTCCGGGGCTGCCACCTATTCGAGGTATTGAGCATCAAATTGACTTGATCCCAGGAGCAACATTGCTAAACTGTGCTGCATATAGAACAAATCCGGAAGAGACTAAAGAAATTCATCGACAAGTCCAAGAACTGCTGGACCATGGGTATGTACGCGAGAGCCTTAGTCCATGTGTTGTGCCTGTTCTTTTAGTCCCTAAGAAAGATGTTAGTTGGCGTATGTGTGTTGATTGTAGAGCCATCAATAATATTACAATAAGGTATCGTCATCCTATTCCTAGGTTAGATGATATGCTTGATGAGTTGAGTGGGTCTATCATTTTCTCTAATATTGACTTGCGTAGTGGATACCACCAAATTCGAATGAAATTAGGAGATGAATAGAAAACAGTTTTCAAAACGAAGTTCGGGTTATATGAGTGGCTAGTCATGCCTTTTGGGTTAACTAATGCACCTAGCACTTTCATGCATTTAATGAATGAAGTATTGAGAGTTTTTATTGGCAAATTTGTGGTGGTTTACTTTGATGATATCTTGATATATAGCAGGTCTATTGATGAACATTTGAATCATTTGCATGCTGTTTTTAATGCTTTGAGAGATGCACGCTTGTTCGGTAACCTTGAAAAGTGTACTTTTTGCACGGATAAAGTCTCTTTTCTTGGCTATGTTTTTACTCCACAGGGTATTGAGGTAGATGAAGCGAAAATTGAAGCCATCAAGAGCTGGCCAACACCACAAACCATTACGCAAGTGAGAAGTTTTCATGGACTTGCTTGTTTTTATCGATGGTTTGTGAAGAATTTCAGCACCATTGTTGCACCACTCAATGAGTTGACAAAGAAGGGAGCTTCATTCATATTGGGTCCAGCACAAGAACAAGCTTTTAACATGCTTAAGGACAAACTTACACATGCCCCTCCACTCCAACTTTCTGACTTCGGTAAGACGTTTGAGCTTGAATGTGATGCTAATGGGATTGGGATAGGAGTTCTCATACAAGAAGGTAAACCTATTGCCTACTTTAGTGAAAAATTGCATGGACCTAATCTGAATTATTCTACTTATGAAAAGGAGTTGTATGCTCTAGTTAGGGTGTTAGAGACTTGGCAACATTACCTTTGGCCTAAGGAGTTTGTCATTCATTCTGATCATGAATCCTTGAAACATATTAGAAGTCAGGCAAAACTCAATAAGCGACATGCAAAATGGGTTGAGTTCATAGAGTCTTTTCCATACAACATTAAACATAAACATGGTAAAGACAATATCATTGCAAATGCTTTATCTAGGCGTTTTACTATGTTATCTTAGCTTGATCATAAGATATTTGGTCTAGAAACAATAAAAGAGTTATATGCTACTGATCTAGACTTCAATGATGCTTTTGAAAATTGTAGAGAGTGTCGAACTTGGAATAAATATGTGTTGAATGATGGCTTATTATATCGTGCTAACAAGCTATGCATCCCAGCAAGCTCCATTCGCCTTTTATTTTTATAGGAAGCCCACGGGGGAGGATTGATGGGACATTTTGGAGCGAAGAAAACTGAGGACGTGCTGTCAACACACTTCTTTTGGCCAAGGATGCGGCGGGATGTCGTGCGCTATGTCTCACGCTGCACTACATGTAACAAAGCTAAGTCACATTTGAATCCCTTTGGACTTTATATGCCCCTTCCTGTTCCTAGCGTCCCTTGGGAGCATATATCAATGGATTTTGTATTAGGGTTACCTAGAACAAAGAGGGGGAGGGATAGTATATTTGTCGTGGTCGATCGATTCTCAAAAATGGCACATTTTATACCTTGTCATAAGAGTGATGATGCTACAAACATTGCTGATTTGTTTTTCAGGGACATCATTCGCCTACATGGAGTACCCACCACCATTGTCTCTGATCGCGATGCGAAGTTCTTGAGCCACTTTTGGAGAAGTTTGTGGTGTAAGTTGGGTACCAAGCTGCTGTTCTCCACCACGTGCCACCCTCAAACTGATGGGCAAACCGAGGTAGTTAATCGTACGTTAGGCATCATGTTGTGGGCTGTTTCGAAGATGAATTTGAAGATGTGGGAAGAATATTTAACTCATGTGGAGTTTGCATATAATCGAGCAGTACATTCTACCACCAAGGTGAGTCCTTTCCAAGTTGTGTATGGTTTTAATCCCCGTGCCCCTATTGATCTTTTGCCATTGCCTACTTCTGAACATGTGCATTTAGATGCTAAGACACGTGCTGATTTTATTCTGAAATTACAGGCCACAACTAAATAACACATTGAGAAGATGACCGAAAGGTATAAAATTGCTGGTAGTAAGGGTAGAAGACATATAACCCTTGAAATTAGGTGATCTTGTTTGGTTACATTTGCGTAAAGATAGATTTCCAGAATTGAGAAAGTCTAAATTGATGCCTCGAGTTGATGGACCTCTCAAGATAGTTAAGAAAATTAACGACAGTGCATACCAGCTTGAGTTGCCTGCAGATTTTGGGGTTAGTCCCACATTTAACATTTCAGATTTGAAGTCGTATTTTGGAGAAGAAGATGAGTTCGAGTCGAGGACGACTCCAATTCAAGATGGGGAGGATGATGAGGACATCGATAACAATTATAAACACATCCAACACTCTATCATTCTTGGACCAATAACTCGCTCCCGTGCACGAAAACTTAATTATGAGGTGCGTTCGTTTCTTACTTTACATAATTATATGGATATGGATGGGATGCTACTTATTATGGATGTTATTTTGACTCTAAGGAACATGGGAGAAGCACTTTTGGATCAAACACAAGAGGGAGAGGTGGCACAACAATCCAACTCGAATTCCAGTTCAAACTCTGATTTCGGTTCGGATTCAGCGGAGCATCCTTTAGTAAAATGGGCATAACTTTCTCGTACGGAGGAGGATTGAGGCGTTCTTTAAGGTGTTGGAAAGATAACGGAGGAGGAAAGTCCGAACAAGTCACCTGGTGCTGCGTCACCATTTTGGCCCACGTCGGGCCTTGTATCTGTTTGGGACCTTAAGCCCAACATTAGTCTCGACTTTTCCATAAACCCTAGGTATTAATACTCTACAGCTGCCAGGGATTAGGGTTGAGTTTTGCTTAGTTTCGAATCTCTTGTAGATTGGACTCTGACTTCCTCAGATTGCGGAACCCACTTGAGAAACCGATCTCTCTTCTGTTTGCGAGATTGTGTTTACGTGTTCTTGCTTGTGTTCTCGATTCGCAGGCAAGGATAAGCCTTCTTAGTGAGATCAATCACATTCGTTTGTGGTTGATAACCAACGGAGCCATGGTGTAGCGATTGCGGGGTTTGGATCTGTGGTGATCGGAAGCCAGATCATCAATGTCGAGTCCTCCACCAATCGAGTTTACCCCCCCCCCCTGACGGAAGATCGGGCACCCGTGCACATCAGAACGGAAATGCTAAAAACGCATCACTTGGTACTATTACATCATATTACGTTGACTGGGCACATTTTTGATCTTTTTGTACCGAAATCAAACTTTTGATTCTTGCATGATACGAGTGGCATCTATTTCGCAACATTCGTGTCCGAAATGGAAACGTTAGAAACACATCCTTTGGTACTATTACATAATATTGCGATGATTGGGCATGGTTTTGAAACTTTTGTTCCGGAAGCGAACTTTTGATTCTAGCATGTTACGAGCGCTGTCTATTTAAGAACATTCGTGTGGGGAACAAAAACGTTAGAAACAAATCCTTTGGTACTATTACACAATATTACGATGATTGGGCATGTTTTTGAACATTTTGTTCCAAAAGCGATGTTTTGATTCTTGCAAGTTGCAGGTGTCGTCTATTTTGCAAACTTTGTGTTTGGAATGGAAATGCTGGATACGCATCACTTGGTACTATTACACCATACTACATTGATTCGACACGTTTTTGATCATTTTTGTATCTGAATCGAACTTTTGATTCTTGCATGATACGAGTGCCATCTATTTCGCAACATTCGTGTCCAGAATGGAAACGTTAGAAACACATGCGTTGGTACTATTACACCATATGACGATGATTGGGCACGTTTTTGAACCCTTTGTTCCGCAAGCGAAATATTTATTCTTGCAAGTTACGTGTGCCGTCTATTTCACAAACTTTGTGTCTAGAACAGAAATGCTAGAAACGCATCACTTGGTACTATTACAAAATATTAGGATGATTGGGAACATTTTTCAACTTTTTTGTTCCGGAAGCGAACTTGTGATTCTTGTATGTTATGGGTGTCGTCTATTTTGCAACCTTAGTATCTTGAACAGAAACGTTAGAAATATATCCTTTGTTACAATTACACAATATTAGGATGACTGGGCACGTAGTTGAACCTTTTTGTTCCGGAAGCGAAGTTTTGATTCTTGCAAGTTACGGGTGAAGCAAATATCGCATACTTTGTGTTTGGAACAGAAATGCTAGAAACACATCACTTTGTACTTACACTATATTATGTTGATTGGGCATGTTTTCGAACTTTTTTGTTCTGTAAACGTAGTTTTGATTCTTGCATGTTATGGGTGCCGTCTATTTCGCAACATTCTTGTCCGGAACGAAAACGTTAGAAACACACTATTGCACCATATTAGGATGATTGGGCACGCTTTTGAACTTTTTTGTTTTTGAATCAAACTTTTGATTCTTGCAAGTTACGAGTGTCGTCTATTTCGCAACATTTGAGTCTGGAACGGAAACATTAGAAATACATCCTTTGGTAATATTACACCATATTAGGATGATTGGGCACGTAGTTGAACCTTTATTTTCCCGAAATGATGTTTTGATTCTTACAAATTACGGGTGTCATCTATTTCATAGAGTTTGAGTCCAGAATGGAAATGCTAGAAACGCATAACTTGGTAGAATTACACCATATTACGTTGATTGGGCACATTTTTGAACCTTTTGTTCTGGAAGCGAAGTTTTGATTCTTGCAAGTAACGGGTTCCGTCTATTTCACAAACTTTGTGTTCAGAACGAAAATGCTAGAAACCCATCACTTTGGTAATATTACAAAATATTGCGATGATTGAGCATGGTTTTGAACCTTTTGTTCCGCAAGTGAACTTTTGATTTCTTGCATGTTACGAGTGCCGTCTTTTTAAGAACATTTGTGTCGCGAACGGAAACATTAGAAACATACCCTTTGGTACTATTACAAATATTTCGATGATTGGGCACGTTTTTGAACCTTTTGTTCCGAAAGCGAAGTTTTGATTCTTGCAAGTTACGGGTGTCGTCTATTTCGCAAACTTTGTGTTCAGAACCGAAATGCTAGAAACACATCACTTAGTACTATTACATCATATTACGTTCACTGGGCACAGTTTTGATCTTTTTGTACTAGAATTGAACTTTTGATTCTTGCATGATACGATTGCCATCTATTTCGCCGGAATGGAAACGTTAGAAACACATGCGTTGGTACTATTACACCATATGACGATGATTGGGCACATTTTTGAACCCTTTCTTCTGGAAGCGAAATATTGATTCTTGCAAGTTACGTGTGTCGTCTATTTCACAAACTTTGTGTCTAGAACAGAAATGCTAGAAATGCATCACTTGATACTATTACAACATATGAGGATGATTGGGCACATTTTTCATCTTTTTGTTTCAGAAGCAAACTTATGATTCTTGCATGTTACGGGTGTCATCTTTTTTACAACCTTAGTGTCTCGAATGGAAACGTTCGAAAGACATCCTTTGTTACAGTTACACAATATTAGGATTATTGGGCACGTAGTTGAACCTTTTTGTTCTGGAAGCGAAGTTTTGATTCTTGCAAGTTACGGGTGAAGCAAAAATCGCAAACTTTTTGTTTGGAACGGAAATGCTAGAAACGCATCTCTTTGTACTTACACTATATTATGGTTATTGGGCATGTTTTTGAACTTTTTTGTTCCGTAAACGTAGTTTTGATTCTTGCATGTTACGGGTGTCGTCTATTTCGCAACATTCGTGCCCAGAACGAAAATGTTAGAAACACATCCTTTGGTACTATTACACCATATTAGGATGATTGGGCACGCTTTTGAACTTTTTTGTTCTGGAATCGAACTTTTGATTCTTGCAAGGTACGAGTTACGTCTATTTCGCAACAATTGTTTCCGGAACAAAAACATTAGAAATACATCCTTTGGTAATATTACACCATATTAGGATGATTGGGCACGTAGTTGAACCTTTTTGTTCCGAAAGCGATGTTTTGATTCTTACAAGTTACGGGTGTCGTCTATTTCATAGAGTTTGAGTACAGAATTGAAATGCTAGAAATGCATAACTTGGTACAATTACACCATATTACGTTGATTTGGCACATTTTTGAACATTTTGTTCCGGAAGCGATGTTTTGATTCTTGCAAGTTACGGGTTCCGTCTATTTCACAAACTTTG